>QNTS01001477.1:147894-200301 GCA_003317085.1 Hucho hucho | reverse complement strand
CTGTGTGTGTGTGTGTGTGTGTGTGTGTGTGTGTGTGTGTGTGTGTGTGTGTGTGTGTGTGTATACCTGCTCTGTGTGTTTGCTGATTGTGGATTCTAACTCTGCGCTGCTCTCCCGGGGACGGTGCACAAACAGACAGAGACTCTGAGAGCGCTCCCTCCCTGTCCTTCAGGAGAGACAGCCACTGTTCAAATATGTTTTGAAGCCTCCGCGGCAGAGGGCAAAGAAACAGACAGCTGCGGCAGAGGCCTCACACACCTCCTCTCCTCTCTCTTTCAAATCTCTATGCTTTGAGACTCCCTCTTTTCAAAGAGAGCAGAGTGACGTTGTTCAAAGAGCTTCAAGTACATTGCTGTGTGACTGTTAGCAGAGGTGTCATGCCCATAGGGGGTGCAGGGGCACGTGCCCCCTCAGATTTGTCCTGTTTAAATACATAGAAAATATACACATAATGTTTTGTACAATTTTGTTGTTGTTGTTTCTCTGTAATACTACTAGCCATCTAGCAATTTTTTTTAAGTTGGCTTCAGCTAGCCCAGATGTGTTCCCAATCTCCCAACCTCATAACTAGCTATCAAGAAGCCATTTCAGGCTATCAATCAAATTAGAGTAGCTAGCTTGTCTAACTATCTTAGCTGGCATGCCTGTTGGCAAGGTTGTTAGACATTAGAAAAGCAAGCAGTTATAAATGTATTGAATAAGACTTACATTCTTTTCAATATTTTACCCAGATTTTAGCAGAGATGTAGAGAAGCATATTTAGTTCATAAAAAAGAAAAGAAAACAGTAGTCATGTGGATACAGACAGCTCAAGATGTATGCTTAGATATCTTTATCTACTTCCCCAGAGTCAGATTAACTCGTAGATAACATTTTTATGTTTTTGAGTGCAGTGTTAGCGCAATGACGAAGTCTATGGTAACTGCTAGCTTGCTAGTAGATACCATAGACTTCCAGTCATTGCACTAATGCTAGTTAGCATTGGCTCTTAAAACTACCTCTAACTTCCTTCCTACTGGATGCTGAGACATAAACATGGTATCTATGAGTTAATCTGACTCTGAGGAAGTAGATAAAGATATCTAAGCATACCTCTTGAGCTGACTCATTTCCAAAATCCCAAAGTATCCCTTTAAGTATAATGAGTGAGGCTGTAAATTTCAGGAAAACTATGTTTTCAGGATGTTTTTTTTGCAAAATTCACCAACTCACAGACTGGGGGGCCTTGTCCCCCTCCAGATCACCCACCAGCAATCCAATGTACTTTGTGCCCCCTCAGATTTTTGGGGTGCATGACGCCCTTGTCTGTTAGGCTACAGTAAACAAACACTACAGTAGGGAAGGCATTTCTTCAAAGTTGTGTGGGTCATTGCATTGTATTGCTCACTAACCCCACTGACTTCATTCTTTCAAAGCAACTATTTATTCACAAGGGAAATATTGAGGCTGGCGGAATCCTTTGCGATACATTATCTCAAATGTCAGAGGTTTACTTTACGGAAATAATGGCTTCATTCCAGTGCATTGACTCTGTACATTAATTTCAGTGCATTGGGTTCATATGTTTATTTGAGTCCATTGGATATACATACATTTTAGTGAATTGAGAGTATTTGTGAGTTGGGTACATATGTTTACTAGAGTGCATTGGGTGTATATGCTGATCACATATGTAGGAGTACAGGCCCAGGGGCGTGCTTTGGGCAAAGTGACCACTCACCTCGTATTTTATTTATTTATTTTTTAACCTTTATTTAACTAGACAAGTCAGTTAAGAACAAATTCTTATTTACAATGACGGCCTACCAAAAGGCCTCCTGTGGGGACGGGGGCTGGGATTAAAAATACTAAATAAAATATAGGACAAAACACACATCACGACAAGAGAGACACCACAGCACTACACAAAGAGAGACCTAAGACAACAACATAGCATGGCAGCAACAAGACATGGTAGCAACACAACATGACAACAACATGGTAGCAACATAACATGACAGCAGCCCAACATGGTAGCAGCACAAGACATGGTACAAACATTATTGGGCACAGACAACAGCACAAAGGGCAAGAAGGTAGAGACAACAATATATCACGCCAAGCAGCCACAACTGTCAGTAAGAGTGTCCATGTATCCTGTAAAATTATTTGTCACATGTGCCGAATACATAAATTGTAATGCAAAATGAATAAAATACACAAGAATGAAGCTATATACAGGAAGGACCAGTATCAGATCAATCTGCAGAGGTACGAGGTATTGGAGGCAGGGTAAATGACTAGGCATCAGGATGGATAATAATAATAATAATAATAATAATAATAATAATAATAAGGTATTAGAGGTAGATATGTACATGGAGGCAGGGTAAAGTGACTAGGCATCAGGAGTAAAAAAAGAAAAAAGAACAGAGTAGCAGCAGCATATGATGTGTGTGTGTGTGTGTGTGTGTGTGTGTGTCAGTGTAGTGTGTGTGAGTGAATGTTTATTTACAGTAGTGTGTCGTGGCCAAAAGTTTTGAGAATGACACAAATATTAATTTCCACAAAGTTTGCTGCTTCAGTGTCTTTAGATATTTTTGTCAGATGTTACTATGGAATACTGAAGTATAATTACAAGCATTTCATAAGTGTCAAAAGCTTTTATTGACAATTACATGAAGTTGATGCAAAGAGTCAATATTTGCTGTGTTGACCCTTCTTTTTCAAGACCTCTGCAATCCGCCCTGGCATGCTGTCAATTAACTTCTGGGCCACATCCTGACTGATGGCAGCCCATTCTTGCATAATCAATGCTTGGAGTTTGTCAGAATTTGTGGGGTTTTGTTTGTCCACCCGCCTCTTGAGGATTGACCACAAGTTCTCAATGGGATTAAGGTCTGGGGAGTTTCCTGGCCATGGACCCAAAATATCGATGTTTTGTTCCCCGAGCCACTTAGTTATCACTTTTGCCTTATGGCAAGGTGCTCCATCATGCTGGAAAAGGCATTGTTCGTCACCAAACTGTTCCTGGATGGTTGGGAGACGTTGCTCTTGGAGGATATGTTGGTACCATTCTTTATTCATGGCTGTGTTCTTAGGCAAAATTGTGAGTGAGCCTACTCTCTTGGCTGAGAAGCAACCCCACACATGAATGGTCTCAGGATGCTTTACTGTTGGCATGACACAGGACTGATGGTAGCGCTCACCTTGTCTTCACCCGGACAAGGTTTTTTCCGGATGCCCCAAACAATCAGAAAGGGGATTCATCAGAGAAAATTACTTAACCCCAGTCCTCAGCAGTCCAATCCCTGTACCTTTTGCAGAATATCAGTCTGTCCCTGATGTTTTTCCTGGAGAGAAGTGGATTCTTTGCTGCCCTTCTTGACACCAGGCCATCCTCCAAAAGTCTTCGCCTCACTGTGTGTGCAGATGCACTCACACCTGCCTGCTGCCATTCCTGAGCAAGCTCTGTACTGGTGGTGCCCCGATCCCGCAGCTGAATCAACTTTAGGAGGTGGTCCTGGCGCTTGCTGGACTTTCTTGGGCGCCCTGAAGCCTTCTTCACAACAATTGAACCACTCGCCTTGAAGTTCTTGATGATCCGATAAATGGTTGATTTAGGTGCAATCTTACTGGCAGCAATATCCTTGCCTGTGAAGCCCTTTTTGTGCAAAGCAATGATGACGGCACGTTTTTTCTTGCAGGTAATCATGGTTGACAGAGGAAGAACAATGATTCCAAGCACCACCCTCCTTTTGAAGCTTCCAGTCTGTTATTCAAACTCAATCAGCATGACAGAGTGATCTCCAGCCTTGTCCTCATCAACACTCACACCTGTGTTAACGAGAGAATCACTGACATGATGTCAGCTGGTCCTTTTGTGGCATGGCTGAAATGCAGTGGAAATGTTTTTGAGGGATTCAGTTAATTTGCATGGCAAAGACGGACTTTGCAATTAATTGCAATTCATCTGATCACTCTTCATGACATTCTGGAGTATATGCAAATTGCCATCATACAAACTGAGGCAGCAGACTTTGTGAAAATTAATATTTGTTTCATTCTCAAAACTTTTGGCCACGACTGTATTTATAGTCTTGTGAGTGTGCATAGAGTCAGTGCAAGATAGTCCGGGTAACCATTTAATTAACTATTTAGCATTCCTATGGCTATTTAGCAGTCTTGAGGGTAGAAGCTGTCTCTGAGCCTGTTGGACAGAGAGCCGATGCTCCGGTACCGTTTGCCAGAGTTAGCAGAGGGAACAGTCTATGGCTTAGGTGGCTGGAGTCTTTGGCAATATTCCGGTCCTTCCTCTGACACGCCTGATATAAAGGTCTTGGATGGCAGGGAGCTCGACCCCAGTGATGTATTGGGCTGTCCGCACCACCCTCGTTAGCGTCATGCGATTGAGGGCGGGGCTATTGCCATACCGAGCGGTAATGCAGCCAGTCAAGATGCTCTTGATGGAGCAGCTGTATTACTTATAGCCTCATGAGGGGGAAGAGGGGCTGTCGTGCCCTCTTCACGACTGTGCCGGTGTGTGTGGACCATCTTAAGTCCTAAGTGACGTGGACGCCAAGGAACTTGAAGCTCTTGACCCGCTCCATAAAAACCCTGTTGATGTTGATGGGGGCGTGCTCTCCCCTTTTTCTCCTGTAGTCCACGATTAGCTCCTTGGTCTTACTGATGTTGAGGGAGAGGTGGTTGTCCCGGCACCACACTTCGAAGTCTCTGACCTCCTCCCTGTAGGCTGTCTCATTGCGGTTGTTTACCTGTTTAAAACTTTTATTCACATCGGCCACCAAGAGCGAGATCACACAGTCATCCGGAACAACAGGGGCTTTCATGCAAAACTCAGTGTTGTATTCTTCGAAGCGAGCATAAAAGGGATTTAGCACGTTTTGGGAGTTCTGCATCACTGGGCAATTCATAGTTGGGTTTCTCTTTCTAATCTATTATCATCTGCAAGCCCTGCCACATACGACTAGCATCAGAGCCGGTGTAATAGGATTCCACCTTCCTCCTATATTGTCCTTTTGCATGTTTGATGTCTCGTCAGAGCTCGTAGCGGGCTTTCTTGTCTGGGCCATGTCCGTGTCCCGTTCTTTGTAAGCGGTAGCTCTAGCCTTTAGCCCAGCGTGGATATTGCCTGTAATCCATGTTTTTTTGGTTTGGATACCTTCTTATAGTCACTGTGGGGACGTTGTCTATGCACTTATTGATTAAAACCGTGTCTGATGTGGTAATCTCCTCAATGCTATTGGATACCGGAACATATGCCAGTCTGTATGCTAGAAAAACAGTCTTGTAGCCTGGCGTCTGCTTCATCAGACCACTTCCGTATTGAGTGTGGCACTGGTAACCTGTGAACTGAGGGTTGGGTGTGTGACTGTGTTTGTGTGTGTGATGGTGGGGAGATCTGACAAACGCTGACTCATCAAAGGCAAAGAGCATGACTGGCGTTTTCATCTGAGGCCCATACACTGAGCTTTGATGATCAAGATAACCACAGCTGCATGGACCGACTACAAGGAGATTGATTTAAACTCCTCCACAGCACAGGCTTTTGCATATTATTTGGGTTGCTAGAATTTAGATTTTCTGAGAAGCCACGTGTACAGTTTGTGTGTGGGTTTGTTTTCATGTACAGTATATGGTGTGTATGAGAGGAGGAATGCTGATGTTTGTAAGATATGGTCTACAGAGAAACATAATAGTCTCCAAAGGAGTATGCCTCATCTTTCCTATACATTTTCACTGTACATTTCCAAGGATGTTATTCAGGCAGACTTTAATACGAAACAAAGAAAACATAGGCACTTGTCTCAATCTCTCTCCTCTCTTCTCTCTCTCCCTCCTCCCACAGGGAAGTTCACGTGCATCGAGGTGCGTTTCCACCTGGAGAGACAGATGGGTTACTACCTGATCCAGATGTACATCCCCTCTCTCCTCATCGTCATTCTCTCCTGGGTCTCCTTCTGGATAAACATGGATGCCGCGCCCGCCAGGGTGGCACTGGGCATCACCACTGTGCTCACCATGACCACCCAGAGCTCCGGTTCTAGAACGTCTCTACCTAAGGTGGGTCGGGTGCAGAGTGTGTGAGAGTGTGAGTGGGGGTGGGTGTGTGGGTTGGCAAGAGAGTGTGTTGTGTGCATCACCACTGTGCTCGCCCAAAAAGGTGTCCCTTCTTCAGGACTGACTGTGTTGTTGATTTATGGTCTAGGTACAGGGTGACCTTTTCTGTTTACTTAATGGAGTCTTGCAGTGGGCAGTATTGCAGAGATCTTACAAGATTGAATGTGTTGCATCGTTTATACACTCTTTTTACACCTAAATTATCTCAAATAGACTGTATAAAGAGTTACCTAAAGAGAGATATCCATTAAGGCATTATATATAAGCGATGTTCTGAGATATGTAAATGCCCCTGCTAGTATTCAGAGAATTTCTGTCTATATGGAGCATCTCAGTACTGTTTAATACATCTCATCCCAAAGGGCCTGTTTGGGATTCACCCATGTAGAAGAACAAAATACTGGCACTTACTTGTTAAATGACAAGTTCAGTATTTTTAGACTTACTGTAAAACCGAGGATACAATATTCTCCTGGGCCATAGACTACTATCAAAGTAAACATTTAAAATAAATCTAAATAAAAAAATACCTAACTTGTCCTTATACCCTTGAGGGGTATTTAGTGTTCTGTATGCATTAAAGAATAATGCAGTATAGTATGTGGAATGTTTTGTTACGTAACTTAATTAAGCATTCAGCAAGAAGAAGCTTTTACACCGTCATGATATAAGTGATTGCATATCAATTTTCTTGAAAAATAAAAACGGAAACATCATGACAGACTAAATAGTGAAGGTCCAATGCAGCTGTTTTTACCTCCCATATCAAATCATTTCTGGGTAACAATTAAAAGAATAGCTTCTTAGCAAATAGCAATTTCTCAAGCAAGAATTTAGCTAGGACTGTCTGGGAGTGGTCTGAGTGGGGAGGGGAAAACTGAAAACTAGCTGTTATTGGCATAGATGCTTTGAACTCTCTTTCTTATTGGTCTATTAACTAATTTACCGCCTGGTGATATCACCAGGGAGGCCAAAACTCCATCCCACCAAAACAGGCTGAAATTTCAGGTGGTCTTTTCAAACAGCTCTTACACTAAAAAGGCATTATCATCATTTTCACAATTTCACAGCATTATTCCAACCTAATAGTATGGAAATATTTATAAAACACAGACAAATATAGTTTTGTGCCTTTAAAACCTTACATATACAGTATAGGCGGTATCAAAATAAAAACAACTAAATACTCCATGACACATTTTTGATATATACACGTATTATGTATTCTCATACACTCCTGACATACTCTAGATTATGTAACAGAATCAATCCAATCTCTGTGAAATTAAAACATAAAACAAGCTGCAAACGTGTCCAGACAGTTGAAATTCTATGAACACCCATGGCCTGTCTGCCAGACTATGTCAGACTATTCCTTCTCTCCTTTGTCTCCGTTTGTCAGTCTGTCTCTGCTCTCTGACTGTGTGACTGTGACTTTGTCTCCGTCTGTCGGTCTGTCTCTGCTCTCTGACTGTGTGACTGTGACTTTGTCTCCGTCTGTCTGTCGGTCTGTCTCTGCTCTCTGACTGTGTGACTGTGACTTTGTCTCCGTCTGTCTGTCTGTCGGTCTATCTCTGCTCTCTGACTGTGTGACTGACTTTGTCTCCGTCTGTCTGTCTGTCGGTCTATCTCTGCTCTCTGACTGTGTGACTGTGACTTTGTCTCCGTCTGTCGGTCTATCTCTGCTCTCTGACTGTGTGACTGACTTTGTCTCCGTCTGTCTGTCAGTCGGTCTGTCTCTGCTCTCTGACGGTGTGACTGTGACTTTGTCTCCGTCTGTTGGTCTGTCGGTCTGTCTCTGCTCTCTGACTGCGTGACTGTGACTTTGTCTCCGTCTGTCGGTCTGTCTCTGCTCTCTGACTGTGTAACTGTGACTTTGTCTCCGTTTGTCGGTCTATCTCTGCTCTCTGACTGTGTGACTGTGACTTTGTCTCTCTGGTGTTGTAGGTATCCTATGTGAAGGCCATCGACATCTGGATGGCGGTATGTCTGCTCTTCGTATTCTCCGCTCTGCTCGAGTACGCCGCCGTCAACTTTGTCTCCAGGCAACACAAGGAACTCTTAAGACTCCGCCCGAGGAGAACGAAGAAGAAGGTAATGTTTACAGACCAATCTAGAACACATTCGTTGAATCAGAGCGTGAACAAACAACTCCATGCAACAATGGCTGCATATTGACACTATGGTGTTGTTCCTTAAGGAGCTCTGAGGCTGAAGTAAGTGGTCACATAGCACTAATGAATAACTCCTATGTCAATGCTTTAGCACCTAACAAATAATGAAACAAGCAATTCTATCCTTCACAGATATATCCTTCTCAGACATACACTGAGTATACCAAACATTAGGAACCTAATAAATAATGAAACAAGCAATTCTTTCCTTCACATATATATCCTTCTCAGACATACATGCACACTGAGTATAACCAACCATTAGGAACCTAACAAATAATGAAACAATCAATTCTATCCTTCACAGATATATCCTTCTCAGACATACATGTACACTGAGTATAACCAAACATTAGGAACCTAACAAATAATGAAACAAAAAATTCTATCCTTCACAGATATATCCTTCTCAGACATACATGTACACTGAGTATAACCAAACATTAGGAACCTAACAAATAATGGAACAAGCAATTCTATCCTTCACAGATATATCCTTCTCAGACATACATGTACACTGAGTATAACCAAACATTAGGAACCTAACAAATAATGAAACAAGCAATTCTATCCTTCACAGATATATCCTTCTCAGACATACATGTACAATGAGTTTAACCAAACATTAGGAACCTAACAAATAATGAAACAAGCAATTCTATCCTTCACAGATATATCCTTCTCAGACATACATGTACACTGAGTATACCAAACATTAGGACACCTTCCCACTTTGCCCTCAGAACAGTCTCAATTCGTTGTGACTCTACAAGGTGCCAAAAGTGTTCCACAGGGATACTGGTCCATGTTGACTTCAATGCTTCCCACAGTTGTGTCAAGTTGGCTGGATGTCCTTTGGGTGGTGGACCATTCTGGATACGCACAGGAAACTGTTGAGTGTGAAAAACCCAGCAGGGTTGCGTTTCTTGACACAAACCATTGCGCCTGGCACCTACTTCCATACCCTGTTCAAAGTCACTGAAATATTTTGCCTTGCCCATCTTTTGCCTTGGCACACATACACAATCCATATCTCAATTGTCTCAAGGCTTAAAAATCCTTCTTTAACCTGTCTCCTCCCCTTCATCTACACGGATTGAAGTGGAATTAACAAGTGACATCAATAAGGGATCATAGCTTTCACCTTGCTTCACCTGGTCAGTCTATGTCATGGAAAGAGCAGGTGTTCCTAATGTTCTGTCCACTTAGTGTATATGTTGAGGGTTTATACCACAGATTGTATTATATTGGATTGCTAATTTAAAGAGCTTGTAGCACTGTAGCAAACCACAACTAGTTGTGTCAAAGTCCATGAAACAAGCAGTGTAACATAAAATGTTGTCTGAAGACTGTCTGAGGATGTTGAGAAATGCCAAAAGATGAGGTTGACAGAGGAGCTCTGGGAATTAGTCGGCCAAAAATGTGACTTGACGGATGTAGGGGTGGCTTAGTGGCCTTGAATCTGTGATTAATTGGGTTTCTGGCCTTTTGGACATTTTAAAAGATTAATGACGGAAAAGTCCAATTATACGCTGTCTGTCACTAAATCGGGCCCTAGCCTGGACTCTGGGCCTGGGTCAGATAAATCATGTCTCTATGGTCAAAAGGCTTGCTTATTTAGATTATTGAAGCTATTTATCCAGGCAATTCAGTTGCGAACAAATTCTTACTCATGAAAGTAGACTATAGAAAGTTTGCATAATCTTTGAATTCGGACTAGGCAAAACAACATGGCCTTGTTTGACACAAAGAAAAAGTTGAGGCACAACAACAAAGCAACTTCCCCAACAGGTGCATGTTCCACCATCCACCTTTGAGTCAACACTGCACCCCTGTGTTCATATACTGTTACTACACCAACCTGTCATCAAGGATAAAACTTCCAATGTTTACTTCAACATGTTTACTACAAAGCTTCCTGAAGAACAGAACGGGTCAGTGTCTGAACATTTGGCTGATATCTCTGTTTCTTCCTATCCCTCATCCATTAATATAAAATGGAGACATACAAAAAAGACTGCCTCTCTCTGTACCAGGGGAAGAGTGCATTTCCTTTATACTGTGTGGATTTGACCAAGGGAATACTCAGGCCAATAAAATCAAAGAGATGGAGAGAAATCGAGAGAACACGATGAGATAAAAATGAATGAACACTGCTTGTAACCAAGAGGAGGAAAAAGTCACTCTGAAGTTTATTAAGTGGATAAGGGGCATTGTCAATTCAAACATGCAGGGCTCAGCCTTTCTCTAACTAACTTGAGGTAACCAACTTGTCTAGAAGTCAAATACCAACACACACACACACACACAAAAAGTATGTTATGTTCAATTTCACCTCGCCCAGTTTCTTAAAGAATGGCACAACTTTCGCTTTGATTCACCTTCTTGTTTGATTTTCTTGTCTATTTCCATGTGTTTCTGGCATATCCACAGGGGTTCAGGCATATCCGCAGGGTTTCAGGCATATCCGCAGGGTTTCAGGCATATCCACAGGGTTTCAGGCATATCCACAGGGTTTCAAGCATATCCACTGCGTTTCAGGCTTATCCACAGCGTTTCAGACATGTCCACGGTGTTTCAGGCATGTCCACAGCGTTTCAGGCATATCCACGGCGTTCAGGCATATCCACAGCATTTCAGGCATGTCCACGGTGTTTCAGGCATGTCCACAGCTTTTCAGGCATATCCACGGCGTTCAGGCATATCCAAAGCGTTTCAGGCATATCCACGGCGTTTCCGGCATGTCCACAGCGTTTCCGGCATGTCCACAGCATTTCCGGCATGTCCACAGCATTTCCGGCATATCCACAGTGTTTCAGGCATATCCACAGTGAATTCCTCTTTATTGCATGATTCTCATCATCATTTTAGTACTTTGTTTGTTTGTTTATCTTTTCCGTTTGCATGCTTCTCCTGTGATGAAAGAATGGTGATGAGGATCACTCCATTGATCCCAATGAGCTGGCTGAGTCATTGAGACGTATGAATGGTTTGAGAAACATATATGGATCTATGGGCCACATCTACAATTCCTCTGACAGGGTAAAGAACATTAGAACCCAGCTATAAGAACCCCACACTCCATCTGGTCATACGTTTGTGTGTTTGTGTTTATTGTAGTTGTGTACTGTTCCTCTGCTGTTTGTCATTGTCGGTGTTCTCTCCATATTCATACTGATTTTCACACCTAAGTATGAGAACTATACAAAGACAGCATAGAAACATACTTTTTTACCATATTTCGTCAAAGAGAATGTGTTGTAAAAATGTGTGGCAATTAAATCTTCCCTGGAGTCAGATGACCTTGTGGATACCATTTTTATAACTCTGCATCCAGTATGAAGGAAGTTGGAGGTGGTTTTGCGAGCCAATGCTAACTACTGACTGGACGTCTAAAAGCTTGCATGCTAAATGTTACCATAGAAGTCTAGTCATTGTGCTAATGCCAGTTACAGTAGCAACTTCCTTCAAACTGCACGCAGAGGCATAGAAATGGTATCCAGTTCACCTGACTCTTGGGAAGTAGATAAAGGGCTTCATTTGCCGAATTCCCAAAGTATCCTTTAAGCATAATGTGACTCATAATGCTGGTGTAGTGACTCATCGACTCAATGACTTTCTTCCTTACACTAATGGCATTCCATTATTCTTCATAATGTATTTAATGTCATAATGGCCTGTTGTCAACTTGTCACACACACACTCCCTATTTTCACTCCCTGTTTTCACTCCCTTGTTCCTTTCAGTTGGTGTTGCTTTTTGTTTTTATTTCCCTATCCAAATGCATTTCTGTAGAAATTACATTTCAGCCTGGAAACAAGGAAAATATCAAAACATTTCCTGCTTTCCTATTCTTCCCTCTCATGTCAACATATCATTTGTTGTTCATTGTGAATTCGCTCATGGAAAAAGTATTGCTCAAGTTTCACCACTTCTGTTTTCATTCCATGTAAATAATTTCCATATTGGGCATGTCAAACAAAACTATCACATGCAGGGCTTTGTTTGTGCATCGGCCAAAGGTAATACCCCTTCATTCATGTGATGTCAATTGCTTTTTAAAGAGAATTTCCAGTTCTGAGACCTTTTTTCGACCCTATTTTTGACATTTTGAGGGGAAAGGCCAAGAGGACGCTTGAGTGGTGACAACTTTAAAGGTTACAGGAATGAGTAGATTTGAAAGAGAGAGAGAGGAGTGTGTCCTAGGATAACACCAGAGGCATTATGGGTTATAAAAACAATAATAGACTAGAGGTTTTAAGCAAGGTCTCATGACGCACAAATCACTCCATGTTCATGTTGCACTTTGATAGATTTATTGCGTTAGGGAGAATAGGCATTGACTCAACATGAAGTCAAAGGCTGAAGTTTAGTTGAAGTCAAGTTTATTTGGAGTGTTAGCAGGAGAGAGACTGAAGTGTACTTGGCTGGGAGACCTAGTCAGCCTGTCATATTGCTGCTGCTGCTGCTGTTGCTATGGCAAGCGATCCCCCATGGTTAAGAGAGAAGGAGGAAGAGCAAGATCAATGGAGGGAGAGGGATGACATTTCAGTGTCCCTCTCTGGAGCACCTCAAGGCCGTCCATCGGGGGAGCGTCCGTTCCCGTTCGGGGAGTTCATTCATCCTTGACCTCTGACCCCTATCTAACTAACTCCTGCCTTTCCTGTTCGTAGGACGACGACGTGAGGGAGAGCCGCCTCAGCTTCACCGCCACAACCGGCGGTGGCGGCACGGCGGTCAAGGACGGCACCATCCCCAAGGCCACCAACAACGCCGCCACCACCCCGGGCACCGCGGGGCCACAGCCCGCCCAGCAGCCCAAGAAGGACCCGGCTGCCAAGAGCCACGAAGAGATGAGAAAGCTGTTCATTGACCGCGCCAAGAAGATCGACACGGTGTCGCGGGCGGGTTTCCCCCTGGCCTTCCTGTTTTTTAACATTTTCTACTGGGTTCTGTACAAGATTCTCCGGGCTGAGGATGTACACAAGGACTAGTACAGAACACTACAGTACAGTAGGGTACAGTACAGTACAGTACAGTACAGTACAATGACACAAGGGGAAAGAAGACCCCGGTCCCTCCTTACAATGTGGGAACCGGTTGACATGAACATTTGGCAGTTCACCAACTACCTGGGGTTCCAAAACAAAGTACTGCCAAGGTTTTAAAAAAGAGGATTAAGGAGATGACTTATACTCGGGAGATGAACTGAGGATTTACAGAGAAGCAAGAGAGGACAGACACCGTGCTCACTATGCAACTGGAGACCAGTTTGGAGTATTGGACGAGTCCCACTTCACCACCCCACACAATGTGCAGTCAAAACAGAAGCAGTGCTTTTATTCACCTCTGCAAACCCTCTGTCAAAAACACACACACACACAGGACCTCCCAAACACTGTACCCACACTTGTGTCTTACAGCTTTACTGCCAATGTTCTATGTACAGTAGAGTTTCCATACAACACTGGTAAACAAGGAAAAACGTCCAGTACACTCAAGTCCTTTGTAGATTTTCCACCAGATTATAGTGTATCTTTATTATAACGATCAGATGTTTGTTATAATTCTCAGATATAAAAAGCTGCCACTTTGACACATTTCCAAGCTCACTAGTGTGGGTTAAATGTCCCGTCCCTAGTGCTACTCATCACATACAGAAACATAATTAACCTCTTTGTGACTTTGTTGAGTGATTCAACTCCCCAGGTCCACACTCGGCACAAACTCAACTACGGTGTTAACATGTTTTTTTCTCACCTTAATTTCCTTCATTTCCTTAATTCCACAAAATGATGATTCACTATTCACTGTTCCGTTCACTCGGTCAAACAAACCACTGCCGAAACACTCAAGTCAAACAGGGGGCCAAATATGTGAAAGCATCAGTCTTAAATTACCTAGAATCTCAACACAAGCTAACAAAGGATCGACCAAAGAGGTAACCTACTGAGAAAAACTGAACGAACAACATGAAAATAGAATATAAAAAGAGACATTTGATACCGATGTAGTCGCCAGGAGTCCCCACTGTGAATTTGGAAGGCTGAGGATATCATTAAAGTAACTGCCGAGGGTTTTCAGATTTCTATTAAATAGGACCTATAATTTCTTACAATAGGAGTGAAATTGTTTTCTTTGCTAAATGTTTTAATTAAGTACAGTGGGGCAAAAAAGTATTTAGTCAGCCACCAATTGTGCAAGTTATCTCACTTAAAAAGATGAGAGAGGCCTGTAATTTTCATCATAGGTACACTTCAACTATGACAGACAAAATGAGGGAAAAAAATCCAGAAAATCACATTGTAGGATTTGTAATGAATTTATTTGCAAATTATTGTGGAAAATAAGTATTTGGTCACATACAAACAAGCAAGATTTCTGGCTCTCACAGACCTGTAACTTCTTTAAGAGGCTCCTCCACTCGTTACCTGTATTAATGGCACCTGTTTGAACTTGTTATCAGTATAAAAGACACCTGTCCACAACCTCAAACAGTCACACTCCAAACTCCACTATGGCCAAGACCAAAGAGCTGTCAAAGGACACCAGAAACAAAATTGTAGACCTGCACCAGGTTGGGAAGACTGAATGTGCAATAGGTAAGCAGCTTGGTTTGAAGAAATCAACTGTGGGAGCAATTATTAGGAAATGGAAGACATACAAGACCACTGATAATCTTCCTCGATCTGGGGCTCCACGCAAGATCTCACCCCGTGGGGTCAAAATGATCACAAGAACGGTGAGCAAAAATCCCAGAACCACACGGGGGGACCTAGTCAATGACCTGCAGAGAGCTGGGACCAAAGTAACAAAGCCTACCATCAGTAACACACTACGCCGCCAGGGACTCAAATCCTGCAGTGCCAGACGTGTCCCCCTGCTTAAGCCAGTACATGTTCAGGCCCGTCTGAAGTTTGCTAGAGAGCATTTNATGACAATGATCCCAAACACACCGCCCGGGCAACGAAGGAGTGGCTTCGTAAGAAGCATTTCAAGGTCCTGGAGTGGCCTAGCCAGTCTCCAGATCTCAACCCCATAGAAAATCTTTGGAGGGAGTTGAAAGTCCGTGTTGCCCAGCGACAGCCCCAAAACATCACTGCTCTAGAGGAGATCTGCATGGAGGAATGGGCCAAAATACCAGCAACAGTGTGTGAAAACCTTGTGAAGACTTACAGAAAACGTTTGACCTCTGTCATTGCCAACAAAGGGTATATAACAAAGTATTGAGATAAACTTTTGTTATTGACCAAATACTTATTTTCCACCATAACTTGCAAATAAATAAATTAAAAATCCTACAATGTGATTTTCTGGATTTCTTTTTCTCATTTCGTCTGTCATAGTTGAAGTGTACCTATGATGAAAATTACAGGCCTCTCTCATCTTTTTAAGTTGGAGAACTTGCACAATTGGTGGCTGACTAAATACTTTTTTGCCCCACTGTATGTTAAAAAAGCAGGTTTTCTGTGTTTGAAGGGTGTGGACGTACCCCAACAACAGAATGGTGTGGGCGTATAAACATATTAACTCACGTAGACCTGATTGGCCAGCTCATCCTCCTCTAGACTGCTGATTGGCAGTCTAGAGGAGGATGGGCGATGACATGTTCTATGAGGAAATGGCAAGGATTTTTTAAACGGTCTGTTTGAGATACAAGTTTGAGGTGGGGTTTTTGAAGTGTTTTTTTTCTCCAATTTATGCTTTGGTCACAAATACGGGTATAGGACGAGTCAGCAACATTATTTGGAAATTAGTTAACAGAATATGAACTTTTAAAAGGGAGATTGGCAGTTACTTTAATAGTATATAGCCATAATACTATACACAGCCTGAATCAGGCCTTTTCACTTCTTGGTTTACAACTTGCCTTTCAATAGAATCTTTATTTTATAATTTTTTATATCAAATGCTCACAAATTACCATTGCTCTGGTGTCACTGACCATATCACTCAAACTGTGTTGGTAGCAGTACACAACCCTGGGGAGCACCATCAAAATTAAGTTATAACTGATCTAGGTTCAGTATCCAGAGTACCTATATTTGAATATTTACATGTATGGGATATAAGCCTTTAAAAGAAAGGAATTCACACTCCATAAGTTGGGGGGTAAAAGTGCATGTATAGAGATGAAGAAAGAATTTAGAATAGATTGTAATTGTTATAATGAGTAAAATTTTATTTAACTATATTTAAAAAATAATTATAGAAATGAGGGGTTGTTTACTTTGTACGGTATGTTGATATACTGAAATTATTATCAACAACAGAGCTGTATGAACAGACAAATTATTGGAATATCGGACAAATGGGCAAAGATTCAGTCATATCACATTCTTGTGTTTGATCAAACCTGATGACACACAGAGACAGTATAAAACTGCAGTGTAAAGACCTGACCTAATTTTAAGCTGACTCACAATATTTTTATGGATGCATCTATGAAACATGCAATATCAATCTCCTCTCCTTTTTCTAGATGGTTGACGGGTTCTTGTACTCCAAGACTGTTGTTTTTTGAAAGATATTAAAAAATATTTGGTAAGGCATTTCCAGAATTTTACACTGTTAAAAACAACTAATGATTAAATCTATGAAGAGATACTGTGCCATATACTTTTGGTAAAAACATATCTATACTCCCACATTCCTTAATAAAGTGACAAAGCTTTCATATAGTTCTACAGATTTTAATACCACTTCTACATATTAGTATTTGACACAGTTATACATAATGTGAAGGATGAATTAATATACGTTTCATGTACATTTCTATTGCAAGTGTATTTAAATACTTTATTTTGTACAAAAATGACTGTATTATTAAATGTTAGATGCATGAACTGAATTCAATGTCAATATATTTATTTTTGAACATTGTGTTTGACCTGTGTTTTATTTGCTGCTGTGATGATGAGAAGAACACATGTGCTTTTTTTCCATTATAATGTACATCTGTAAATACTTTTCATAAATCTAATAAAGGTCCTTTGGAGAGAAAAAAAAAAGATTGAGAAAAAAAACCTGTTACATTTCTAAATGAAGATTTTGTAAATTGTGTCTTTGTTACTGTAACGATTCAGAGGACCATACAGAGTGGGTATAGAACCTGTGACCCTGCGGTGCCGTAAAGTTCCAATCACATTGTATTGGTCACACACATATTTAGCAGATGTTATTGTGGGTGTAGCGAAATGCTTGTGTTCCTAGCTCCAACAGTGCAGTAGTATCTAACAATTCACAACAATACAAACAAATCTAAAAAGTAGGAGGACATGCAATTTCGGGGGGCATTGACCAAAATGAAATGAGTAAAAGAGTATGTTAACATTATTAAAGTGACTAGTGTTCCATTATTAAAGTGTCCAGTGATTCCATTACTATGTACATAGGGCAGCAGGCTCTAAGGTGCAGGGTTGAGTAACCTGGGTGGTACTGTAGCCAGCTAGTGATGGCTATTTAACAGTCTGATGGCTTTGAGATATAAACTGTTTTTCAGTCTCTCGGTCCCAGCTTTGATGCACCTGTACTGACCTCGCCTTCTGAATGATAGCGTGGTGAACAGGCCGTGGCTCGAGTGGTTGATGTCCTTGATGAAGTTTCAGACCTCTTGGCAGAGACAAATGGTCACATAAAGGGATATCACATACTGAAGGTCTATATCTCAACGTCATAAAATGCATTCCCAATCTAACGTAAAGCTATTGCCTTTCAAAACAGACTGTATGTAGGCCTACCAATAGCGAGCTTTATGACTTCACTGCATGGTTGCCCAATATGAAGAGTATAGCAGTAGATATTCCCCATGCTGTTTGTTGCCAGTCACATAGATCATATTAAATTGAGCAATATGTAATTATATGATGCCAGAAGTGTGTTTCTACTGTAGGCCTATCTCATTAGGAGGTCGGTTTGGAATATGAAAAAGGTGAAAGACAAGACGGCGTAATTATCCGCCGTGTGTTTATTTGCGCTACATACACCACACGCCCCTTTTCTGACAACTAATGTACCAGATGATATAGGAGCCTACATAAAGCAGCGCGGCGTGTCGCAGCCAGATGAAGCGTAAAAGATGACTCTGCGAGGTAAAGTGGCTCTAGTTACGGGCGGAGCGCAAGGTATCGGTAGAGCCGTCGTAGAAAGCCTACTGAAGAATGAAGCAAAGGTTGGTGTTTATATGTAAAGTTATTAGCCTATTGTCGCCCGTAAATGGACGGTGGTTTTGGTTACTTTACGCATTTTACGCGCGGCGCTTGTACCACGCTATCGTGGTTGTATGGAACCAAATCCAACTGTGTTGCACAGGAACCGATTTAAATATTTGGACATAGTTTTGTATATGTTCTGATTTTATACCCGCAGGTTGCACTTGTTGACTTGAATAAAAGTGTCGGAGAGGAATGCAAGAAGATTTTAGATGGAGAGTTTGGAGATGGGAACTGCATTTTCATTCAGTGTGACGTGACGGACAGATTGAAACTGAAAGGTAATGGTTGCCTGACAATAAAACTTCATAGTCTGAGATTAATGCAATTCATTTGTTTGGAACATTTCCACTCACAAACTCTACAAGACAGAATTTTATTTTTTATTTATTTTACCTTTATTTAAATAGGCAAGTCAGTTACGAACCACCAGGCTACCTGCCGCCCCAGAATGTTTCACGCAATTGTATTACAGTTTAGGCTACTCTGCCAGTTGTCTGTGCGGTTTGTCGTTTTCTGGGTATGAATTTGACAAAAAATATCCACAGGAAAGTATTATTACACAGACTATTTCAAGCGCTGGTACTGCTTTCTATCACCTGGCACATGCACAAAACAATATAAACACGTGTATGAGCTCGGAAAGTATGCATACATCGCTTGCATGTATTTACATCGTGTGAGCATGTTTCAGGTGATTAACATCTGAACCCACTACCAGCGGTTTGAAAAGTTGTTTTGATTATACATTCCTATGGACATTTTATCGCCACTTCCTTACCGTTAAAAGAACCAACAGTATGGGCAACCGGTAAAGTAAATGTACATATAATTTTATTCAACATTCTTGCTTGTAAAGAAGATACTGTTGTGTCCATGGGGTAACCATGGTAACAGTCAGACTAGGCAAAGGTAATTGCAACTTTACTAGGGTACTGCTATTTTTTCTTTAGAGGTTATTATAGGTTATTAGCCTAAACTACTTTTTAGCTATATGTATAGCTATATGCATAGTCTAACTTTAGCATTTTGCCTAAATGCATAAGAGTCTATTTTATTTCATGCTGCGCAGTGGTTTAGAATTCCCGAATATTCTCCTTTTCGATCACCTTTAGGCCTACCTATTTTAAGACATCATTCATCTCTGAAACAGACTTTCATTGTGTGGAAATGAATCAGTTACTTTTGACATGATTTCCAAAACGCCCCAGGCAAAAGACATTGGAATGTTCTTGGATGTAGCCTTACCTAAATATCTGTGTTTATAAGAGTCCATTCAACTAACACTGAACACAGTCAATGCACGACTGAAACTTAAACGTCGACACAGTCATAGTCTTGTAAAACTGGACATTTGTCATACATTTGTTGTTAAAGTAAAGCAATGTACTTGACTTGTTGCTCCTACCTTGGTTAAGGTGATTATTGTTATATAATCTTTTTAATTGAAGGTTTTCTTGTGGAATGTTTTTAGCTGAAAGGCAGGTGCTGGTGAATACCTGATATACTGCAGTTTTTGTGGTTTAGATAATTGTTTGGATGTACTTGTTTACTTAGATAGACATATGCAGTGTTCTTGTAGTAAATATAACCTGTATAATCAATCTAAGAGCTAGATGTTCTTTTTTGATATAGAATCTAAATGATAGTTTAGATGTAAATAAACTAAGATGCAATGTTCTTGACAAATGTCCATCTCGTATGGACTGGTAGTGTTCTTCTTGTAGGGGTTCATCTATAGTTAATCAACCTAAGTGTTGGACTCTTCTTTCATATTGCAGATGCTTTTCAAAGTACAGTCGACCGGTTTGGAAGATTGGACATTGTTGTCAACAATGCTGGCATCAACAATGAGAAGGACTGGGAGAAGACCATTGAAGTAAATCTGGTAAGAGGTGTGTGTGTGTGTGTGTGAGAGAGAGAGAGAGAGAGAGAGACTAACACCAGTAAATGTTAGATTGAATGTATTTTTGTCATTTAATGTCTTGTCATTGAGAGAGTTTGTGAAAATCTATTTTTTCAAAACAATCTGTTACTTGACTAACTGCAAAATCAATCATACATTGTGCTTTACTTTAGCCTAGATTATATTACATGATGCTGTAGTTTAGCCTATATTATATTACATGATGCTGTAGTTTAGCCTAGTTTACATTATATTACATGATGCTGTAGTTTAGCCTAGTTTAGATTATATTACACAATGCTGTAGTTTAGCCTAGATTATATTACATGATGCTGTAGTTTAGCCTAGATTATATTACATGATGCTGTAGTTTAGCCTAGTTTAGATTATATTACACAATGCTGTAGTTTAGCCTAGATTATATTACATGATGCTGTATTTTAGCCTAGTTTACATTATATTACATGATGCTGTAGTTTAGCCTAGTTTAGATTATATTACACAATGCTGTAGTTTAGCCTAGTTTACATTATATTACATGATGCTGTAGTTTAGCCTAGTTTAGATTATATTACACAATGCTGTAGTTTAGCCTAGTTTACATTATATTACATGATGCTGTAGTTTAGCCTGGTTCACATTATATTACATGATGCTGTAGTTTAGCCTAGTCAAGTCAAGCCCTCTTGTTTCTCTCCATAGACATCAGTCATCAAGGGAACTTACCTGGGCCTGGATCATATGAGCAAAGAGTATGGAAAAGAAGGAGGAGTCATCATCAATGTCTCATCCATGGCAGGTAAGGCTGCTCCATACATGCATCAATACTTGATGTACTGCACACTGCACGTCAATACATTGAAGCCTTCTCAAGTGGTTGCTTTGTACTGCACGTCAATACATTGAAGCCTTCTCAAGTGGTTGCTTTGTACTGCACGTCAATACATTGAAGCCTTCTCAAGCGGTTGCTTTGTACTGCACGTCAATACATTGAAGCCTTCTCAAGTGGTTGCTTTGTACTGCACGTCAATACATTGAAGCCTTCTCAAGTGGTTGCTTTGTACTGCACGTCAATACATTGAAGCCTTCTCAAGCGGTTGCTTTGTACTGTGCGCTGCACGTCATTGCATGGAAGCCTTCTCACGTCAATACATTGAAGCCTTCACAGACATAAGAAAAAGGGAAACAGTGTTGTATGTGGATGTGGGAATGACTAGCTATGTCTTTGGCAATGCAGTTGCTTTTAGCTGATGTGAGCAACCCCTATGTAATGCAATATGTCACAGGTCATCAGCTATAAAGAACCACATTGACATCATTCACTTTTATTGTTGAAATTCCCAGGCCTTTGTTTTGGTCCAATATGGTTACACAGTGTACCATAACATAACACAACACAACACTGGTGTAAGGCAAACATTACAACATTACCGCTTGATAGATTAGAGTTTCAAGTTGTTTTCACAGTGGACAACAAGCATTGCTGTGTGCGTCTACTATTTGCTTAGTGGGGTAGGTTAAGGCTGTTCTATCGCCTCAGTCGGCAAACTAACAACTGCAGTACTTCTCATTTTTCAATCTTTCTCTACAGCAGCATGTGGAGATTGAGAACACATGGTATTAGTGCAATCCAAGTCAGCTAGCGCAACCACTTTGTGCAAGAATTGTCTGAATGTCTGTCTGTGGTTCAATGGCTTACATCTTGATCTGGCAGCTAAATCATTAAACTGACAAAGGAGGTGGGGGGGGGTCAATTTGGTGTGTTGTGGGCTGTGTTGGATTGGGAGAGATTTGTTGGAATGGAGACAGTAATGCCATGACAGACAGCCCACTGACTGTAAGACTCAGTCAAGTGTCACTAAATCTGTTTTCATATAAGCAGCACACCTGGGTTCACATACTATTCAAAATCTTTCAAATGCTTTCAGCGTTTTCTCAAGTCTGCCTTGAGTACCAGCTGGGTGGGGTTTGGATTTTTGTGCTTGTTCCATTGCGACAGGCAAGCTCAATCAAACACCACTAAAGTATTTGAAATAGATTTCAGACCGTATTTGAACCCAGGGCCTCATTTATCAATATTGGGTAGAAACTATTCAAAAATACTACTTACGAACAGAATTTAGAATGGTGGTACCCATAGAAAAAATAGTGATTTATCAAACAATCCTACGTGCGTCATACCCACACTGGTAGGAGATAACCATAGGTTATATACTTCAAATATACTTCAAATGAGTAGGCAACACTCGACCAAAAAGCCATCCATCCATTTCTGTTCACATAGTTGAAATCGTTTAGGATGGTGATTTTATGCTGATGTGGGTGCCGTCTATTGCTCCGTTCGTTTAATCAATTTATAACATTTTTCACATGCGTTTCTCTGAATTTTTTGGATGTTATTCTGTCTCTCACTGTTCAAATAAACCTACCATTAAAATTATAGACTGATCATTTCTTTGTCAGTGGGCAAACGTACAAAATCAGCAGGGGATCAAATACTTTTTTCCCTCACTGTACTTGTGTCATGCACAAAGTAGATGTCCTAACCGACTTGCCAAAACTATAGTTTGTTAACAAGAAATTTGTGGAGTGGTTGAAAACTAGTTTTAATGACTCCAACCTAAGTGTATGTAAACTTCCGACTTCAACTGTATGTCAACAATGATTTTACTCTGACACGTACCTCTAATTTTTTACAAATTACTGTACTTTATATGGATTATTATTGTAACAAATGCACTGATGTGGTCAGATTATATAGCGTGCCAAGCGATGTTTCATGAATTCACAATGGAAATGCAATCAAAATTGAAAAATGATTTAATTATTACTCTCACAATTTCAACATATTTTCCCCATTCTACGCTTGACAAGCAGTTTCCTTAATCCACCACTTGGTCCTGTGCGTACACATGGTCATGGCTGTGTGTACATTTACACACACTCTCAAGCAAACGTTCATATTGATCAATTTCAGACTGCGTGAACGTTTTTCCACGCATGGTTTACACACAGATTTGTGCCTATGCATGGTCTGGTAAGCGGCAGAGATTTCCCTTCCCATGACCCCTTTGGGTTCTTGAACACGCGGTCACAGAGAGCTAACGTATGCCGACAGAGTGCAGGGTCTGGACTGTTGGACAAGCCTCACACTGGGCTGTGGTGGTCATGTGGTGTTGTGACTTCTGTGCCAAGATCCACAGTTTGTGCAATAGTACTAGTGGACTTGAGTCAAGTGCTCTTGTCTAATTTCAACACAATTGTATCTATTATCATTGGTCTGCGCAGGGCCAGCTCCAGGCACAAGTGATATAAGCTTAGCCTCCCCCCAAAAAGAATGATCTATCTGTGTTTATTTTATTTTTTTATTACTCAGTCAGGGTCTCAACTTACTGTTAAGAGTTGAATAGTAGAATATATAAGATGCAAGTTCGAAATTTGGTTGTGCATCAGCAATTTGTCTCTTGTTATGTCCGTCACTGACAGTCACTCAATTAGCCATGTCAGCAAAATAACAATTGATTGGTAAGTTAGTCTAGCCAGCTATCTAAACTTGTAGTAATCATGGCCGAATACCAACCGGGAATGCTGGGGTCGTGCCCAGGGCCCCTGACCTCCAGGTGGCCCCCATTGATTTTGTTGGTCACTCTCACTCATATATTATTTACATGGCATAAATAATGGCAAAATGGGTAGAATTGCAGGAAATTTACTTTCAAGCGTACATTTTTCTCTCCGCTGTCGGGGGGGGGGCTCGTGGAATATTCTAATCAAGTGAGAGAGACTTTGTCATTTCTTCAAACTATCATCTTTATTCAATGTCGATTTAATTAATGCAAAAATGAGACTGGTCAACCCGAGAGCCTAACCTTTACAGAAATGCAGAGTTCTTTATATAGCTGACACTAAGAATGCTTAGTCATGGGCCATGCAGACCCAAGGGGCGTCATAAGGGTTCATCCAATCGTTAACTGCACGGGGTTGTTGTCTTAACCCCATCCTGGCTTAGTTTCCCAGATGCAAGGATGATTTTGAGACAATGAGAGACTGTTCTACTCTTAAGCTATCTCTAGTAAAACACATTCTTGTCTATGTAATGTAACCCACTGTTCCCCGGTAGGCCGTTATTGTTTTTTTTGTTCTTAACTGACTTGCCTAGTTAAATAAAGTTGAAATAAAGAAAAATAATAATAAATTAACTAAATCTCAAATATGCCCCCAAAAGGCTAGAGCCGGCCCCTGGGTCTGCTTGTTGAAATACTACTCGACAATAACGTAGGTAATACATTAAGATTCAGTAATAAAACAGTTGTACATACAACTGGAGAGCTTGAAATCTCCAGTGTGAACTCTAATAAATTATAATCATTTGATCAGAAAACAGACTATCGTTGGGAGGCTGTTCTCAGTCCTTTGGAATGTAAACATAGGTGCTGAAAACATAGTTGCTTTTGTTTGATTAAGGTGGAACAGTATATAAACTGGAGGATGGTGACTTTTCTCCTATCTATCTGTCTATCTGTCTGTCTGTCTGTCTGTCTGTCTGTCTGTCTGTCTGTCTGTCTGTCTGTCTGTCTGTCTGTCTGTCTGTCTATCTATCTATCTATGTGTCTATCTATCTGTCTGTGTGTCTATCTATCTATCTGTGTCTCTCTCTGTGTCTCTCTCTGTGTGTCTCTCAAAAAATTCAAAGGGGTTTATTGGCATGGGAAACATGTTTACATTGCCAAAGCAAGTGAAATGGATCATTACACTCACAAAAGTTCCAAAGGAATAGAGATATTCTAATTGTCATATTATGTCTATATACAGTGTTACAACAGGTCACAAATCTTGCTGCTGTGATGGCACACTGTGGTATTTCACCCAATAGATATGGGAGTTTATCAAAATTGGATTTGTTTTGGAATTTGTGGTCTGTGTAATCTGAGGGAAATATGTGTCTCTAATATGGTCATACATTTGGTAGGAGGTTAGGAAGTGCAGCTCAGTTTCCACCTCGTTTTGTGGGCAGTGTGCACATAGCCTGTCTTCTCTTGAGAACCAGGTCTGCCTACGGCGGCCTTTCTCAATAGCAAGGATATGCTTACTGAGTCATAGTCAAAGTCAAAGCTTTCCTTAATTTTGGGTCAGTTACAGTGGTCAGGTATTCTGCCACTGTGTACTCTCTGTTTAGGGCCAAATAGCATTCTGGTTTGCTCTGTTTTTTTTTTATCAAATCACATTTTATTGGTCACATACACATGGTTAGCAGATGTTAGTGTAGCGTAATGCTTGTAAATTCTTTCCAATGTGTCAAGTATTTATCTTTTTATTTCCTCATGATTTGGTTGGGTCTAATTGTGTTGCTGTCCTGGTGCTTTCTGGGGTCTGTTTGTGAACAGAGCCCCAGAACCAACTTTCTTAGAGGACTCTTCTCCAGGTTCATCTCTCTTGAGGTGGCTTTGTTATGGAAGGTTTTTATTTGGTGTTTTATGTTGTCTCTCTCTCTCTCTTCTCTCTCTTTCTCTCTCCCTCCCTCTTTATCACTAACTGTCTCTGTCTCTCTCTCTCTCTCTCTCTCTCTCTCTCTCTCTCTCTGTCTCTCTCTCTCTCTGTCTCTCTCTCTCTGTCCCTCTCTCTCTCTTTGTCCCTCTCGCTGTCTGCACTTTGACACAGATATGCCTGAACTCAATTCTCCCTCTGCCAATTCACAAACCGTATAGTGTCAAGACGATTCTCTGCTAAATATTCCATGTGACTCTATTCAGTCACACACTTTACATTGACACTGTATATATATCCCCTCATCTCTACTTTTGAGACCCTGCATGAAAAACAATAGCACAGTCAACTCCAAGTTAGTTTCCCTAAGGTTTGTCTGCCGAGAGAAGAAAGAAATATCACCCGGCTCAGTACACAACCGTGGGCCAAGAATCTCCCAGATGTCATGAATCTAAATGTAATCGAGACTATATGACGCCATTGGGCTCATTCATACGCATTGTCTGTGTGTTGACATCAATCATGGGGTTCTGGTGAAATATTGTTCTGTGGCTGTGTTGGATGATAGATGTTGGATGATAGATGATGTTGGATGACAGGATTTTGTGGTTGTTTAGACCTAATCCTCAAACTGATACACTGAGCAACTAAAGAGAGAGTTCTGACATAGTTCCATGTAGGTTGTTTAGATCCTGGGCTGGAATTCAAACTTCAACTGAACTTTGGACTGACGACTGAGTTGACTGTCCTAACTGGAGACTGGAGGTTGATCATTCTCCTGCCGAGGTTAATCTTTATTTCTTTCTGTGGTGTTCTTTTGTGTTTTCTTTCCCCTGTCTCAGCAGCTTCTTTCTCTTTTTAGTTTCTTTCTCTCTCGTTCCTCGTTCATTACTCATTGCATAATAGTTTTGAGAGGGAGAGAGAGAAGCTTCCGATTCGAGTTGTCCCAGCACAACAGGCAAAGCTGGTTGAAATTACGTCATTTCAACCACATGTGGTGGTACTGAGGTACAACTCTGTGCATGTCCAAGATCATCCAAATATTTTATAGATGCGTAAACACATCCCTGTGCACCTGGTAACATAATTTTCTATCATTACGCTGCTTGTAGATGGTATTCCTCAGTGCTGTCGCTAGCAGATAAGTGAAAGCTATGCTACTAACCAAAACAAGACATTCCCCAACCATGCCTGTGGGTGATTCCGATACAGTGCCTTCAGAAAGTGTTCACACCGCTTGACTTTTTCCACATTTTGTTGTTACAAAGTGGGATTAAAATGTATTTAATTATAATTTTTGGTCAATACTCTAATGTCAAAGCGGGGATGTTAGAATCATCTTTGGCAGCGATTACAGCTGTGAGTCTTTCTGGGTAAATTTCCAAGAGCTTTGCATACCTGAATTGTGCAACATTTGCCCATTATTCTTTTTAACATTCTTCAAGCTCTCTCAAGTTGGTTGTTGATCTTAGCTAGACAGCCATTTCAAGTCTTGCCATAGACTTTCAAGCAGATTTAAGTCAAAACTGAAACTAGGCCACTCAGGAACATTCAGTGTCGTCTTGGTAAGCAACTCCAGTGTAGATTTGGGGGAGGGAATACAGTCAGTCACAAAAGTGAACCAACAACTTAAAACGTGACAACAGGATCCGTAATGGACCAGACACGGAAGTGAACCGTATAGTTCACCTATGGTGAACGGGCCCGCACTCTGACACCACCACAAACTGAGGTACCAACCGTACCAAACAAACAAACGAACACTCCACACAGGCTCTACCCACGAGAGGTTATGCCCTACTTGTCCAAAATAACCACCCTGCTACTCACTATGCAAACAGTAGCACTGTATCCTTTGCTAGCAGTATCTTAATGAGACCAGATGTTGCTAATCCTTGGTCCCAGAGGGCTCTCCCAATTGTGTGGTATTTAAAACCGATTGGTTACTTTTCCACCAGGACGACACCGCCGAGGCAGATGCCACTTGAGGTTTTAAATTGGTTATCATCAATATTCACAGAGCACTCGCATACTCGGAACCCCACCCGGGTCGAACCAGGCACACCCTTCCCGAATTCAGTGTTTTGCAGCACACAAACCTCACATGCAGCTGACTGGAGGAGCAACTTTTACCCACAGACTTCTAACCAAGTCGATTACAACAAAACCAAGATCATTAATTGACAGTACAACGAGGCTCATTCATCAAATTTCAGAAATACCTCTTGGTGAGAGAAACCAGAAAAGTCTTTACCACAGAGGGGTAAACACAATTGACTCACCTCCAGAGAGCTGATTCTGAAGCTAAACGAGCATGTCTGAAAACCTTAGTGTCTCATCCTCTTCGGAATTTCCAGAGGGACTAAAGAAAAGAGAATTGAGAAATTAAAGCTGGTTTATTACAAGATGCAACAGGGAGACACCTTCAGCACAGAAGCAGATATCATTTCTAACTGGCCTCTTGGAGACAGGCCCTTTATATTCTAAATCAGACAATACCCAATGTTCTGTAAACACCAGCCCGAGAGGCTCGCAGTTCAAAACCAAGGCAGCGGCTTTGTCAGCTGCTACAGAATCGGTGTCCACAGAAGGTGATCAATACATCAGTGTGTCCTTGTACCTCCAGTGTGGCGTCAATCACTATCAACCGATATGAGCATAATCCATAACATTCAGTATAAAGCCTAGTGACCATCAACGTGCACCTTGAGTGTCATAAATAGAACACTGGAAATGTATTACAGAGCGGGAAAATATAGAAATATACTAAATATTGTTTTAATCACTCTAAACATGATTATGTAAAAGTGATAGAACTGTTAGATAGGCTAGCTACAAAGAACAACAACATCACACATTATCTCTAGCCCCAAAGCCAAAACACAGCTGACATCAGTTTGTTTTCTTTACCATTGAGAAGAAACGGTTGGCAAGATGATGCTTGATGTACAACCGCAGCAAAAAGCTGCAGGCGCTCACAGGCCCCACTTTAAATGGCAGCTGCCTCTAATGGGACAAGGAACTTTGGAATATAGGTGGACCCACTGCAGTGTTCGGTACAGGCTTCTTCCTTCACTGGCAGTTATGCAATGGCTGACTGATTGACGAACTGACTGACATCTCCTATATTGGATCGTGGTATGTTTGATGTAAATCGTTGTTTTGGTTCACCCTGTTCTTCATGATGTGTGGTAAGAGGAGACTAACCTGAAATGTACACAGGGTATCAGTTGAAAATAATATTTTTGGGGGAAGGGAAACACAAACACGTACACATTTTTAAATACTTTATTTGAATCCACAAGAGCACTTTAAGGATACAGAAAGCACCTTCTCCACACAGCTGGGCTGCCCATAACAGCTGAAACAGAGCAGTACTTCGGCCAGTTGCTTTGCTCTAGTCTTTGGCACGCCTGTAATCTGAAGGCACGCACCATATGTACGTGGCCGAGACTGTCAAATACTCCTGTCACCAACTTGCACTTATATCCAAGGCTGTCCAAGCATGATACGAGGGGCTGGTATTTGAGAAACTTGTCAGCAAAGGCCCGGCTCCATGTAATCATCGAAGGAACAGCCAACCTCAAATCAGCACCTCCCTCTGGGCTCGCCCCACAGCAGCAGTAACTGGCTTATTCTGCATACAGGAAAACGCTTTATCATCTATATCAAACCAGGCTATTCTGATGAGAATGTTTGTATGTGTGCTGTTGGAGAGATGTACAAGTCTTTTTATGAACGGCAACCATTAACACAATGTGCACCAGACTTCTGTATTTTAACCCGGGGTGTAAAATATAGAACGGATCATGGTTTTCAGGATACCAGAGTGCTAGGTTGTATTTTGTGGGTAGAATAGAACAGGTGTTGACCTTGCCGTGAAAGGCTTTCTTACAAGCCCTTCACCAACAATGCAGTTTTTAGAAAATTAAGAGTTAAGAAATATTTACTAAATAAACTACAGTTAAAAAAATAAGTAACACAATAAAATACCTAACAAGGCTATATACTGGGGGTTCCGGTACTGAGGCATGTGGGGGGGTACAGGTTAGTCAAGGTAGTTGAGGTAATATGTACATGTAGATAGTGACTATTCATAGATAATAAACAGCTAGTAGCAGCAGCGTAAAAAAGGGGGGTTCAATGTAAATAGTCCGGGTAGCCATTTGATTAGATGTTCAGGAGTCTTACGGCTTGGGGGTAGTAGCTGTTAAGGAGCTTTTTGGACCTAGACTTGACGCTCCGGTGCCGCTTGCCATGCGGTAGCGCACACACGCGCACACACACACACACACACACACACACACACACACACACACACACACACACACACACACACACACACACACACACACACACACACACACAGAGAGAGAGAGGACAAGTAACCTCTGTAACAATGCCTTCAGAGTGATCGCATTGTTGATAAGCGCCGTCAGTGAAAGACGCCTGAGATTTAAATGGGTACCATGTGGAGTATGTTGGTGAGTTATCATGACTGTAAACTTTGTTTATTCTTCTTTCTTTCTTTTTCAGCTTTCCTTCATTCCCCCTACCAGCCAGTGTATACGGCCACAAAGCACGGGGTGATAGGCTTCTCCAGAGCCATAGCGGTGAGTTCTAACAAGTACACCTAGCCGTTCCACATACAGAGCCCTCCGTAATTATTGGGACAGTGAAACACTTTATTCTTCTTTTGGCTCTGCAATCCAAAAGTTTTGATTTTAAATCAATGACTATGAGGTTAAAGTGCAGACTGTCAAATTCACTTATGTGTATTAAAGTAGTAAAAAGTATAGCCTACCAATTGGATTGTCGTACTGCTTGAAGCGTCACTTCAGACCTGGGTTTGATCCCAGGCTGTGTCACAGCCGGACGTGACCGGGATACCATGCATGTAAACAATGAGGCAGCGCACAATTGGCCCAGCGTCGTCCGGGTTAGGGGAAATGTCCTTGTCCCATCGCGCTCTAGCGACTCCTTGTGGCGTGTCGGGCGCATGCACGGTCACCATTTGCCCTCTGACACATTGGTGTGGCTGGCTTCCGGGTTAAGCGAGCAGTGTGTCAAGAAGCAGTGCGGCTTGGCAGGGTCGTGTTTCGGAGGAGGCATGGCTCTCGACATTCGCCTCTCCTGAGTCCGTACGGGAGTTGTAGCGATGGGACAAGACTGTAACTACCAATTAGATATCACGAAATTGGGTAGAAAAAAGGGGTAAAAGTACAGAAAATATATAAGCTTAGTATTTGGTCCCATATTCCTAGCACGCAATGTTTACATCAAGCTTGTGTCTCAAAACATTTGTTGGATGCATTTGCTGTTTTGTTTTGGTTGTGTTTCATATTATTTTGTGCCCAATAATTTTAGAGTCACTTTTATTGTAAATAAGAATAGAATATGTTTCTAAACACTTCTACATTAACGTAGCTGCTACCAGGATTACGGATAATCATTGATGTAGTCATTGTGAACGATTAATATGGGAACAAATACAAAACTTTGAACTACTTTTAATAGACATACAGTATGTAATCTAAAACCAGTACACCTGATGTAAGTAATGAAGGGCTTGATGATTAGTTGACCAGTTGAATCAGATGTTGTACTAGAATACGTGATATGTGGAATGGCTGTGGGTACTCCAGGAAAGTCTTGGAAAACACTAGCCTAGACATTCCTTTGCCCTGGGTGATTACGCTTGACCGTGTTCGGACATGTTCGTGCTCCTTATTCTCACACACACACACAGACACACACACACACATATGCACACAACCACACACACACACACCCTGACACGTCTGTGTTCCTTTCCTCTCCCCACGCAGGATGCCGCTGAGGTGGAGAACTATGGTGTGAGGATCAACACGCTGTGCCCTGCCTTCGTGGACACCCCTCTCCTGCGCTCCGTGGAACACGAGGACAACATGGGCAAGTTTGACAAGTTCAAGGACGACTTAAAGAGGAGCGTGCACAAGTTCGGGGTGCTTCAGTGAGTTCATATACATGTTGTGTAGAAGTTGCCTCGTTTCCCTCCTTTTTCACTTAATACCTATCACGTTCTTTATAAGATTTACAGTAAACCTATGTGGTGTATATAGGATACTGCTTCAGATTAATGTATACAAGTGTTGTTGTTAAACAAGTCAGCACAGACCTAGAATCAGCTTACCCTCCCCACATGGCCCCACGAGACCACCCAAATACTAACTCCATTCTACGACATCAAGTAATACAGTATCTGGAGTAGCAAAGCCTCCCTAATCAGTGTCCATATCCTCCTTAAATCCTCCCTCCACATAGTATGTGTGGGAGGCTGTGAAGGTTGTTGTCCCTCCTCAGATTCCCTGTCTTATTTGGAGAGAGCAGAGAGGGGGCCTTGTCCCCTCTCTATGTCATTGTGCTCCTGTGTTTTGAGTGCTTTGGATGACATCCGATAAGGTTTTGTACTTCAGAAGCAAACGGCGGTAGAGATATACAGATACAAACGTTGAGGGGTATTCTGAGGAAAGACTTAACTAACTTTGTCAACATTATTTGAAATGATTAAAATTGCTACAATATGCATCCGAAACATGCAAAGACAAATATTGAGAAATACAGTGTGTTTGCGATAAGATGCACTTAAAGTCATATGCAGCCCACGTTGTTATTTATATCAGAATGCACTTCAGTCTTGAATGCTTACATTTACCAGCTCAACTGCTTTAAAGTACAGTACTTCGCAATACCTTGTCCAAGCTGTTTGGCCTGGGGCAAAGCGATTTGATAAATCTGTTGGCTAGAGCGTCAAAAAGATCTTGTATCTGTTTCAGCCAGGAAATTGTTGAATTTAGTTACATCATATTTCAGGAATTCTCTGATATAATCAAGAGGGCATTTTGCAACCTAAAATTGTTAGCTAGTCCAATTCAATCCCAAAAACCTTCAGGAATTGAAAGAGAATGTATGGTCATGGCCTCTCTCTTTCCTGGGTTGTGTTCATTAAACACCAGGCGGAAGACAGCCGAATGAACCAGGGAGGGACTGTGTTCCCCACCTAACACGACCCCTGTTATCTCTCTATCTCTCGATCTCTATCCCCAGACCGTCGCTGATCGCAGAGGGAGTGTTGCGCCTGATAACTGATACTGGTCTAAACGGAGCCGTGATGAAGATCACCTGCTCTAAAGGGATACACTTCCACACCTACGAGCCCCTGTCCGCTTGAGAGGAACAACACGGAATACCGTCGGACTTCTGTCACCCACCCAGACAAAGGAACTTAAAGTGGTCGGAGTATGGAGTCATTCAGAAAGTAGACCCATGTGTCTATGGAATTGGTAGAAATGTAGACCCATTGAATTACGAATTAGACTAGTAATTTAATGGGACCTCTATTTGTATGCCTACGTTGCATGTAACCAAGATTCCAGTAGTCTTACTTAATAGGTGTGAACAAAGGTAGACAAAGAGGGTTTAGTTTTCGGGTTTCCCTCATCATAAAATCCTCCAGTTGATTTGACTAGTATGAGAGACTTGGTACACATTGACTGCTGTATTTATTTTATTTTATTTATTTAACTAGACAAGTCAGTTAAGAAAAAAATCTTATTACCCAATTATGAAATGGACATTTTATCACAAAGCACAATATGTGTTTACAATTCTACCAAATAACTATAGTTTATTTATGATACAATAGCATATTTTATCATAGAATATGTGAACATTTTATTTTTGTTGTCTGTCAGACAATAAACTTCGACTCCTTTCCTCTTCTCATTCCCTTGTTACATGACTATGTACGTAACACAGTATCTGCAACACAGTAATGCAGGTTTAGCTGGCAGAAAGAGGACTCCTGAGGGCTGGGGAGTTGTCAGCACGCTACCTAGCTGAGCATGTTGCCGTTGGGCTAAGTATGTTGCCTTTGGGAGTGTCCACCTCACCTCCACTACCATGCAGTAAAACAGGCTTTGACGAGAGGAGAAACTGTGACAAGGAACTATGTAAGTCATGCATGTAGACAGACAGACAGTTTTTTATATTTTTCGATCCTTTGCTGCTTTTAGTTTATTCCAGGAATTCACATCTGGATATCCCCCCCTCCTCCCGCCATCCCTCTCCCCCTCCCACCCTCCCGCTATCAGCTGCAGTCTGTGTTAACTTGTTTACCAAACAGGCTTTCCGAGAGATACTAAGACCAGGAAAAGAGGGGGGTGGAGAGAGCGAGTGGCACACATTTGATATGGGACACAGGAGGTGAAGGAAGATGCCTGATACAAACCTCATCAAAGGAGGAGCGTTAGAGAAAATAACAATTGCTCAGAACAGGTACCTCATTCAAACTGAGACATTGATTGTGCATGTGTGCCATTCAGCGGGTGAATTGGCAAGACCAAAGATTCAAATGCCTTTGAATGGGGTATGGTAGTAGGTGACAGGCGCACCGGTTTGAGTTTGTCGAGAACTGCATTGCTGCTGGGTTTTTCACGCTCAACCGTTTCCCATGTGTATCAAGAATGGGCCTCCACCCAAAGGACATCCAGCCAACTTGACACAACTGTGGGAAGCGTTGTAGTCAACATGGGCCAACATCCCTGTGGAATACTTGACACCTTGTAGAGTCCATACCTCGATGAATTGATGCTGTTCTGAGGGCAGCTCAATATTAGGAAGGTGTTCTTAATGTTTTGTCCACTGTGTATACATAATGTATCGCACCCATTGTGAAATTATATACTCAGCAAGGTGGAAGGATTGGTACCACCATAATATAGAGTACCAGTCAAAAGTTTGGACACACCTACTCATTCAAGGGTTTTTCTTTATTTTTACAATTTTCTACATTGTAGAATAATAGTCAAGACATCAAAACTATTAAATAACACATGTGGAATCAAAGGGTTTTTTAGATTCTTCAAAGTAGCCAGCCTTTGTATACCAAGCCTACCTTGTCACAACACAACTGATTGGCTCAAATGCATTAAGAAGGAAATAAATTTCACAAATGAACTTTTAACAAGGCACACCTGTTAATTTAAATGCATTCCAGGTGACTACCTCATGAAGCTGGTTGAGAGAATGCCAAGATTATGCAAAACTGTTATCAAGGCGAAGGGTGGCTACTCTCAAATGGATTTGTTTAACACTTTTTTTGGTTAATACATGATTCCATGTGTGTTTTTTCATAGTTTTGATGTCTTCACTATTATTTTACAATAAAATTTTAAAAAAGAAATCCTTGAACGAGTAGGTGAGTCCAAACTTTTGACTGGTACTGTATGTATATATATATATATATATGTATGTGTGTGTGTGTGTGTGTGTGTGTGTGTGTCTGTGTGTATATGGAGTCAATGGAATGGAATGGAGTCAATGGAAGGGTATCAAACACATCTAACACGTGGTTTCCATGTGGTTGATACCATTCCATTGTCTCCATTCCAGCCATTACTATAAGTCGTCCTCCCCTCAGCAGCCTCCACTGGTATACATATTATATATATATATATTATCTTCAAGACGTGAATCTCAGACCTGACATGTCAAACTTGGGTATGTGAAATGCTCCGTCCTCCTGCTGAATTGTGTTTCAACCGTGTTCAACAATGTCCCTTCATATAACCCCCCCAGATTTGTCTAGCTACATCATGGTTCTGAAACATAACTCCCGAAAGCAAATGTAGCTGATCATGCAAATTCAGACATGCGTTATAAGGTTGAGTCCCAAATGGCACCCTATTCCCTATATAGCGCATTAACCTATGGGCTTAGTCAAAGGTACTGCACTATATATTGGGAATAGGGTGTGCCATTTTGGGATAGAGCCCACGTATGACCAAGGAAGGAACATTGACATCTAACTTTACCTACTAATATGCATAATTCAGACAGACTTTACCTACTATATTTATGCAAAATGCAGACACCCACTGCCACTACTACCTTACCAGAGGGAAGACCTCTCCAACTACCCAGGTTAGAAGTTTAAATTAAGCTTTTCTACTATCATTGAGTGGTCTGTAATTGTGTTGTGTGGTATGACATTGTGTTGCATACAGTATAGATAGTTGACTGTTCTTTATTGTAGTCTGCTATTAACATAGACTTTATACATTTCAGCATCTACTCTTCTATTTCTTTAGGATTCAAGTTGCCGTATAACAGCACTAGTCAGGGTAAATTTGTGATATCTGACCGTTTATCTAATAAGCTGTAACCTGTTGATGTTTATAATTGTTACAATATCACTCTGAGGCTATTTTTGTCCCATATATTCAGACGCCAACAACTCTGAAAAGATGGAACAATTCCGTAGACGGCAATTCTACTCTCCTCTCCACCAAACCTTTACTTTATGTCCAGTATCTGCCATACACTGCTGGCGACTCAATAAACCTCATCCTGAGTCTTCCCACCAATGCCTACGTCCTGTGACTGATAGTAAGCGGAGCGGGGGGGACGATGGCCTTAGACGTTTTCTCTCTCAACCTGGCCGTATCTGATATATTCACCTGCTTGTCCAGTCTGATGTTTATACTCCATAATCACATCGTTAATTACTTCCAAGAGGATGGTGTTTTATGGAGCGTTGCGATTTTCTTTAAGGGTTTCATCCTTACTGGTCGTCCCCTGTTCCAGTGTTGTATCTGTGTGGAGCGCTACCTGGCGGTGGTCTACCCAGTAACCTTCCTGAAGTACAAACCCCTTAGGTACAGGGTGGGGTGTTGTGCTGTTGTCTGGCTGATGGTGCTTGAGTCCTGCTTTGCTTATATGCTTGGTAAATCAAAATGTATAATGAATTACTTTACTTTGGGTTTCACCCTGGTTATGTGTTCTGTGATGTTGTTCTGCTGCCTGGCTGTTCTCAGGGCCCTGAAATGTCCTGGGCTGGGAAAAGGGGAAGGGATGAACAACATGAAACCGAGGCCCTTTAGAATCATTTCAATAATCATGGTTGTCACGTACCTCCGACTGGTTCTTGATCATTTATCGTTTTATAAAACAAGTGGAGTATACATTTGGTATGTCCATTTGTTTCTCTATCATAGTGGTCTTTGGGTTTGTGCAGCCCCTTCTCTACATCCACAGAGCTGAGAAACTGCCCTGTATCAGGGGTCCCTGAGGAGATCGTCCTTAAAGAAGCTACATGTAACATTTCAACCTATTAGCTCTGAATGGCAATACTATATCTCTAGCAGTAATAGAATACAATTATATACCTATTTAAACATTGTCCCTGACACCAGGGTTTCCAAATTTCAGAACCTTTTCAAAATTCCCAGGTTTTATAGTAATCAGAAGGAAATGGGCCATACATCTGGAATCCTCCAACCAAGATTTCTGGAAAACCTGGTGATTTTTGGAAAGTAACCAGAATTTTGCAACCCTACATGTGATTGAGACCAACTCAGGGGCCTTGTGGGAGATTGATCCCTGTCCGGGTCATACGAAAGAATGTATGGGACCATATGTATCTCTGCTCGCTCCACCATTTCCTGGCTGCTAAAATTGTAATAGTTTGCCTAATTTGTACCATCTTAACCACTGTGAAATATCTTTTCAATAACCAACACTAGTATTTTCAGCTGTTTTGAAGTAAAAGACGCAAAAACAAAACGTAAGGGAAGCATAGAAATAACGCACATAGAACAGATCTAACGCGTCTTAGACTTTCTATGTGAATGTGGTCGGTTTCTCAAAAAGTGACATATTGCAGTTTTAAAGAGATAGATTGGTGGTAAGGCCCTGCGATAGACTAGAGTCCTGTCCAGGGGGTGTACTTGTACATCAACCTGCCTCAGGGTGCAGAACAGACTCCTGCTCCTATGAGCCATTCTGGCTTGCACAAGACAAGGCTTGTGCAAGACTACTTATACAATGTGATACAATACAACACACCCATGCTAAGTACGATAATATGTCTGCCTAATTATGTCGTAGGTCCTTATTAAATGGAGAGATGAGTGGAATGGTATAGTGTTGGAATGTGTGTGTGTGTGTGTGTGAATGTTCTCTCTGCTGTTGTTGGGCTTCTAGGCCATATGTAATGATAGGGTGGCTACATTGACTAGGAGCTGGGTGTGAACTTTATAGTTGAAATCATATCATTAGGTTAACACCACCGGTTGTAAACCTATATCTACCTCTACCTCTCAACCGCTGTGAATTAGACTGGATGTACTCTCTCCTGTTCAAAACTCACATTGTGCTCAAATGACGCACATAGCTGTTTCCTCAGAATCGTGTGTACGCATGATGTATTCATCACACTGTTGAATGCAAACTACACAATGACTAAAGTGCATGTGATAATATGGTATTTCCGTGTATCAGGGTGTTGAATTAATTTGTACAAGAAGGTTACATATCCTAATATGGTCGATGATGTTTCCTTTTGTGATGGGGTGCAATGTCACGCACAGCCACAACCACACCTTAAAAGGGGTAGTTCAGTAAAAACATATTTTCAGGTTTTTGTATGATATTTCCACGCTATGAGGTAAAAATAACACTCTGAAATTGTGAAAATTATGATAATGTCATTGTTGTGTAAGAGCTGTTTGGAAACAATGCCTGGAATTTCAACCTGTTCAGGTGAGATCTAACTTTTGGCCCATATCATGATTATAATAGACCAATGACTGTTCATCTGGTTAAAGGGGTGGGTTGTTGACCATCCTATCAGCCAATCAGGGCTGTGTATGTAAATATATTTTTATTTGTTTCCTAATGCCCATAAGATCAGACTGAGCATTTCAAGTGTCAAAGGAGGCTCAGGGAAATAAATAGTTATTTTCACTAAATAAACACACAGTGATTTATTAGACATACAGTGATTATTTAAAAACAAAATTACAAAGACTGCATGGGGGCTTTAAACACGTCATTACATGTTGGCTCAGAGTCAAAGGTGTAAAAGCTGAATTCCCCAACCTGCTTTGAGAAATGCATTGTTCAAATACCATTGCCTCGCTCTGTCCCAGGTAAAAACATGCGTCCTTTGTCCTGATCTTATCCACATTCTGATAAAAGACAAATGTGTCTTTTATCTGTCTACTGTGTCCACATTGTGACCAGATTTCCTGGTCTCTGCCTGTATGCACATTATTTGACAGATATTCTTTCAAAATAATATTTAATTATCTATTTTAAGAAACATATCGATGCCATAAGTCAATGGTGCCAACTGTCAATGGTTTTAGAGGCCGATATAATGATGATTTCACTGTCCAGATCCTTCTACACTTGTAAGATATCCAGACACAATGGGTCCCTGACTACTTCTGGAGGTGGTCGGAAGATCTGATCACAATCTTTTAATCGTCTACAACTGTGGGCACAGTCAGAATGTGGATAGGATCAGGACAAAGGTTAGAACCAGGTATAAACAGGGCTTTTGAGAAGTATGGCTCAATGATTGATGAGATATTTAGAGAGAGGTTTCTTTCCACAGAGCAGCCCTTGAATGCTGTTCATTGACTACAGCTCAGCGTTCAACACCGTAGTGCCCACGAAGCTCATCACTAAGCTAAGGACCCTGGGACTAAACACCTACCTCCGCAACTGGATCCTGTACTTCCTGACGGGCCACCCCAAGGTGGTAAGGGTAGGCAACAACACGTCTGCCACGCTGATCCTTAACACTAGGGCCACTCAGGGGTGTGTACTTAGTACCCTCCGGTATTCCCTGTACACCCACGACTGCGTAGCCCCCCTCTCCATTTGTTTTGTACACTGCTGCTACTTAAGTTTATTTGGTAAATATTTTCTTAACTTTTCTTGAACTGCACTGTTGGTTAAGAAGTAAGCATTTCACAATACTTATTTCCCTCATTAAAATGCAAATCAATTTATAACATTTTTCACATTTGTTTTTCTGGATTTTTTTGTTGTTATTCTGTCTCTCACTGTTCAAATAAACCTACCATTAAAATTATAGACTGATCATTTCTTTGTCAGTGGGCAAACGGACAAAATCAGCAGGGGATCAAATACTTTTTTCCCTCACTGTACCTCACCAGACATACCGCCAGGGGTCTTTTCACAGTCGCCAGGTACAGAACAAATTCAAGGAATCATATAGTATTATACACAGCCATGAGTGCATGGAACTCCCTTCCATCTTATACAGCGCAAGTAAACAGCACACCTGGTTTTAAAAAAACAAATAAAGCAACACCTCATGGCACAACGCCTCTCCCCCATGTGACCTACTTGTACTAACATGTATGTGGAACTAATAAACACACTACATGTTAATGTTTTTAAATGTATGTAAATTGTAAAGTCTTTTGTCTGTAATGTCTTTTTCGTTATATATGTCAGACCCCAGTAAGACTAGCTGTCGCCATTGTCGTCGACTAATGGGGATCCTAAGAAATTAAAATCTGGTTTTATGTTTCCTGTGGCACCAGGAAGAGTATCTGCTGCTTTCGCAAACAGCTAATGGGGATCCTAATAAAATAACCCAAAATACCAAAGGAGAGGCCTCTCGAGTGACGCAGCGGTCTAAGGCACTGCATCGCAGTGGATGGTGCTTCCTCCGACACATTGGTTCGGCTGGCTTCCGGGTTAAACGAGCAGTGTGTCAAGAAGCAGTGCGGCTTGGCAGGGTCGTGTTTCAGAGGAGGCATGGATCTCGACCTTCGTCCTCTCCCGAGTTGCAGTGAGACCATAACTACCAATTGGGGAGAAAAAAGGGGTAAAAGTAAAAAGGGTTGTCCCACCTCCCCTATGCTATTTGCTCTCTCTCTTGAACCACTGGTACAAAACATACGTCAAAATGTGGCTTCCTCACATATCAAAATCAAACCAAGTGAACAAGCAATTTCTCTGAATGCAGATGACATAATGCTCTACGTCGCAAACGCTCAGAAATCCCTCCAGCCAATAATGTCTATTTTCACAGCATTCAGCTCATGGTCTGGTTACAAGATGAACTGGTCTAAATCAGCTCTACTACCTCTTAACTCAGCTATGGGAAGCATGCAACTACCACCCATGATCCCAGTGAAGAAACAAATCACCTACTTAGGCATTACATATCCCCCTCTATTCACACTACTGGCAGGAAGAACTACTTAGAAACCTTTCAAAATATCAAAAAAGGCATAAAAAGATGCTCTGCTATGGCCACTTCTTTGCATGCTCTCATTTATTAAAATGAATATCCTCCCTCGTATCAATTTTATGAGTTCCATGTTACCACTGCCTCCTCCTATAGACTATTGGTCTAAACTTGACTCTGTCATAAAGAAGTTCATTTGGGGGAGAAAGAGACCACAGATTAAATATGCAACACTACAGAGAACAGAAGCATCAGGTGGACTTGCAGGTCCAAATCAAACGTTTTATCACCTATCATTCCAAATGAATTTCCTGAAGACCTGATTAAATCCAGAGGCATCTGTTCCTTTCCATGCTATAGAAGAGTCAATAGTTTCACCAATTAGATTACAATATTTATTATTTTATGGATCGACTCCTAAAAACTGTGCATTCTTGTTTGGACCCATTACAGCATACTCAGTAAATGTGTGGAAAACTACAGAGAAGCATATGAGATCTAATCTTAAACGGCATTTAAACTCTCCAATATGGCATAATAAAGAATTCTTAGCACGTAAGAAACCATTTATATCAAATGAATGGTCTAGGAAGGGTATTTATACTTTCAAAGACATATTCAATATGAATGGACTCCTCAGTTTCCAGGAAATCCGCCAGTTTTAATGTCCCAGGTTCATCATTTTGTCTTTACCTTCAACTCTGCCTATCCATGCGAGCCTATGGGGTCCCCTGGGGAGCAGAATTAGCTGTACACCCATTGGTCAAACTTCTAACGGACAGACGCCCATCAAAAATAAGTTATAGTCAATTCTAGCAGCACAAAAATCAGAAGGAAATGAGCCAGAAATCTGAAATCCTCCAACCAAGATTTCTGGAAAACTTGGTAATTTTGGGAAAGTCAGAATTTTGCATCCCTACATGTGATACAGACCAACTTTGCGGCCTTATGGTTAGAGTGTCTCTGCCTGGCACTCAGCATTAAAGTTGCAATATGCAGAAATCGCTCAGCCATTTCCTGGCTGCTAAAATTGTAATAGCTCGCCTAATTTCAGTTTATGTGACAAAACAAGCAATAGTGGGGAGAATCATTGTAACGTCTAAACCGCTGTAAAATATATTTTCAATAACCCAAAATGTTGCATTTTCAGCTGTTTGAAGCTGGTGTACAAAACTGAAAGTAAAATATGCAAGAACGAAACTTAGGAATGGAAGCATAGAAATAACGCACATAGAACATATCTACCACTTCTTAGACTTGCTTTCAGTGAGAATGACAGATTTATAACTCACATTTCTATGTGAATGTGGTCAGTTACATATTGCAGCTTTAAAGAGATAGATTGGTGGTAAGGCCCTGCGATAGACTAGAGTCCTGTCCAGGGGGTGTACTTGTACATCATTCTGCCTAGGGGTGCAGAACAGACTCCTGCTCCTATGAGCCATTCTGGCTTGCACAAGACAAGGCTCGTGCAAGACTACTTATACAATGTGATACAATACAACACACCCATGCTAAGTACGATAATATGTCTGCCTAATTATGTCATAGGTCCTTATTAAATGGAGAGATGAGTGGAATGGTATAGTGTTGGAATGTGTGTGTGTGTGTGTGTGTGAATGTTCTCTCTGCTGTTGTTGGGCTTCTAGGCCATATGTAATGATAGGGTGGCTACATTGACTAGGAGCTGGGTGTGAACTTTATAGTTGAAATCATATCATTAGGTTAACACCACCGGTTGTAAACCTATATCTACCTCTACCTCTCAACCGCTGTGAATTAGACTGGATGTACTCTCTCCTGTTCAAAACTCACATTGTGCACAAATGACGCACGTAGCTGTTTACTCAGAATCGTGTGTACGCATGATGTATTCATCACACTGTTGAATGCAAACTACACAATGACTAAAGTGCATGTGATAATATGGAATTTCCATATATCAGGGTGTTGAAGAATGATGATGAAAGTAATTTGTACAAGAGAAGGTTACATATCCTAATATGGTTGCTGATGTTTCCTTGTGTGATGGTGTGCAATGTCACAGCAACCACGCCTTAAAGGGGTAGTTCAGTTTAAAACACATTGTTTATGATATTTCCACACTATGAGGTAAAAATAACACTCTGAAATTGTAAAAATTATGATAATACCCCTTTTGTGTAAGAGCTGTGCCAGAAATTTCAGCCTGTTAAGGTGGGATGGAACATTTGGCCCACATCATGATTATAATAGACCAATGACTGCTCATCTGGTTACGGGGGTGGATTCTAGACCATCCTATCAGCCAATCAGGGCTGTGCATGTAAATATATTTTAATTTGTTTCCTAATTCCCACACGATCAGACTAAGCATTTCAAGAGTCAACTGAGGCTCAGGGAAGTAAATTACTCAAAATATATTTTTCAGTTATTTTCATTAAATAAACTCAGTGATTTATTAGAAATGTCATTAAATGTTGGCTTAGAGTCAAAGGTGTAAAAGCTGAATTCCCCAACCTGCTTTTAGAAATGCATACACCTCCAGATGTTTAAAGAATGCACCTGGTGAAAGTTCAAATACCATTGCTCTGTCCCAGGTAAAAACATGCGTCCTTTGTCCTGATCTTATCCACATTCTGATAAAAGACAAATGTGTCTTTTATCCGTCTACTGTGTCCACATTGTGACCAGATTTCCTGGTCTCTGCCTGTATGCACATTATTTGACAGTTATTCTTTCAAAATAATATTGACGCCATAAGAAACACATTGACGCCATAAGTCAATGGTGCCACCTGTCAATGATTTCCAGATCCGTCTACACTTGTAAGATATCCAGACACAATGGGTCCCTGACTACCTCTGGAAGCGGTCGGAAGATCTGATCACAAGCTTTTAATCATCTACAACTGTGGGCACAGTCAGAATGTGGACAAGATCAGGACAAAGGTATAAACACGGCTTTTGAGAAGTATGGCTCAGTGATTAATTAGATATTTAGAGAGAGGTTTCCTTCCACAGAGCAGCCCTTGATGGGAATATGGCCCTTTCAACATGCACCAGTGGGAATTGAACTCACAACGATGTTGTTGGTGGTAGCTTCAAACTCTTTCCCGTCTGAACCAGACAGGACCTTTTATAAGTTTGGCAAGACAATTGGACAGATGAAAGCTAAAGCTCCACCTCAGTTTACTCAGATACACTGATTGGAAAAGCCTTGACAGGTGTAAACAAAATGGTGGAAGCCCATCACTAGGCTGGCTTTCACCAGAGGGATATGCTATAAAGCAGCATCAATGAGTTAGCCAGCTAGCTAATTTGCCTAAATCTTCTGGAAATTTTTTTTTATTTAAAAATAAAACTTGAAATTGGCATGGTCTAATTGACTCGACAACCAATAACACATATCCAAGTTCAGCTTTCTTAAATGAACCAGAAAATAAATAGTTATTTCTGGTTGTTTATCAAGGTTAGCTGGCTAACTCATTGATCCAGCTTTGTAGTATACCCTTCTGGTCGGTTCTTTCAGATCAGTGAAATGAATGAGGAGAGAGGACAGGCCTTTTAGACCATGCAGAAAGAGCTAAAGCCTCACAGTGATACTGGTGGCGTTCCCCTGCTCAGACGTTGCATGCATCCTCCGATAGCCGAGTGCCATGTAATCAACTGTGCAGTCGGGCACCAGATTGCTATAACACATGATGTGTTTAGCTGATACATAAAATACCTATCCAGGCGTTGTAAGATCTGGCATGCGTCGACAACGCCTGGGCACAGGAACGCGCCCATTGTAGGAAGTAGGAGACAGAGCCCTCTAGTGATCTTCACTAGGCTGTACATCTGCACCTGCATGGATCCACAGCGAAGACTTTTCATCACATGAAGAACCAAGCCTCTTTACCTGAGTCAAAGGTGAGTTTTAAGTTCTTGTTTACCCGTAGACTCTTTGTTATTCTTACAGTGATTCGTGTTGACTTTTTATACTCTGGAAATGCTTTTATTAGATCTGGTTCATCAACAAATATTGAGCAACAAGATGACTACTGTCTATGAAGAAACTCATGGGAAGGGTAAACCAATAGAGCTAGATAGAGGACTCATCTTTATATCTGTGCCATTATAGAACCTGTGACAGCATGGGCGGTGCCATTGAGGCTACAACCCATAGGAATCGCCACCCAGTTGACTACTTTGGCTACTTAAAATGGCAACAAAAAACAGCATGGTGAAAACCCCCATGCTAAACTGGCCTTTTGGCCATTAGAGGCCTCTATCATTCTCTATGGGTAAACCCCTTGAGGATCAGCCCTAGTTTCATCTAGGGAATCCTGGTGAAAACCAGTGACACAATGACTGCCATCTTCTAGGGTAACCCCCACAACATGCCAGAGAATACAGTAATCGATACATTTGATAACAGGCAGTAAGAAAGACCAGAAACCTTTCAACCACCCTTCATACATTTAGCCATAGTGTTTCCTTCAACATTGTGTCACGCAACACAATGTCCGCATAAACAAAATGCATAAAGTTGATGTCAACGTTAGCATTATGTTAGTATTGTGTAAGCACTATGATGATTACTTTACAGTAGTGTCACTGGCAGTTCAAGACAGGATTTATAAAAACATTTTGTCTGCACATTATTTTCAGATTTCCCTCTGTCATTTAGTGATATGATCTTTAAATGGCTGGGCTTTGTAATGCAGTGTGTGTGTGGTGTGTGTGCATGTCTTTGTTGTATTACTGTGAAGTAGGTGCATCAGCTTGACCTTATGTAAAGTACTGTGACTAGCCTTAATTTGTGGTGTAGTGGAAAGAGGAGACAGATGGGTAGAACACACTAGGAAAATCAGTGGTGTAAAGTACTTACGTAAAAATACTTTAAAGTACTACTTAAGTCATTTTTGGGGTCTGTACTTTACTTTTAATATTTTTGACAACTTTTACATTTACGTCACTACATTCCTAAAGAAAATAATGTACTTTTTACACCATACATTTTCTCTGACACCCAAAAGTACTTGTTACATTTTGAATGCTTAGCAGGACAGGAAGATGGTCCAATTCATGCACTTATCAAGAGAACATCCCTGGTCATCCCTACTGCCTCTGATCTGGCGAAGTCACTAAACACACATGCTTCGTTTGTAAATGATGTCTGAGTGTTGGAGTGTGCCCCTGGCTAAAATGGTGCCGTCCGGTTTGCTTAATACAAGAAATATGGAATAATTTATACGCTTACTTTTTGTATGAGGAATTACATTTACGTTTGATACTTAAGTATATTTCAAACCAAATACTTTTAGACTTTTACTCAAGTAGGATTGTACTGGGTGACTTTCAGTTTTACTTACAATTTTCTATGAAGGTATATTTATTTTCATTCAAGTATGAAAATCGGGTACTTTTCCACCACTGAGGATAAGTGGTATCCCACTGGGCACAGATGTCAATTCCACGTCTATTCACGTTGGTTCAATGTAATTGAATTTAAGTGACGTGTGTGCCCAGTTGGATCCCGCTCTTCTGGATACATAGAACTAGCACACAACAACATGGGGACTTTCTCTCCTGTAAGGTTCTCGTGAGCTCCTGTGACTCATTGCTTGTGTTGTCTGAGGAGAAAATGGCACAGTGGAAATGATTTATAGTTGAGTCACCGCTGCCAAAATTGATTTCCCTATTCTATTTTTGACTATGATGATTCTCTTCATTTCAACCAACTACTGTTACTGTTAGGTCAAAGCAGCATGTTCTGGCAGCAAGTTATCGATATCAGCAGGACCACCAAACTCATGAAGCAAACTGTTGCCTTGTAAGATTGGCTGCTAATTGGTGGTGGAGGGATGGTGCCTGTGTGAGAAGGTTAGGCTGCAAACACAGACAATACCTACCAGACCAGAAGGTCACTGACTGGCTGCCATTTAATCTGATTGGCAAACGTCAACAGAACTTCCTTCACGGTCTGAATAGAACGCCCCTTTAACCCATATAAGCCAACACAATATTTTGTCAGTATTCCTATGGAGCGTGTAAAGCAGAACATTATCAAATTCCTGTTGCATAGTAATTAAGTTGACTCAGAGCATGGTGTGGTATTAGTGCCTCTGCTTTAGAGAACTGAAAAGCAACCAAAAGGTCAAAGGTCGTAGAGAAACAATATGAGTATATCTGTATGTCTGGAAGTCGAGCCGTGAACTTCCCCAGCATTGTTGGTTTCGCAAGAATGATATGACAACATGGAGCACATGTAGCAATGATGATTGACAGCCAGGGATAAAATTAGGCATCCAAAAATAAAGGCCCAATTTAAAAGAACACGCATCCATTGAAAATCCCCTTAGGCTCTAACTACTGGCTATCCGTTAGAAAAAGTGTGAGAGACATTCTCACTCATTCATGGAAGTTTACTCCTTTACGCTCTGTTTATCATTTAAACTGCATTACATGACGCCTTGCTTCAGAAATGTCTAGATGTTTACGGAAACGTGTGTGACCTTGTCCTATCCTCCGCCGTGGTTGAATGGTTATCGACCACAGGATGTAGTTATTGTTTTGGAGGGGTTCGGAACCGATTTAAGATAAGAACTACAAGAGGTTAGTTAACATGTTCTTTACAAACTATGGTGGGAACGAAAGAGAGTACAACTCCCTGCCAACTCCCAGCGTTGCTCGGGGTTGAGATATCTTCAATGTAAACAGAGGCAGAAGGGCTTACATTGGTTCAGCATTCTACAAAAACTCTACAAACCCTCTGCTCGGCGAGATAGTCTTGTGTTATTTATTCTCTAAACAGCCTTTATCCCAGCCATGTTTTTCAACCATGATGACTGGCCTGTTGCCACAAGGTCTGACAATCCGGCTGGCCTTTGCAGCAGATGCGGTTTCTGTTTCACAACGGTCATGATAGAACAGATATATTTGATTTGTTTTTCCTGGACAAATATGTTTTCACCACTGATTTGTGGTGTGTAGTGGGCCAATGTGCCTCTTTCCTTTCTATAGCCTTCTTTACCCAGACTCTGATGCAGGTACTGCCAACAGTCCACTGTCGTTTGTAGTGTCTGCTCGGGCAGTGACCTCGGCAGCACATTCACAGTGTGAGATAGAGTGGCAGTGTTTATTTTTCAACTACATGTCCGAGTGACCTCCACAGCTCGCCTAGTGTGCTCGCTCACAATGATAAGATGTTATTGTAGGACTTCCCATAGCCCTGTGGAAACTGTTTTGATTGGCAACCCAAGGGGGTTTTGGCCCAGGTCCAACTATAACAACTTGGCTTCTATTGGCTGAGAGAGTGAGAAATAAGAGTAAATTTGCAATCAATCATTAGATCGAGCAGAGGAAATTCTTTTTGGAACAAAACAATGAGGAGAAACAGTGGAGTTAAATTGGAGTGTTAGAAAAACAATCCTCGGCGTGAAGTAGGTAAATCGTCCGCAGGATGACCGGCTTGGAACCGAGACAAATGTTAGGCAAGATAATAACGGAATCTTAATGTGAATCAAATCAACAATGACTGGATGTTCTTACACAGGGGTCCAAAGCGGGATATGGTTCAGCCATGAAGGTTAAGATGGCTAGACTAACTTACCTAGCAATCTTATCGACATGAGTGACTTTCAGTGACTGACATACAGTGGGGCAAAAAAGTATTTAGTCAGCCACCAATTGTGCAAGTTCTCTCACTTAAAAAGATGAGAGAGGCCTGTAATTTTCATCATAGGTACACTTCAACTATGACAGACAAAATGAGGGAAAAAAATCTAGAAAATCACATTGTAGGATTTTTAATGAATTTATTTGCAAATTATGGTGGAAAATAAGTATTTGGTAACATACAAACAAGCAAGATTTCTGGCTCTCACAGACCTGTAACTTCTTCTTTAAGAGGCTCCTCTGTCCTCCACTCGTTACCTGTATTAATGGCACCTGTTTTAACTTGTTATCAGTATAAAAGACACCTGTCCACAACCTCAAACAGTCACACTCCAAACTCCACTATGGCCAAGACCAAAGAGCTGTCAAAGGACACCAGAAACAAAATTGTAGACCTGCACCAGGTTGGGAAGACTGAATGTGCAATAGGTAAGCAGCTTGGTTTGAAGAAATCAACTGTGGGAGCAATTATTAGGAAATGGAAGACATACAAGACCACTGATAATCTTCCTCGATCTGGGGCTCCACGCAAGATCTCACCCCGTGGGGTCAAAATGATCACAAGAACGGTGAGCAAAAATCCCAGAACCACACGGGGGGACCTAGTGAATGACCTGCAGAGAGCTGGGACCAAAGTAACAAAGCCTACCATCAGTAACACACTACGCCGCCAGGGACTCAAATCCTGCAGTGCCAGACGTGTCCCCCTGCTTAAGCCAGTACATGTTCAGGCCCGTCTGAAGTTTGCTAGAGAGCATTTGGATGATCCAGATGAGGATTGGGAGANAACCTCCTTCCATCAGCAAGGGCATTGAAGATGAAACGTGGCTGGGTCTTTCAGCATGACAATGATCCCAAACACACCGCCCGGGCAACGAAGGAGTGGCTTCGTAAGAAGCATTTCAAGGTCCTGGAGTGGCCTAGCCAGTCTCCAGATCTCAACCCCATAGAAAATCTTTGGAGGGAGTTGAAAGTCCGTGTTGCCCAGCGACAGCCCCAAAACATCACTGCTCTAGAGGAGATCTGCATGGAGGAATGGGCCAAAATACCAGCAACAGTGTGTGAAAACCTTGTGAAGACTTACAGAAAACGTTTGACCTCTGTCATTGCCAACAAAGGGTATATAACAAAGTATTGAGATAAACTTTTGTTATTGACCAAATACTTATTTTCCACCATAATTTGCAAATAAATAAATTAAAAATCCTACAATGTGATTTTCTGGATTTCTTTTTCTCATTTCGTCTGTCATAGTTGAAGTGTACCTATGATGAAAATTACAGGCCTCTCTCATCTTTTTAAGTTGGAGAACTTGCACAATTGGTGGCTGACTAAAACTTTTTTGCCCCACTGTAACACAAGAAAAACTGCTGATGCACTAGTTACCAAATTTCGAAATTGCACGTGGTGTATTCTTCTATGCTAAATTTCAACAGTAAGTTGAGAACGCACGACTGAGGTCCCCCCTCCAAATAGTCCCCCTAGCGGCCGCGGGGCCCTACCTAATCAAATCAAATCAAATTGTATTTGTCACATACACATGGTTAGCAGATGTTAATGTGAGTGTAGCGAAATGCTTGTGCTTCTAGTTCCGACCATGCAGTAGTATCTAACAAGTAATCTAACAATTTCACAACTACCTTATACACACAAGTGTAAAGGAATGAATACGAGTATGTACATATAAATATATGGATGAGCGATGGCCGAACGGCATAGGCAAGATGCAGTAGATGGTATAGAGTACAGTATATACATATGAGATGAGTAATGTAGGATATGTAAACATTATATAAAGCGTCATTGTTTAAAGTGACTAGTGATACATTTATTACATCCAATTTTTTATTATTAAAGTGGCTAGAGATTTGAGTCAGTATGTTGGCAGCAGCCACTCAATGTTAGTGATTGCTGTTTAACAGTCTGATGGCCTTGAGATAGAAGCTGTTTTTCAGTCTCTCGGTCCCAGCTTTGATGCACCTGTACTGACCTTGCCTTCTGGATGATAGCGGGGTGAACAGGCAGTGGCTTGGGTGGTTGTTGTCCTTGATGATCTTTTTGGCCTTCCTGTGACATCGGGTGCTGTAGGTGTCATGGAGGGCAGGTAGTTTACCCCCGGTGATGCGTTGTGCGGACCTCACTACGCTCTGGAGAGCCTTACGGTTGTGGGCGGAGCAGTTGCCCAAGCAGCGCCGGTGCCTGCCATGTCTGTCTGCTATGGGGCTAACCAAATCAGAAAGGTAAAGAGTTCATGGGCACGCTTGAGATCCAGCTAATTAGTGGGGGGAAATGAACTTGAATGTGGACTGGTGTGAGAGGAGGTAGGATTGGCGGGGCGCACACAGAGGCATATAGCACCCTCACACACACACACACACTCAGGACCCTGAAGGAATGTGCCGAGTGCCAGCTCCCTCTTAGATTATCTCTCCTTCTTCCCTCTCTCTTTCTTTCTCTCATTCGGTCTGTTTTCTCAGTACTGCTGTGACTGATGAAGGCTGGAGTGGAGATGCAGATTAAGGTAGATGTGGGGAGCGACAGACAGAGCCATGTGTTCCAGCCAAGGCTAATCAACAAAAGATAATGACACATTCACTATGAACTTATTTTCCTCTCTCTCACTCTGTCTTAATATCAGCCTCTGGGGCTCTTAGTCTTGAGACACATTGTGATTACATCATGAATCATAGCAGTGGCAAGAGTATTTGTTTTAGAGCAGAGTGAATTGGGACTCTGATGGTATCTGGCTTTCAGTTAAAAACTGTAGCTCAATTGGTAGAGCATGGTGCTAACAAAGCCAGCATAGTGGATTTGATTCCCAGGACCACCCATATATAAAATGTATGACTGTAAGTTGCTTTGGATATGCTGAATGGCATAGATACTGAACAGAAATATAAACGCAACATGTAAAGTGTTAGTCCTGTGTTTCATGAGCTGAAATAAAAGATCCAAGAAATGTTTAATACGTACAAAAAGCTTATTTCTCTCAAATTTGTTAGTGTTACCCTTCCAATGAGCTTACATATAAACTACAATGCGAAAAGTACGGTTTACTTCACTTTTTAATCATGTCAGCACAGGTAACAGCCGTTTTTCAGTCTTCTCCCTTTCTTTTTTTTATCCTGGGCTTACCCAGAGTCCCCCTAGTGGCTGGAATACAACTGTATTAAGCCCCTTACAACACCCCCCTGCAAAAACTAAATGTTGTCCTCAACATTTCACTGGCCTCAAAACAAACAGAACTAGCAAGTACTGATCATGAGAACAACGGAGAAAACTGGCCTATAACTATCTAGACATGTCCAGTCTGCCTTTATGGGCAAAGACGCAACCCCCACTAAACATTATCACACTGTGATTAGTAAAGGTAAACGAGAAAATATATCCACATCAGAATATCTCTAGTTGGTATCCCGATAAGAGCTCGGCAGCCCTAAAGTGTTATAGGTTAGAATGTCTCTGGGCCTCCTCTGCCGGGCTGAACGACGGGGCAAGGTCATGGGTGACCCCAATGAATCAGTGTCCGCTTCATCATGAGATGATTGAGTCTCTGAGCCCTCAGCTGTTTCCATATTTACCCCTGTCCTCTCCGGGCTCTCTCTGAGGACTGGCTGGCACTCCTTCACAGTGCAGGTTCTATCAGTCTGACCCAATTCCTCACTTTTATCTGATACTAGCTGTGTTCTCCTCAGTCTGCTCTCTTCATCCCCACGTGGCCTATTGATGAAAACTGGATAAGAATCCTCATCTGAGCTCTCAGACTCAGCGCTCTCCCCATTTTGCTGCTTTTGCTGGGGTGGTTCCCTTCTCC
>QNTS01001477.1:71327-140489 GCA_003317085.1 Hucho hucho | reverse complement strand
TAGGCAGACTTTTCACAGTATCCTCTGAGTCCGATATTCCTTTGATTTCGTCTTTCAGTTGAAGCAGCCAAGACATTCCCTCATCCTCTGATTCCATTAAATCCTCCTTCTCACAGTAATCTTCCATCAATTTGCGCCGCAAAGTGCGATGGCTCTTTCCTTTTACTTCAGAGTCATCTACACCTCCTATTCCACAACGTGCACACAAGTGCCGTAATTTGTCCTCAGTTAAAGTCCATAAACTCTGTTCGATTTCATCCAACAACGTTTCCCTCTCTCGACTCATATTGTCCTACTCACGTGGCCACAACGACAATGCAGACAATGGCAAGATAGCTACAATCCGTTAGGTGATTAGCCTGCTAACGTTAGCTAGCTAGTTACTCTCCCAATATCTCTCACTCGTTGTCCGTTCCAGGAATATGGGCCAGTGCTCACATGAAAATAAATCTCAGCGGAGCCTCCAAATTTGTTACCCTTCCAATGAGCTTACATATAAACTACAATGCGAAAAGTACGGTTTACTTCACTTTTTAATCATGTCAGCACAGGTAACAGCCGTTTTTCAGTCTTCTCCCTTTCTTTTTTTATCCTGGGCTTACCCAGAGTCCCCCTAGTGGCTGGACTACAACTGTATTAAGCCCCTTACATTAGCATCCCTGTTAGTGAGCATTTCTCCTTTGCCAAGATAATCCATCCACCTGACAGGTGTGGCATATCAAGAAACTGATTAAACAGCATGATCATTACACAGGTGCACCTTGTGCTGGAGACAATAAAAGGCCACTCTAAAATGTGCAGTTTGTCACACAACACAATGCCACAGATGTCTCAAGCTTTGAGGGCGTGTGCAATAGGCATGCTGACTGCAGGAATGTCCACCAGAGCTGTTGCCAGAGCTGATGAAACTGTGGGTTTTCACAACTGAAGAAGCTACAGACAACGAACACATTCAAATTTTAATCGATGGAAATTTGAATGCACAGAGATACTGTGACGAGATCCTGAGGCCCATTTTTGTGCAATTCATCCACCAACATCCACTCATGTTTCAGCCTGATAATGCACGGCCCCACATCTCAAGGATCTGTACACAATTCCTGAAAGCTGAAAATGTCTTCCATGGCCTGCCGACTCACCAGACATGTCACCCATTGAGCATGTTTGGGATGCTCTGGATCGACGTGTACGACAGCGTGTTCCAGCTCCCGCCAATAACCAGCAATTTCGCAAAGCCATTGAAGAGGAGTGGGACAACCTTCCACAGGCCACAATCAACAGCCTGATCAACTCTTTGCGAAGGAGAGGTGTCGCGCTGCATGAGGCAAATGGTTATCACACCAGATACTGACTGGTTTTCTGATCCACGCCCTACCATTTTTTTTAAGGTACAGTGAAAGTGAAAAACAGATGCATATCTGTATTCCCAGTCATGTGAAATCCATAGATTAGGGCCTAATGAATTTATTTCAATTGACTGATTTCCTTATGTTAACTGCAACTCATTAAAATCATTGAAATTGTTGCATGTTGTGTTTATATTTTTGTATATATGGAGGGAAGGGATTTGCTATTGAAACAGCTACAAGCTGCGGGGCCAGATGGATTACCAGGACGTGTGCTCCGGGCATGTGCTGACCAACTGGCAGGTGTCTTGACTGACATTTTTAACATGTCCCTGACTGAGTCTGTAATACCAACATGTTCCAAGGAGACCACCATAGTCCCTGTGCCCAAGAACACCAAGGCAACCTGCCTAAATGACTACAGACCCGTAGCACTCACGTCCGTAGCCATGAAGGGCTTTGAAAGGCTGGTAATGGCTCAAATCAACACCATTATCCCAGAAACCCTAGACCCACTCCAATTTAATTTGCATACCGCCCAAACAGATCTACAGATGATGCAATCTCTATTGCACTCCACACTGCCCTTTCCCACCTGGACAAAAGGAACACCTATGTGAGAATGCTATTCATTGACTACAGCTCAGCGTTCAACACCATAGTACCCTCAAAGCTCATCACTAAGCTAAGGATCCTGGGACTAAACACCTCCCTCTGCAACTGGATCCTGGACTTCCTGACGGGCCACCCCCAGGTGGTGAGGGTAGGTAGCAACACATCTGCCACGCTGATCCTCAACACTGGAGCCCCCCAGGGGTGCGTGCTCAGTCCCCTCCTGTACTCCCTGTTCACCCACGACTTCATGGCTAGGCACGACTCCAACACCATCGTTAAGTTTGCAGACGACACAACAGTGGTAGGCCTGATCACCGACAACGACGAGACAGTCTATAGGAAGGAGGTCAGAGACCTGACCGGGTGGTGCCAGAATAACAACCTATCCCTCAACGTAACCAAGACTAAGGAGATGATTGTGGACTACAGGAAAACGAGGACAGAGCATGCCCCCATTCTCATTGACGGGGCTGTAGTGGAGCAGGTTGAGAGCTTCAAGTTCCTTGGTGTCCACATCACCAAACTAGAATGGTCCAAACACACCAAGACAGTCGTGAAGAGGGCACGACAAAGCCTATTCCCCCTCAGGAAACTAAAAGGATTTGGAATGGGTCCTCAGATCCTCAAAAGGTTCTACAGCTGCAACATCGAGAGCATCCTGACTGGTCTGGCAATTGCTCGGCCTCCGACCGCAAGAGGGTAGTGCGTACGGCCCAGTACATCACTGGGGCTAAGCTGCCAGCCATCCAGGACCTCTACACCAGGCGGTGTCGAAAGAAGGCCCTAAAAATGGTCAAAGACCACAGCCACCCCAGTCATAGACTGTTCTCTCTACTACTGCATGTCAAGCGGTACCGGAGTGCCAAGTCTAAGACAAAAAGGCTTCTCACAGTTTTTACCCCCAAGCCATAAGACTCCTGAACAGGTCATCAAATGGCTACCTGGACTATTTGCATTGTGTGCCTCCCCAACCCCTCTTTTACACTGCTGCTACTCTTTATCATATATGCATAGTCACTTTAACTATACATTCATGTACATACTACCTCAATTGGCCCGACCAACCAGTGCCCCCGCACATTGGCTAACCAGGCTATCTGCATTGTGTCCCGCCACCCCCTCTTTTACGCTACTGCTACTCTCTGTTCATCATATATGCAGTCACTTTAACCACATCTACATACTACCTCAATCGCCCGACTAACCGGTGCCTGTAGGCAGCCTCGCTACGTTTTTTTTTCCTCAGTCTTTTTACTGTTGTTTTTATTTATTTACTTACCTATTGTTCACATAATACCTTTTATGCACTGTTGGTTAGAGCCTGTGAGTAAGCATTTCACTGTAAGGTCTACACCTGTTGTATTCGGCGCACGTGACAAATAAACTTTGATTTGACTTGAGCAGATGGTGTTGGACTTACAGTACAGTAGGTATGTTGTAGCAATACGACAACACAGACATACTATTAGAGCCTTTTATCAGAAATACACTTTGGAGTGAACAGATGGCATAGTTTGTTTATTCCTTGTTGGACAGGAGTAGGCCTTTCTGCTGTAAAAGACACATTCCTTTAGGGTTGAAGAAGCATATTGGTTCACAGTCAAGTCCATAAAACAAGAAAACATTCAAATTATGACAGCAAAATGTTTTTTCTTAATAATAATCCAACCTAATGCCTTGGAGGATTGACCATTTAACTGCAATTCATATTGAGCTAAACTGATGACTGAGAAGACAATTGCAAAGAAAAAGATTGATGGAATCAATGGGCTTCATTCAACATGCATTAGCCTTGGAGCGCTTCCCTTTATTCAATAAATATCGACATTAAGGAGGGATGGTGTATGTTTCTAGTGAATACACTTCCTCCCCTTCCAAAAGCCCTACAGCTCCGGGTAATTACTTTAAGCTGAAATGGAGCGGCTCTCTTCAACTCTACACAATGCAAGAGATGTGTTTGTTCAGGCAGGAGATCACAACAGTGCTTCATTGTACTCTTTAGTCATGTGTTGTATTCAATTCATAGAACATTCTTTTTCTTGGGAGAGGAATTTCTCTTGATACAGCAAGACATAACCACATAATCCCAATAACAGTCAACACACACAGAAAACACAGGATGCACAGTACAGAACATAAAATTAAAACCCTCACACATAGCCAGTAAAAACAAGCAGGGTTTAGGGAACAATCTTGAGGAAACATACCAGTGGAGAAGTGATTAAGGACTTCTCCCCCGGCTTAGCCACATCTGGGTAGGGCAGGTCTCAGTCAGGCCGCAGCAGTCCTGTAGTAACCCAGACTGGGTGTTTCAGTATGGGGGATTGCTAGGGGTGGTCCAGGGTCTCCTGTTGGATTTGGGGGAGGAAAGGAGGGACGTGGGGATGTTTTTAAAGCAGCTACATGCTGTTTGTTGAGTCTAAAGGAGGAATGTGTGTATCTGCTACTTTTGGTTCTCGCTCTGTAGGTCTATGATCAGACTTTACCACAGAGACTGTGTGGTCTCACTCTGCCAGCTGGCACCCCCTGCTGAGCTCCCAGCATCACGGTAAGCTGCTCTACACACACACACACACACACAAACAACTAGAGACAGACACACAGACCACCTCCACTGTCAGGGCTCACCTCTGATCTACCCATGTTTTTGCTGAGCTGCGTCACACACTTACTCCTGACTCACACTGAAAGTCAATAACAATGTTCAGGAACAGTGCCTTGGATTTGCAATAGCAGGCTCTGTTCCAAAATACTAATGTGTACATCCTTCCAGACAGGTCCCCACATGACCTGGATGTTTCACCTCTCCAACACCTTCAGCCAGCTAGAGGCCTGGGAGCTGAGCTAAACAACAGGTAAGAGGGAAGGAGAGACAGAGGGAGAAAGGTCTGAGAGGTTAGGCTAGCTCTCTTCTAACTTGCTGTCTCTAGAACAAGGGGTCAATGAATGGACCCTCTAAGAATGACCATTCAGACTTAGTGGCAATTTGCTCTGAAAACATTCCATCTCACAGAGCACTTTGCAAATATTCAAAGTAGCAGTGAAGGATAAGACCGATGTATTGTTCTCTTATCCATAGAATGACCACTAGAGGGCAACAATGAAGCATTAATTAATAATGTCAGCTAGAATATACTGTATAGCTGTCTGTTAGTGAACTCTAGTGGTCAAGTCCATACATCACACTGTGTTCAGGGAAATAAAGGATCGGCAAAACCACTGCATTTTTGTATGTGCTTAATGTGTGAAATACAGTATAAAGATTTTGTATGTGAAATATACAAACATGTAAATCAAGACACATTTGAACACTTTTGTTTTTTGACTCCGTTAATAAATTCGGTAATGCAGTGGTGGAAAAAGTACCCAATTGTAAAGATACGTTAATAGAAAATGACTCAAGTCATCCAGTAAAATACTACTTGAGTAAAAGTCTAAGTTTAAATATACTTAAGTATCAAAAGTAAATGTAATTGCTAAAATATACTTAAGTATCAAAAGTAAATGTAATTGCTAAAATATACTTAAGTATCAAAAGTAAAAGTATAAATAATTTCAAATGACTTATATTAAGCAAACCAGACAGCACCATTACATGTATTTAATTTTTTTACTAATAGCCAGGGGCACACTCCAACACTCAGACATAATTTACAAACAAAGCATTTGTGTTTAATGAGTCTGCCAGATCAGAGGCAGTAGAGATGCCAGGGAGGTTCTCTTGATAAGTGCGTGAATTGGACCATCTTCCGGTCCTGCTAAGCATTCAAAATGTAAAGAGTACTTTTGGGTGTCAGGAAAAATGTATAGAGTAAAAAGTACATTATTTTCTTTAGGAATGTAGTGAAGTAAAAGTTGTCAAAAATATAAAATAGTAAAGTACAGATACCCCCAAAAACAACTTTAGTAGTACTATAAAATATATACACACACACACACACACACACACACACACATCAGTACTTTACACCACTGATTGGGGGTTTGCCACAGAGAGCAGCAGGAGCTGCTGAAGACTGTCCAAGCTGCATGGACCTTTGTTTGAAGGAAGGTCTTTGGTTCAGTTTGATTGACTATGTTATGCTCTGACAGAGCTAGACCTTTTGATTTAGAGTTTGATCATGTACTTCTAAGTTTGTCATTAAAAGTCTATATTTTGCCTTTAACCAGCCTCTTGAGTGTTTGTACTGTGGCCAATCCTCGATTACACCACAGCTTATGTGGCGCTTATAGGAATCAAAGCCAAATCTCTGGTGTTGCAAGCACCATGCTCCAGCACACTGGGTCGTCCATTTCTTTAGATCCACAACTCTCCTTGGTCATTGTTTTTTTTATTATATTTAGGCCAGGATTCAATTAAAGAGACTTTGTCAGCAAAGACCAAATTCACAGTACATTGCTGCATATGGAAATAAGCATATCAAGAAGCTGATTAAATAGCATGGCCATTACACAGGTGCACCTTGTGCTGGGGACAAGAAAAGGCCACTCTAAAATGTGCAGCTCTCAAGTTGAGGGATTGTGCAACTGGCATGCTGACTGCAGGAATGCCCAAAAGAGCTGTTGCCATATAATTTAATGTTTATTTCTCTACCATAAGCCGCCTCCAACGTCATTTTAGAGAATTTGGCAGTACGCCCAACCAGCCTCACAACCGCAGACCACATGTAACCATGCCATCCCAGGACCTTCACATCCGGCTTCTTCACCTGCGGGATCCTCTGAGACGAGTCACCCGGACAGCTGATGAAACTGAGGGGTACTTCGTTCTGTAATAAAGCCCTTATGTGAGGAAAAACTCATTCTGATTGGCTGGGCCTGGCTCCCCAGTGGGTGGGCCTATTCCCTCCCAGGCCCACCCATGGCTCCGCTCCAGCCCAGTCATTTGAAATCCATAGATTAGGGCCTAATGAATTTATTTCAATTGACTGATTTCCTTGTATGAAGTGTTAAACTCAGTAAAAATCCCTGAAATTGTTGCATGTTGCATTTATATTTTTGTTCAGTATAATTGACAAACTGATTCAGGTGTGCTAGCTTTGGAATAGATCAAGTACATGAAAGGTCTGGGGATCTCAAGGAGAGGTTTGAGAAACTACTGCTTTTTAACATGCCTTGAATTGAATCTCAGCCTGAATGAGGAAAATTTGAAGCAGAATTAGACTCAATTATGAATTCCTTGTGTCCTTTCTCCTAGCCTTCTTGCAGTTCATACAGGGCCTAGGAGAGCTCTACTGTGAGGAGGAAGGATGATTGAATGGGAGCTGGAGTACAGCCCAGTATAGCCAAAGAAGACATCTCAGAGAGAGAGGTCTGTTAGTGACCTCTACTGGTCAGATCCATAGTTCACAGTGGCCAGGGAAATACAAGCAAGTGAATGTCAGCTTAGGCGCAACTGCAGACTAGACATCAACACACCGTAAGGCTCTATTCAATTTGCGTCGCTGAAGAATTACAGATTGCGTGATAGAAATGTAAAAGGTCATTTCCAATTAATCTGACATGCAGCGTTTACCGTGAATGTAGTGTCCGCTTACGTGGGAACATTGCTTATAAATTTCACATGCTGAACTTCCGCAATACGGATTGAATAGAACCCTCAGTTGACAGGTATTCAGACACGCCACCCTGATTGAAAGTAAGGTTACACAAGACCGGACACTGTACGTAAATTGTTTGTGCAAATAAAATACAGAATTACAGTACCAGTCAGAAGTTTGGACACACTCATTAAAGGGTTTTTCTATATTTTTTACAATTTTCTACATTATAGAATAAGAGTGAAGACATCAACACTATGAAATAACACATATGGAAACATGTTGTAACCAAAAAAGTTTAACAAATCTAAATATTTTATATTTGAGATTCTTCAAAGTAGCCACCCTTTGCCTTGATGACTGCCAAACGTGTGCAAAGCTTTCTCTCAACCAGCTTCATGAGGTAGTCACCTGGAATGCAGTTCAAATAACAGGTGTGCCTTGTTAAAAATTAAGTTGTGGAATTTCTTTTTTTGCATTCTTAATGCATGAGCCAATCAGTTGTGTTGTGACAAGGTAGGGGTAGTATACAGAAGTACATATTATGGCAGAACAGCTCAAATAAGAGAAAGTCCATCATTACTTTAAGACATTAAGTTCAGTCAATCCGGAAAAGTGCAGTCGCAAAAACCATCAAGCGCTATGATGAAAATGGCTCTCATGAGGACCGCCAGAGGAAAGGAAGACCCAGAGTTACCTCTGCTGCAGAGGATAAGTTCATTTAGAGAGTTACCAGCCTCAGAAATTGCAGCCCAAATAAATGCTTCAGAGTTCAAGTAACAGACACATCTCAACATCAACTGTTCAGAGGAGACTGCGTCAATCAGGCCTTCATGGTCAAATTGCTGCAAAGAAACCACTACTAAAGGACACCAATAGGAAGACGAGACATTCTTGGGCCAAGAAACACAAGCAATGGACATTAGACCGGTGGAAATCTGTCCTTTGGTCTGATGAGCTCAAATTTGAGATTTTTAGGTCCAACCGCCATGTCTTTGTGAGACGCAGAGTAGGTGAACGGATGATCTCAGCTTGTGTGGTTCGCACCGTGAAGCATGGAGGTGGTGTGATGGTGCTTTGCTGGTGACACTGTCAGTGATTTATTTAGAATTCAAGGCATGCTGTGGCTACCACAGCATTCTGCAGCGATCTGCCATCCCATCTGGTTTGTGCTTAGTGGGACTATCATTTGTTTTTCACCAGGACAATGACAAAAGATGATTCCAGGTGAAGCTGGTTGAGAGAATGCCAAAGGGTGGCTACTTTAAGGAATCACAAATACATTTTGATTTGTTTAACACTTTTTTTGGTTACTACATGATTTCATGTGTTATTTCATAGTTTTGATGTCTTCACTATTATTCTACAATGTAGCAAATAGTAAAAACTAAGAAGAACCCTTGAATGAGTAGGTGTGTCCAAACTTTTGACTGATACTGTATTTAATGGATTGTGAACACAAGTTGATGTTTACATTGAGGGTTCTATACTTCTTAAAATGCTGGAAGTGTCTTTCATCCTAAAACAAGGGAGAAGAACAAAACGTAATGAAGTGAAACAAATTCAGTATTATTTTATATACAATAGATGGTATATTAGCCTTGGTTAACCTCAGAGGGAACAGATCTACAGTACTTACATGTTGGCTATCCTTTCCAATCTCTCTTTCATATTCTCCTATAGAAAATGAGTCAAGAATTAATTAAAAACAAAGGGCTTGATTCAATCCGTATTGCGGAAGATCGGTGTAAAAATTCTAAGGTCATTTCCAATTGAGTCGGCATATGCAGAGTTTACCGTGAATGAAGTCTCCTCGAACATTGCCTTTAAAATTTCAAATCGACCTATAACATGGATCTTTCACGATACTACAGATTGAATCTAGCACAAATAGTCTTATAATGTTTCCATTACATATAAACAGTTGAAGTCGGAAGTTTACATACACTTAGGTTGAAGTCATTAAAACTCGTTTTTTCAACCACTCCACAAATTTCTTGTTAACAAACTATAGTTTTGGCATGTCGGTTAGGATATCTACTTTGTGCATGACACAATAACATTTTCCAACAATTGTTTACAGACAGATTATTTCACTGTATCACAATTCCAGTGGGTCAGAAGTTTACATAAACTAAGTTGACTGTGCCTTTTAAACAGCTTGGAAAATTCCAGAAAATGTCATGGCATTAGAAGCTTCTGTTAGGCTAATTGACATCATTTGAGTCAATTGGAAGTGTACCTGTGGATGTATTTCAAGGCCTACCTTCAAACTCAGTGACTATTTGCTTGACACCATGGGAAAATCAAAAGAAATCAGCCAAGACCTCAGAAATTTTTTTTAGACCTCCACAAGTCTGGTTCATCCTTGGGAGCAATTTCCAAACGCCTGAAGGTACCAAGTTCATCTGTACAAACAATAGTACGCAAGTATAAACACCACGGGACCATGCAGCCATCTGTCTCCTAGAGATGAACGTCCTTTGGTGTGAAAAGTGCACATCAATCCAAGAACAACAGCAAAGGACCTTGTGAAGATGCTGGAGGAAACAGGTACAAAAGTATCTATATCCACAGTAAAGCGAGTCATATCAAAATAACCTGAAAGGCCGCTCAGAAAGGAAGAAGCCACTGCTCCAAAACCGCCATAAAGCCAGACTGCGGTTTGCAACTGCACATGGAGACTAAGATCATACTTTTTGGAGAAATGTCCTCTCGTCTGATGAAACAAAAATAGAACTGTTTGGCCAGAATGACCATCGTTATGTTTGGAGGAAAAAGGGGGAGGCTTGCAAGCCGAAGAACACCATCCCAACCGTGAAGCACGGGGGTGGCAGCATCATGTTGTGGGGGTGCTTTGCTGCAGGAAGGACTGGTGCACTTCACAAAATAGATGGCATCATGAGGGAGGAAAATTATGTGGATATATTGAAGCAACATCTCAAGACATCCTTCAGGAAGTTAAAGCTTGGTCGCAAATGGGTCTTCCAAATGGACAGTGACCCCAAGCATTCTTCCAAAGTTGTAGCAAAATGGCTTAGGGACAACGAAGTCAAGTTATTGGAGTGGCCATCACAAAGCCCTGACCTCGATCCTATAGAACATTTGTGGGCAGAACTGAAAAAGCGTGTGCGAGCAAGGAGGCCTACAAACCTGACTCAGGTACACCAGCTCTGTCAGGAGGAATGGGACAAAATTCACCCAACTTATTGTGGGAAGCTTGTGGAAGCCTACCCAAAACATTTTACCCAAGTTAAACAATTTAGAGGCAATGCTACCAAATACTAATTAAGTGTATTTTAAACTTCTGACCAACTGGGAATGTAATGATAGAAATTAAAGCTGAAGTAAATAATTCTATACAGTACTATTATTCTGACATTTCACATTCTTAAAATAAAGTGGTGATCCTAACTGACCTAAGACAGGGAATTTTTACTAGGATTAAATGTCAGGAATTGTGAAAAACTGAGTTTAAATGTATTTGGCTAAAGTGTACGTAAACGTCCGACTTCAACTGTATATCTATATTTACTTGTAATATCTGCCATTACCTCTGGGGGTGCCGTTGTCACACAGAGGCTGATGGGATAGCTAGCGGAAGGGGTGGAAGACGGAGGACGCTCACAGCCAGAGTTGTGTAGGAGGCTCTCTGGAGGACTGGGTCTTGACTCTAAGGGTATGTGAGCATCAGTTGAACTTGTATATCACACTGGGAATTGTATCTTTCTATTACTGTATATGTTGTATATGATGGCCTCGTCAATACTCTAAGATATTTTGACAATAAACTCAGTTCCAACCCGTGGCTTCTGTTGCATTATCAGCCATGTGATGACTCCAACCTCCATTGATAAGTGACGACGACTCCTAGTGGGGAAAAAACAACCTTGAAATCGGTACATTTTTCCATCTTTAACCAGCAAACAGAGATACAGTAGACATTCTGGAATGAACTGACATCATTAGTTCAACATCTGCTTCTACTTATCATTGGATAGAGGTACGGAGAGTTCTTTAGAAGAGTCTCCAGATCGGACAGATGTGGTGTAGACTTCCTACCTGGGCCATGGTTGACACACATGCAGACACACAGTATCCAAGAATCCCTTTGCAGTGGATAGGGACACACACACACACACACACACACACACACACACACACACACACACGAGAGCCTACATGGGCCGTGGCTGTGGAGAGGGTCAGTCTGGTCTCCAACAGTAGCACTCTGCTCTCCAGGTTCTCCCACTGGTGCTTGTCTATAGTGATCTCAGCCGAGGCCTTCTCTAGAAGCTCCAGGGCCGAGAGCCTCCCCAGCCTGGTCTGGACCTGCAGCAGCTGGGCCTCCAGCGCTGCCAACCTCCCCTCTACCACCGGGTCCTGGAGGGGTGGTCACAATCCAGTCAGTGTGTGTGTGTGTGTGTGTGCGCTTATATTGTGGAGAAGTATGCTGGTACTCACTGTTTGAGGGACTGTAGGTGTTTGGTTCTGGACCTCCTCCAGTCCCAGCCCCTCCTCCTCCTCCTCAGACTCTTCATTATCTGAGGTTCTATTAGAGGAGACCCAGGAGTCCCCACCAATGTGTCTCTCCACTAGTGGCCTGCTTAGGGACAACTGTGGGAAAGAACCATCTCAGCTAGTCATGTTAAGGCCGGGCCTTAACATGCAGCATTACAATGGACTATTTTAAAATGTTTTATTTAATATTTATTTAACTAGGCTAGCTCAGGCCTCTTTGATAAAGTGTAGAGTTGAACAGATCTGTCGGTCTACACTGTCATGTCTTTGGCAAAGACTTACTGTGGTGGCCGTGGGGTTCATTGCGTCAGCCTGAAATGGGAGAGCCTCACTTTTGGAGTCTGAACTCGAGGCCTGAAAACGAAGTCTCGGCTTTGGCTGCAACACACACAGATGCAATACATGGACCTTTTCTTTTACCAGGCAGGCTGTTGAGAACACATTCTCTATTACAATACAGACATGGTCTGATCAAGAGGGTGCAATAGTTAATTGAACCGTGAATACTGTGTCATCATTATGTCAAACCACACATGTTGTTGATGATACTCTTTGCTCTAGGCTCGTCAAAGCTGAGGGAGACAGACTGACCTTGTTACCTTTACTGAGCTCTTTGTGTTTCTGCAGGGCGAAGGCAATGACATCATAGAGGATGCAGGTCTTTCTTTCTGCAAAGCCAAACTGGAGGAACTGCTGCTTGGTCAGGACGGGTTTGTAGTGGAAGAGATCCCGCAGTACCTAGAGGTGGGTAAACAATAGACAGTATGACACCATGTTGTTTTTTTCATTCAAACAGTAAAAAATGCAAAGATCAAAACAATATTCATTGAATTGTCTTTGAAGATCACTGAAAATCTAGTACAGGGGTTTTAAAGTCATTTTGCACCGGGGGCCACATTTGGTCTTCAAGAAGGTCCAAAGGATCGCACTGATAATGTGTTAATTTCTTTGCCATCAATACAAATTGTCCTGTATCCATTGTTTTTGCAATTTTCGATGCTACCCGACTGTCTAAGTTTCATTTGAATGATTATTAGTGAGCTGGACAGTCAAAAAACGTTATAAATGTAGATCAATTATATTTTCTCCACAGTTTCGATTTGGTTTTAATAATTTTAAAAGTATATGGAGTTAGTTTTCCATTCAAAAAAATGATGTGTATCCCTTGCCTCGATACACTTAATTCACGTGAAAGGGAATAATAGGAAGAGCTGGAACACGAGACAAAGTCTAAACATTCTATTGATAATTGTAAAAAACTCACTATAGTTAACATGAGTTCAGGGAAAGATTCCAGTAGGTATGACAGGAGGGATAAATGAGCGCTTTCCTGTTACACCGACTACAATGCAGAGCAAATGGCTTGTCTCCTCTGCACGGTCTTCTGTATGAAATGCTGCTGGTGTGTCGGCCCAATCTGTCTCCCATAGTTTTCTTTGTGTGCGTGCCAGCCAGGCAAAGCAGTGACTGGGCGCCAGCCATCGCACAGAGGGTCTCGCTCTTCCTTCTCCTTATCAGTCTCCCTCTCCTCTCTCGCCAAAAGGAACCGATGCTGTGACAGGCAGATAGCTCGCTTGCTGCCTCAGCACTTAGAGAACAAAATAGAGGGGACTCTGATCCGAGATGAGAACTTGGACCAACATGGAGTTCCTGTGTTCACCGCAGGAATCAGGATTTCACGTGAGCCTTTATAAAACATAATTGCTCAAGGACGCTGTGCTTCCGACCACCTGGAAGAAAACACCACCAGAGAGTGGAGCCTGTGTGTTAAATACAGATGCTGCAGATCAGGACCCGCTCAGTGAAAACCCTTCTGGTTCTGATAGCAGGGTTAACAGAGGCTACAGTACAGCCTCAGCAAAAAGACTGAAAACCCCCTGATCCATTTACACAAGTCGTTCCTTCCAAGTCCTCGGTTGGTTGTGATGAGAGAGGAGCTGTAATATGTGGTATGAGAGGTATGAGAGAGGGGATCTAGAGGGGAGTCCCTGCTATTGGGAGAAACTGTTTCGTGTTAGGGAGACGACACTGCATAGGGCCACATGGGGAGAGCGGTGGTGGAGAGCCTACTGGAAAAGTTGGGCCCAGGAAAGATCCCAGCATGCAGGGAATGAACAGAGCATTAATCATAGGGAGGGCACGAAGGAATGAGGCTGGGAGATATGCAGTCAACTGGGGAGTGGTACCATTGTGTTTCTCAAACGGGTAGGTCTAGGTCTGGATGTGGAATTGCTGCAGGGGGGATACATTCAAAAATAGATGGCATCATGTTAGTCATTAAAACACAGTGTTCTAGTATTACGCTCTGCATCTTCTTCCTACCATGCTAATGGAGACCTATGTAGTAAAATCCCTACATTGTGCATGATGATACTTAAATACTAAGGCTATGTAACGGAAAACATGTTAACCTACAGTACCAGTCAAAAGTTTGGACACACCTACTCATTGAAGGGTTTTTCTTTATTTTTACTATTTTCTACATATTAGAATAATAGTGAAGACATCAAAACTATGAAATGACACATATGGAATCATGTAGTAACCAAAAGTGCTAAACAAATCAAAATAGATTTTTTTGATTTTTCAAAGTAGCTACCTTTGGCCTTGATGACAGCTTTACACACTCTTGGCATGCGTTTGAGCCAATCAGTAGTGTTGTGACAAGGTAGGGTTGGTATACAGAAGATATCAAATAGGGCTAAAAGGCCAAGTCCATATTATGGCAAGAACAGCTCAAATAAGCAAAGAGAAATGACAGTCCATCATTACTTTAAGATATGAAGGTCAGTCAATCTGTAAAATTTGAAGAACTTTGAACGTTTCTTCAAGTGCAGTCCCAAAAACCATCAAGCGCTATGATGAAACTGTCTCTCATGAGGACTGCCATAGTAAAGGAAGACCCATAATTAAGGAAGCTGCAGAGGATAAGTTCATTAGAGTTACCAGCCATGGGCCTCCCGAGTGGCGCAGTGGTCTATGGCACTGCATCGCAGTGCTAGCTGTGCCGCTAGAGATTCTGGGTTCCCACCGTGAAGCATGGAGGAGGTGGTGTGATGGTGCTTTGCTGGGGACACTGTCAGTGATTTATTTAGAATTCAAGGCACGCTTCACCAGCATGGCTACAACAGCATTCTGCAGCGATACGCCATCCCCATCTGGTTTGCGCTTAGTAGGACTATCATTTGTTTTTCAACAGGACAATGACCCAAAACCCACCTCCAGGCTGTGTAAGCGCTATTTGACCAAGAAGGAAAGTGATGGTAGTGCTGCATCAGATGACCTGGCCTCCACAATCACCCAACCTCAATCCAATTGAGATGGTTTGGGAAGAGTTGGACTGCAGAGTGAAGGAAAAGCAGCCAACAAGTGCTCAGCATATGTGGGAACTCCTTTAAGACGGTTGGAAAAGCATTCCTCATGAAGCTGGTTGAGAGAATGTCAAGAGTGTGCAAAGCTGTCATCAAGGCTAAGGGTGGCTACTTTGAAGAATATAAAATATATTTTGATTTGTTTAACACTTTTTTGGGTTACTACAGGATTCCATGTGTGTTATTTCATAGTTTTGATGTCTTCACTATTATTCTACAATGTAGAAAATAGTCAAAATAAAGAAACACCCTTGAATGAGTAGGTGTGTCCAAACTTTTGACAGGTACTGTACACTATTACCCATAATAGATTTTTTTTTTAAAGAACACAATAGAATCAGTGTGGATTTACCTTGTAGATGCATTCGATAAAACGTAGGTCATTCTTCCCAGTGAGTTCCACTCCGAAGCCCACCAGGTGTTCAGCAAGGTGTGGTGAATAGGAGATGAATGCATAACTCACTATGGGGAGAAAGGCAGAAGGATCCCCTTTGGCCAAGCTGTAGAGAAAGCATAGATTGTGTTTTACAATGTGTACTACTGTTTTCATATGTATTAGTATCATTTAGGCCTAAAAATATCTATGACAATAATGCTCTGTTCAGACAGGTTTCAACAAAAAATGTTTTTGGACCAATCAGATCAGCTCTGATAATGAGCGGATGTGAAAAGATCTGATGTGAATGGTCAAAAAAACAATTAGTGGAAAAATATAAGAATTGAGCTGCCTGTCTAAACGCAGCCCAACACACATTTTGACATCAATGGAACCCAAATGAGTTTGATAAAAACTAGAAAAAAAAAACAACCTTTGTCTCCTGATTAAATTGTCTCTCATCCACAGAAAATTGTATTTGAGCCACATCATTTTTTTAATTCCCCACAAGCATATTGTGTTTCATGCTCTTCACTTCAAAAGGAATCCCTGCTTATCAGATGTGCAGACTGGGGTCCTCGTCAGAGGGGGACCCACGGCTGGTTAATGTAAAGCATGTTTACAAACCGAGTTATAGTCAGGCAGGGCTCCGTACAACCCCCTCTGCCGCCCGCCGGGGACTTCAAAACAAACCCAGACCATGAACTGTCACTGTGGCTACAGCCACAATCTGGATGTTTATAGGACTACAGATGTTTAGTCTGTCTTCCAGCCAAATCATTTAATCTTTGTTGCAAATAGCACCCTATATAGTGCACAATTTTTTAACAGAGCCTTGTGGGCCCGTAGTCAAAAGTAGTGCACTATCTGGGGAATAGGGTCCCATATGGGACACATCCAGTCTCGTGACTTTATCCTACACTACAGAGCAAGTTTGCCTATAGCATGCAAGACCATCATACAGACTGTTGATTACATCCATTCTAGCCTAAATGTTCATTCTTAATTCATCACAAGTTCCAAATGTCATCACACTTGCAATGTGTTGGCACTTTCAAGCCAAATACTGAGTGTAATGGACAAAGGCCATAGAAATCAGTGACCCCACAACCTGGATAAAGAGCTGGTCAGATATGCTCATCATAACAATGGGATCATCGGAAATTAGGCTCATGGTGGAACAAAATGTTAAATCATGAGAAATGCTACCATATGCACACCTGCCTCTCCTTCGAGGTCTCGTCTGCCCAAAATATTCTTAGATACTGCATGGACGGTTAGTATTTAGAATAGTTGTAGCATAATAGTGAAGACATCAAAACTATGAAATAACACATGGAATCATGTAGTAACCAAAAAAAAAGTAGCTACCATTTGCCTTGACAGCTTTGCACACTCTTGGCATTCTCTCAAACAGCTTCACCTTGAATGCTTTTCCAACAGCCTTGAAGGAGTTCCCACATATGCTGAGCACTCGTTGGCTGCTTTTCCTTCACTCTGCGGTCCAACTCATCCCAAACCATCTCAATTGGGTTGAGGTCAGGTGATTGTGGAGGCCAGGTCATCTGATGCAGCAGTCAATCACTCTCCTTCTTGGTCAAATAGCCCTTACACAGCCTGGAGGTGTGTTGGGTCATTGTCCTGTTGAAAAACAAATGATCCCACTAAGCCCAAACTAGATGGGATGTTGCGTCATGCTGATGGCAGAGTCTATGGACCCTGCCTGGTGTCAACAGTACAGGCTGGTTGCAGTGGTGTACCACTGTCCAATCGGCAGCAACTGCATGACGCCGTCGCGTCAGCATGAACCAACATCAATGTGGAACAATTCCGACTTGTAGAATCCATTCCCCGAAGAATTCAGGGTATTCTGGAGGCAAAGGGGAGGTCGACCCGGTACTAGACGGGTGTAGCTAATAAACTGTCCAGTGAGTATGTACAGTGCCTTTGGAAAGTATTCAGACCCCTTGACCTTTTCCACATTGTTACCTTACAGCCTTATTCCAAAATGTATTAAATAAAACATTTTCCTCAGCAATCTACACACAATACCCCATAAAGACAAAGCGAAGACAGAAATACCTTATTTACATACTGTAAGTTTCAGACTTTTTGCTATGAGACTTGAACTTGAGCTCAGGTGCATCCTGTTTCCATTGATCATCCTTGAGATGTTTCTACAACTTGATTGGAGTCCACCTGTGGTAAATTCAATTGAATGGACATGATTTGGAAAGACACATACACCTGTCTATATATGGTCCCACCGTTGACAGTTCATGTCAGAGCAAAAACCAAGCTATGAAGTTGGAGGAATTGTCCGAGACAGGATTGTGTTGAGGCACAGATCTGTGGAAGGGTACCAAAAAAAATTCTGCAGCGTTGAAGGTCCAAGAACACAGTGGCCTCAATCATTATTAAATGGAAGAAGTTTGGAACCACCAAGCCTCTTCCTAAAGCAAGACGCCAGGCCAAACTGTGGAGAAGGGCCTTGGTCAGGAAGGTGACCAAGAACCCGATGGTCACTCTGACAGAGCTCCAGAGTTCCTCTGTGGAGATGGGAGAACCTTCCAGAAGGACAACCATCTCTGCAGCACTCCACCAATCAGGCCTTTATGTTAGAGTGTCCAGATGGAAGCCACTCCTCTGTAAAAGACATGACAGCCCGCTTGGAGTTTGCCAAAAGGCACCTAAAGAGTCTCAGACCATGAGAAACAAGATTCTCTGGTCTGATGAAACCAAGATTGAACTCTTTGGCCTGAATGCCAAGTGTCACGTCTGGAGGAAACCTGGCACCATCCCTACGGTGAAGTATGGTGGTGGCAGCATCATGCTGTGGGGATGTTTTTCAGCGGCAGGGACTGGGAGACTAGTCAGGATCGAGGGAAAGATGAATGAAGCAAAGTACAGAAAGATCCTTATTGAAAACCTGCTCCAGAGCGCTCAGGACCTCAGACTGGGGCGAGGGTTCATCTTCTAACAGGAGAACGACCCTAAGCACACAGCCATGACAACGCAGGAGTGGCTTCGGGACAAGTCTCTGAATGTCCTTGAATGGCCCAGCCAGAGCCCAGACTTGAACCCGATCTAACATCTCTGGAGAGACCTGAAAATAGCTGTGTAGCAACGCTCCCCATCCAACCTGACAGAACTTGAGAGGATCTGCAGAGAAGAATGGGAGAAACTCCCCAAATCCAGGTGTGCCAAGCTTGTAGCGTCATACCCAAGAAGACTTGAGGCTGTAATTGCTGCCAAAGGTGCTTCAACAAAGTACTAAGTAAAAGGTCTGAATACTTATGTAAACATATTTCATTTTTTTTATAAATTAGCAACAACAACAAAAATGCTTTGTCATTATGGGGTATTGTGTGTAGATTGAGGAGGGGGGGAAACAATTTATCAATTTTAGAATAAGGCTGTAACGTAACAAAATTTGGAAAAAGTCAAGGGGTCTGAATACTTTCCGAAGGCACTGTATGTATATATACACACAGTGAGTATACAAAACAGAACACCTGCTCTTTGCATGACACAGATTGAACAGATGAATCCAGGTGAAAGCTATGATCCCTTATTGATGTCACTTGTTAAATCAACTTCAATCAGTGTAGATGAAGGGGAGGAGACAGGTTAAAGAAGGATTTTTAAGCCGAGACAATTGAGTCATGGATTGTGTATTTGTGCCATTCAGAGGGTGAATGGACAACACAACAAATTTCAGTTCCTTTTAATGGGGTATGTTAGTAGGTGCCAGGTGCGCCAGGTGCACCAGTTTTGTTAAGGGCTGCAATACTGCTGGGTTTTTCACACTCAGCAGTTTCCTGTGTGTATCAAGACAGGTCCTCCACCCAAAGGACATCCAGCCAACTTGAAAAAACTGTGGGAAGAATTGGTGTCAACATAGGCCAGCATCCCTGTGAAACACTTGACACCTTGTAGAGTCATGCCACAATGAATTGAGGCTCTGAGGGCAACTCATTAGGAAGGTGTTCTTAATGTTTGGTACTCCATGTATACTGTATACAGTGAGCTCCAAAGGTATTGGGACAGTGACACGTGTGTTGTTATTTTGGCTCTGTTCTCCAATACATAGGATTTGACTATGAAGTTAAAATGCAGACTGTCAGCTTTAATTTGAGGGTATTTTCATATAGACCCACATTTTAGGGTACCAAAAGTAGAGACATGAACTTGTTTATATTAAAGTAGTCAAAAGTTTAGTATTTGATCCCTTATTCCTAGCACGCAATGATTATGTCAAGCTTGTGACTCTACAAACTGGTTGGATGCATTTGCTGTTTGTTTTGGTTGTGTTTCAGATTATTTTGTGCCCAATAGAAATTAATGGTAAAAATATCAGTGTCATTTTGGAGTCACTTTTATTGTAAGTAATAATATAATATGCTTCTAAACACTTATACATGCATGTGGATGCTACCATGATTACAGATAGTCCTGAATGAATCGTAAATAATGATGAGTAAGAAAGTTAGACTCACAAATATCATACCCCAAGACATACTATACTCTCCCATTATAACAGGGGACAGGGTGGGGGGGTATAATATTTGTGCATCTAACTTTGGTCACTGCCCCAATACGATTGGAGCTCACTATATATCAGAATGGATGAATATATGGTGGATTTATTTCTCCAATGTAAGCAAGTAAAAATGACAAATGTTCATACATCTCCTGCACTGCAACTAAGAGACTGAATAGTAGAGCCATCACGTGGCCATCAACTGAACAACCACAACACAGGTGCCGACAGCTTGTATAAACTGGCTCCATCCCTCAAAAAGTTTGGGAACGTGGCACTGGCACTATTTTTTTTATCCATGACCTAGCTAACTTGCTTGCTAACATACCCATTATAGTCGACCTCGCTTGGGTACTTCAATGCCCGTAGTTGAGCATCCAGCTTCCGAAGACATCCTTTCAAATCACCGGTTGACATCATTGTGGGCCTTGCATATGACAGACAGGTAACGTTACAACAACAATTCTTCCATGAACTCTTTTGCAACGAATGGATAAAACACCAACTAGCTAACTAACATAAACAATATAGCTATGTACATGTTGGCTAGCTACCGACACAGCTTGCCAGCAAGTTACTTGCTATGTTATAGGCTAACGTTAGATTTTGTTGAGGTGACACGTTGTTGCAGCTACTGAAACATGCCATAACACAAAATATAATAAATTACCTTATATTTGAGTAGAAGTGCTCGCCAAATTAGCTAGCTAGCTGGACATGTATTTAGTTTGTTTTGCCCGGGTAAATAACATAATTGCCGCGATTGGTTGCCATGATAAGTGAATCAGAAAAACTAGAAGGAGGATTCATAAGAGCACATTCGTAGCTAGATGGCGCTAAAGGTTTAGTCGTGACGACGACTAATGAAACAAGCTGAAATAGCTAAATCCATGTAAAAACGTCGTATTTACTGTCTGTAGTTGAAAGGAAAACATCATTATTCTGGTTAGCTACCTATAACAGAAACAAAGCAATGCACTGCAGATTTTTTTGTTGTAAAAAGTCCAATGGATTTCATTAGATTCGTTAGACTGCTCTATGTAGGCCGACATTTTTACTAGAATAATATTTTTTTTACAAAAATATATAAATATTGTATATATCATAATAAGTACCATTCACAATCGTTAGATGGATTTACTCAGTCACGGCTACGTCATTTCCACCAATAACAAGCAAAACGTCAAACCGGACAACAGTGCGTGTGGAAAGAGGAGGGCGAAAGGAGGAGTTGAGGAAGACCTGTATTGAGTGATGGGGCTGATTAGGCCTGTTGTCACTTTGTGAGCAGTTTTTCTCTACAACAGCGACGAGAGTGGGTCTTTTTGGCCAGCATTCAACGGAGATGGGAGCATCTGGTTACCGGTAGAAGACCCAAAACTATTCCCACCGAAGTTGTTTACGTTCTGGACTGTGTATACGTCGCGGCGGCGGTAAAGTCTTCCATACAATTCAGGTAGGTGGCGCTGGTTACAGTGGTCTGTCGTTGACAAGACGAGCCTCCCCAATGGCTGGTTGGCTTGTATAATTATAATGAAGAAAGGCAGGGGCTTTAGTTCAATCTAGCTTGATAGTGAAATTGTTATCTATCAGCTGCTGAGCATTTTGACGTTGTTTACAGCAAGACACTGAGCGTGTTTCCAGCTCACTACTGTCTGACTTTGTATGACAGTTTATCCAATTACTGAATTAGGCAAACGTCAACAGACGATGGGGCACATAACTGTAGTGCTTGACAGAGTATGGTCCCTCTGTTTACCAAGAGACAGTTCTTATTACATGACTGCAGCTATGCATGAATGTCCTTCTCACTAGCATAAAGTTTGCGTTAGTTTGTTAAAGATTGTACATTCAGTAGGCAGCTGATCAGGAATGATTTCTCAGAATCTGTATGCTGCCTCACTTTATTGACTGTACACAGACCATTGCGTACAACATTCTCCATACACACATGTACAGGTAGGCTACCACCTGTTTTTCCATCACGAATAAGTCAAACCCCACTGTAGATAGTTGCTAATTTTCAACTCAAATGATATGTTTGCAACCACCAGATTCAGTTATAACACCCCCAAACCCAACTAATTTGAATGCCCCACCCCATGAACCAACTACCAATTTAGACCAACCATATGCCTGTCCTGTGCATTCGCAATACATCAGTTCAGCCAGTGTGATCACACCATGCATTGTGCTTTCTCTCCTTTTAAATGAGTGCAAGTTTGCTTTTTCTACTGAATTATTTTTTCAGAAAATGCTTAAAATAATTTACTAGCAAGCTAGGCCGTCATAAGTATGACAGTAAGACATCAATCCACTTTTGAACAAATACACCCTTAGGTCAGTTGACCTAATCCAAACAGTTTAGGCTATGTATCTAGACCTAGTCTATGCCTACATGTCTAGAAACATGTATGACCTACAGTAACCCTCTCACCATATAACCAGTACACTCATGTCAACTTTAAAGATGTAATATGCAGAAATAGCTCTGCCTTTTCCTGGTTGCTAAAATTCTAATAGTTTGCCTAATTTCAGTTTGTGACAAAATAATCAGTTAGTGTAGCGAATCATTGTACCATCTAAACCGCTGTGAAATATGTTTTCCATATCCAAAAATAGTGTATTTTCAGCTGTTTGAAGCTTGTGTACAAAAGGTAAAGATGCACAAAATAAACATAACGGGAATCATTGACATAGCATACAAAGAACATAACTACCACTTTTTTTAGACTTGCTTTCAATGAGACTGACATATCTAGAACACACATTTCTTTGAATTTGGTTAGCTTGCCCAAAAAGTTACATGTTGTAGCTTTAAGACATTCCCCAGTGTGTTTTTTGAGCCACCTACAGTCTTAGTGCTCCAGCAGCAAGAAGGGAATGCTGAATAACAAGTACAATGGCATTGTAGCAATGTAGCGGCAAGCAGCCTAGGAGCATGTCCACATCACATGGGAAACAGAGAATTGAGAACATGTGAGGAATTCCAAGGAGTGGGTAGGCTAAATAGACTGGAATTGAGATTCAGCTGTAGTGACAGGGATGGAAGATTCTAGCCTGATCCCAGATGTTTGTGCTGTCTTAATAATCACCACAGGAGTTGGCAAGATGGCACAAACACATCTGGAACCAGGCTATGATTCAGCTCTGAACCATTCTAAGATGCTATTACAAGAGAGAAGAGAGTGCCTGTAGTGAAAACTGTCTGACATTTTATTTGTCACGTGCCAACTACAACAGGTGTAGTCCTTACTGTGAAATGCTTAATTACAAGCTCTTTCCGAACGATGCAAGTTAAATAAGAAAAAAGGGGGGAAAAAACGTGTGACAAAAACACAAGAATTAGAAATTAAGCTACAAACCCACCCACTGAGACTGACTGACAGGGGAGTCGGAGAGAGTTGAATGCATGTCACCTAGTGGGTTAACTGAGTCTACTTCTGGTTTATAATATAATACCATGTCAATCTGTGTTGTGGATGGGTTTTTTTAATGGAGGAAAACTGGGGCCATAGCTGGCATGATAGAGGGTAAATGATAGCAGGCTAAATGGTTTAGGCCTTGCCTCAGTTGCACTGTCTCCTGTCTGATGGGGTAACGGTTTAGATGGCTATAAATGGAAGGGGTAAGATAGTCGTTCCTAGCCAAAGGATTAAAAGGGTAAAGATGGAGATGGCAGGCTTGATGCATATAGTAACTACACTGAACCAAAATATAAACGCAACATGTAAATTGTTGGTCCCATGTTTCATGAGCTGAAATAAAAGATCCCAGACATTTTCCATATGCATAAAAAGCTTATTTCTCTTAAATGTTGTGCACAAATTTGTTTACATCCCTGTTAGTGAGCATTTCTCCTTTGCCAAGATAATCCAGGTGTGGCATGTCAAGAAGATGATTAAACAGCATGATCATTACACAAGTGCACTTGTGCTGGGGACAATAAAAGGTCATTCTAAAATGTGCAGTTTTGTCACAACACAATACCACAGATGTTTTGAGGGAGCGTGCAATTGGCATGCTGACTGCAGGAATATCCACCAGAGTTGTTGTCAGAGAATTTGTTAATTTCTATACCATAAGCCGCCTCCAACGTTGTTTTTAGAGAATTTGGCAGTATGTCCATCCGGCCTCACAACCGCAGACCACGTGTAACCACGCCAGCCCAGGACCTCCACATCCAGGCTTCTTCACCTGCAGGATCGAAACTTAGGAGTATTTCTGTCTGTAATAAAGCCCTTTTGTGGGAAAAACATATTCTGATTGGCCTGGCTTCTCAGTGGGTGAGAATCTGCCTCGAACCCTCTGCCTCGAACCACATTAGAATCTGCCTCGAACCCTTACAGAGACTGTTCCAGAGTGCACTTTCAGGAAGCAATTGCTTTGATTTGATTAGGCTAATGTATGCGAGATGACACATGAAAGCAGAGGCAATCATTGAAATGTTTTTGCGGACAAACGGCTAGGGTCTGAATCCAGATTAAATTGACCCGTCACAGATGTTTCTCTATTTTGTGACAACCGCTGAGCCCTTCAGTGACTCAGCATTGCAGGATAACTCCAAGATAGATATGCCTACCATCAGCTGTTGCCATGCCAGTGACTAAAGTAACCAGGAAGTAATCCAGTTGCCCAAACATTTAAGCAAGGTAGCACGATGGCCTCTGTCTTTATATTGGATTGTTAAAATAGGACTTTGCATAAATCAAATGTAATTTATAAAGCCCTTTTTACATCAGCAGATGTCACAAAGTGCTATACAGAAACCCAGCCTAAAACCCCAAACAGTAAGCAATGCAGATGTAGAAGCACGGTGGCTAGGAAAAACTCCCTAGAAAGGCAGGAACCTAGGAAGAAACCTAGAGAGAAACCAGGCTCTGAGGGGTGGCCAGTCCTCTTCTGGCTGTGCCGGGTGGAGATTATAAGAGTACATGGCTATATAAGGTCAGATTGGATGGCCAGGAAATTCCCAATTTAATGCCTAGTAACTAGACCACTGAGCTACTTCTGTTTGATATTCCTCCTGAGAGAACCTATTTCCTATGTGACGCATGCAGACTGTGCTGCCTGTGTTGTCTTGTCTATACACCAGATCCTGCAGATGGGTCAGGGGCTGTGGAGGGTGGCCAGGAACCAGCAGCTGCAGCAGGAGTACGGAGAGCAGTGGGACGCTGGACCTGGCCTTGACGGAGATCCCCAATATTTGGGGATGGAGATGGGGGCTAACCCAGGCCAGGCTCCCCCATCCCCCGGGGTGGGCGACCTGAGTGGAGGTCCCCTGCCACCTCACCCCCACCCGCGGCGCCACCACCAGCACTGCCAAGGGGCAGACATCTACCAGCTGCTGCGTGCCCGCCGGGGGAAGGAGCAGAAGTGTTTCATAGACTTGGAGATGCTTCCTCCAGAGCTCAGCATCACCATCCTGTCCTACCTGAACGCTACAGACCTCTGTCTGGCATCCTGCGTGTGGCAGGACCTGGGCCACGACGAGTACCTCTGGCAGGGGTGAGTAGTAGACTGACAGGGTCTGTGGAAGGGAGGCAGGGGTGAGTAGTAGACTGACAGGGTCTGTGGAAGGGAGGCAGGGGTGAGTACAGTTAGAGGGCGTTCAGAATGAATTATTTAAAAAATGTCACTAATTGGTATTTTGACCAAATAAGATCAGCTTTAAAAAAATTTAAAAGTTCTGATGTTATTGGTCAAAAGACCAATTATTGGACAAAATATCAGAATTGAGCTCCCTGTGTGAACGCAGCCAATGAGAAGTGTTCTGCAGGACAGGATCTGACCTGATATACCGTTACAGATTCATCTATGTTTTTAATTGTCCACAAATCATTGAAATGGTGTTTGCCACAAGTAGGTATAACATTTACCAGGTTCTGTGTGACAATGTGCTTTTTTAATGGTTCAAAGAGTTGATTGGGTGATCATGTTTCTAATTGCAGTCCTCCCTTTTTCTCTGTCGCTCGCTTGTTCACTCTTGCTCGCTCTCTGTCTCTCTCTGGCTGTGCCCTAGTTTGTGTAAGTCCACATGGGGTCACTGTTCCATCTACAATAGAAGGCTTCCCTATGGCATCTCATATAGAAGACTCTACATGATGCTAGATGAAGGCAGTCTGACATTCAACGCTAACCATCAGGAGGTAAGTCATCTCTTTTTCACCTTTTCCCCAATTCCTCGTTCTCCTTTATAAAGCACCACTTCCCCAACTGAAACACTCCGGTTTCCCGGACATGGATAAAGCCGGCTTAATCTGTTTCCGGGAAATTGTTCCTTATATATAAGATTTGGCTAGATGTATATGGGCCAATTAGCTTTTTTCACTATATGTTATTGATTCTGCATAGATAAGCCTTCCTCACTATATGAAAACCACCAAAAAAGTATGATTTAGAAATAGAGATGTCACTACAGACCCGGGTTCGATCCCGGGCTGTATCACAACCAGCCGTGATCGGGAGTCCCATAGGGCGGCACACATTTTGGCCCAGTGTCGTCCGGGTTAGGGGAGTGTTTGGCCGGGGGGGGGGCTTTAATTGGCTCATCGCGCTCTATCGACTCCTTGTGGCAGCCCAGGACCTGCATCAGTTGAACGGTGTTTCCTCCGACACATTGGTGCGGCTGGCTTCCAGGTTAAGGGGGCGTGTGTTAAGAAGTGCGGTTAGGTGGGTCATTACACATCGAACCCAACACCCTTCAGCCCACCTTGAAGACAAATGACTACCAGCTAAATGAATTGTTTACTGCTGATGCATACATTCTGAAAGGCATCACAGCCTTGGAGGTCACTGCAGTTCAAAGCCTGGTTCCCTAGAATCTGTGGAACATTCTAATTATTTGGTCTGTCTGTATCGCTAAGTGGATTAGGCTCACTATGGCCAGCCACTTAAAGGGCATGTGATAGCCCCACTGTGTGATGGACTGAGATGGTGCTGTCTGGGTCTCTTCTCTCTACTCTCCCCCTCTAATCCCTCTTTCTCTGTGTGTGTTTCATGTTGATCCACTCTCTCTCTTTCCAATAGGGTATCAGTTACTTCATGTCCAAAGGCATACTGGTGGACCACCCCAAGGAACTGGCCAAGTTCATCTTCTGTACTCGCACGCTCAACTGGAAGATGCTGAGGGTATACCTAGATGAGAGGTGGGTTTTCTTCATCGAATTCTCACTGGGCTTTTCTCAAATTCTCACTGGGCTTTTTTTCAAATTCTTATTGGATTGCCTCTAATTGCAGGAGAGATGTGTTGGACGAGCTGGTCACGCTGCACAACTTCAGTAACCAGTTCCTGCCCAACGCACTGAGGGACTTCTTCAGACACATCCACGCCCCAGAGGAGAGGGGCGAATATCTGGAAACGCTCATCACCAAGTTCTCCCACCGCTTCTGTGCCTGCAACCCCGCCCTGGTCCGGGAGGTGGGTCTCAGCCCAGGTCAGTGCACTGCAGGGAGTTGTAGTTCTAATCTGCAGGGTGTTTAGGGAAGTCAGATGAGGGGATTGTAGTTCTGATGCACGTTATGATAGTTCAGCCCATGTGAGTGGAGGGAGTTGTAGTTCTACAGGATGTTTAGTTTAGTGGAGGGAATTGTAGTAATAAATTAATCCATGGGAATTGTAGTCCTGGCAGGTGTTGAGTAAGAGGCAAGATGTGTGGTGGTGCTGCAATGTTTGTTTTTATTTTTTTTTTGCCGATCTAGCCATATGCCCACGCTACAGACTGCTATATCGGTCCGCTAATACAGGACTAGTAAAGGCCCAGCACACTACTTTTGTTAGAGAAATGTACATTTTTATATAGAAATATATGGGCCTCCCGAGTGGCACAGCGGTCTAAGGCACTGCATCGCAGTGCTAGAGATGTCACTACAGACCCGGGTGTGATCCCGGGCTGTATCACAACCGGCTGTGATCGGGAGTCCCATAGGGCGGCACACAATTGGCCCAGTGTCGTTCGGGTTAGGGGAGTGTTTGGCTGGGGGGGGGCTTTAATTGGCTTATCGCGCTCTAGCGACTCCTTGTGGCAGGCCAGGCGCTTGCAGGCTGACCTCGGTCGTCAGTTAAATGGTGTTTCCTCCGACACATTGGTGCGGCTGGCTTCCAGGTTAAAGGGGCATGTGTGTAGAAGTGCGGTTAGGTGGGTCATGTTTCAGAGGACGCATAACTCGACCTTTGCCTCCCGAGCCCGTTGGAGTTGCAGTGATGAGACAAGATTGTAATTGGGGAGAAAAAGGGGGTAAAATACAAAAATATATATACAGTCAGGTCCATAAATATATTTGGACATTGACCATGTTATTATTATTTTTGCTATCTATCACAGCATATTGGAGTTGAAATTAAAGAATGAATATGAGCTTTAATTTGAGGGTATTTACATCCAAATCGGGTGAACAGTGTAGGAATTACAGCACTTTTTATATGTGGTCCCCCCCTTTTTAAGGGACCAAAGGTAATTGGACAATTGGCTGCTCAGCTGTTCCATGGCCAGGTGTGGGTTTTTCCCTTTTTAGTTCATTTACAGGTAAGCAGATAAAAGGTCTTGAGTTGATTTCAAGTGTGGCTTTTGCATTTGGAATCTGTTGCTGTTAACCCTCAATATGAAGTCCAAAGAGCTGTCACTGCCAGTGAAGGAAGACCTCATTAGGTGTGACCAAATCTATTTGGTACATTCTTAAAAAGAAAGAACGCACTGGTGAGCTCAGGAACACCAAAACGCCCGGTAGACTACCGAAAACAACTGTGGTGGATGACAGAAGAATATCCCAGGTGAAGAAAAACCCCTTCACAACAGTTGGCCAGATCAAGAACACCCTCCAGGAGGTTGGCGTATCTGTGTCAAAGTCAACAATCAAGAGAAGACTTCATCAGAGTAAATACAGAGGGTTTATCACAAAATGTAAACCATTGGTAAGCCTCAAACAGGAAGACCATATTAGAGTTTGCCAAAAAAGCATCTAAAAAAGCCTGTACATTTCTGGAACAACATCCTATGGACAGATGAGACAAAGATCAACTTGTACCAGAATGATTAGAAGCATATGGTGAAGGGAAGTATACCACCTCATCTGTGAAGCATGGTGGAGGTCGTGTTATGGCGTGTATGGCTGCCAATGGAACTGGTTCCCTTGTATTTCTTGATGTGACTGCTGACAAAAGTAGTGTTTAAGGCTATATTATCTGCTCAGATTCAGCCAAATGCTTCAGAACTCATTGGACGGCGCTTCACAGTGGAGAGGGACATTGACCCAAAGCATATTTCGAAAGCAACCCAATACTTTTTTTAAGGCAAAGAAGTGGAATATTCTGCAATGACCAAGTCAATCACTTGACCTGAATCCCATTGAGCATGCATTTCACTTGCTGAAGGCAAAACTCCCCAAGAACAAGCAGGAACTGAAGACTGCTGCAGTAAAGGCCTGGCAGAGCATCACCAGGGAAGAAACCCAGCATCTGGTGACGTCTATGGGTTCCAGACTTCAGGCAGTCATTGACATCAGGATTTCATTTTATTGTTCGTTTGTCCAATTTACTTTTGAGCCCCTAAAATTGGGGGGTATGTATAAAAAAAATAAAAAAAATACTAAATGGTTCATACAATAATTTTAACAAAACCGTTAAATTAAAGATAAATCTACACTTAAAGCACATCTTGATTGTTATTTTTACTAATTTCTACATTAGAAAAGTAGTGAAGACATCAAAACTATGAAATAGCACATGGAATCATGTAGTAAATAAAAATATACTTGAGATTCTTCAAAATAGCCGCCCTTTGCCTTGATGACAGCTTTGCACACGCTTGTCATTCTCTCAACCAGCTTCATGAGGTAGTCACCTGGAATGCATTTCAATGAACAGATGTGCCTTGTTAATTTGTGGAATTTCTTTCTTTCCTTAATGTGTTTGAGCCAATCAGTTGTGTTGTGACAAGGTAGGGGTGGTATACAGAAGATGGCCCTATTTGGTAAAAGACCAATCTGGAAAATGTTAAGAACTTTTCAAGTTTCTTCAAGTGCAGTTGCAAAAACCATCAAGCGCAATGATGAAACTGGCTCTCATGAGGACCGCCACAGGAAAAGAAGACCCAGAATTACCTCTGCTGCAGAGGATAAGTTAATTAGAGTTACCAGTCTCAGAAATTGTAGCCCAAATAAATGCTTCACAGAGTTCAAGTAACAGACACATCTCAACATCAACTGTTCAGAGGAGACTGCGTCAATCAGGCCTTCATGGTCAAATTGCTGCAAAGAAACCACTACTAAAGGACACCAATAGGAAGACGAGACATTCTTGGGCCAAGAAACACAAGCAATGGACATTAGACCGGTGGAAATCTGTCCTTTGGTCTGATGAGTCCAAATTTGAGATTTTTGGTTCCAACCGCCGTGTCTTTGTGAGACGCAGAGTAGGTGAACGGATGATCTCGGCATGTGTGGTTCCCACTGTGAAGCATGGAGGAGGAGGTGTGATGGTGTGGGCGTGCTTTGCTTGTGACACTGTTGCTGATTTTATTTTTTTATTTTTTTGAATTCAAGGCACACTTACCCAGCATGGCTACCAGAGCATTCTGCAGCGATACGCCATCCCATCTGGTTTGTGCTTAGTGGGACTATCATTTGCTTTTCAACAGAACCATGACCCAAAACACACCTCCAAGCTGTGTAAGGGCTATTTGACCAAGAAGGAAAGTGATGGTAGTGCTGCATCAGATGACCTGGCCTCCACAATCACCCGACCCCAACCCAATTGAGATGGTTTAGGATGAGTTGGACCGTAGAGTGAAGGAAAAGCAGCCAACAAGTGCTCAGCATATGTGGGAACTTCTTCAAGACTGTTGGAAAAGCATTCCTGGTGACTACCTCATGAAGCTGGTCGAGAATGCAAAGCTGTCATCAAGGCAAAGGGTGGCTACTTTGAATAATCTAAAATATATTTGGATTTTTTTTTTGGTTACTACATACAGTGGGGCAAAAAAGTATTTAGTCAGCCACCAATTGTGCAAGTTCTCCAACTTAAAAAGATGAGAGAGGCCTGTAATTTTCATCATAGGTACACTTCAACTATGACAGACGAAATGAGAAAAAGAAATCCAGAAAATCACATTGTAGGATTTTTTATTTATTTATTTGCAAATTATGGTGGAAAATAAGTATTTGGTCAATAACAAAAGTTTATCTCAATACTTTGTTATATACCCTTTGTTGGCAATGACAGAGGTCAAACGTTTTCTGTAAGTCTTCACAAGGTTTTCACACACTGTTGCTGGTATTTTGGCCCATTCCTCCATGCAGATCTCCTCTAGAGCAGTGATGTTTTGGGGCNGTGTAAAGGAAAGAATGAATGGGGCCATGTATCGTGAGATTTTGAGTGAAAACCTCCTTCCATCAGCAAGGGCATTGAAGATGAAACGTGGCTGGGTCTTTCAGCATGACAATGATCCCAAACACACCGCCCGGGCAACGAAGGAGTGGCTTCGTAAGAAGCATTTCAAGGTCCTGGAGTGGCCTAGCCAGTCTCCAGATCTCAACCCCATAGAAAATCTTTGGAGGGAGTTGAAAGTCCATGTTGCCCAGTGACAGCCCCAAAACGTCACTGCTCTAGAGGAGATCTGCATGGAGGAATGGGCCAAAATACCAGCAACAGTGTGTGAAAACCTTGTGAAGACTTACAGAAAACGTTTGACCTCTGTCATTGCCAACAAAGGGTATATAACAAAGTATTGAGATAAACTTTTGTTATTGACCAAATACTTATTTTCCACCATAATTTGCAAATAAATTCATAAAAAATCCTACAATGTGATTTTCTGGATTTTTTTTCCTCATTTTGTCTGTCATAGTTGAAGTGTACCTATGATGAAAATTACAGGCCTCTCTCATCTTTTTAAGTGAGAGAACTTGCACAATTGGTGGCTGACTAAATACTTTTTTGCCCCACTGTAATTCCATATGTTATTTCATAGTTTTGATGTCTTCGCTATCATTCTCAATGTAGAAAATAGTAAAAATAAAGAAAAACCCTTGAATGAGGTGTGTCAACTTTTTACTGGTACTATATATTCATTCTGATTTTTCAGGGGGTGCTTCAGCACTTGATAATTCCGGCGGCTATGGTAAATGGATGTTGTAGTACTGGCAACAGATGGATTCAACCAGTCTAGATGTGGGTCTGCTTAAGAGGACCAAGCCCTAGAAGACCCAAGTACTGTAAAAGGCCCTTTACTCCACTAGGAGCTAAAAGGAATAGGTGACGTCACTGTAAACACCTGACATCATGCGTCTGTCTGTCTGGCCTGTCCTGTCCTGATGGCAGCGCCTGCAACCTCCTGCCAGTTTTTGCCACAATCGAACAACTCCTAACTCGGGGTCCACGATCTCAACAAATCCTACAGGCTTTAGGTCTTCTCTCGTCTGATCTCCCCACAATGCCTCTGTAATTTACTAAGGGCTCTGGTGTTGCACTTGACCCAAGTTGTGTCCTGTCCTTGTTGCATGAATCAAATGTGTGAGAAATCTTTGTACTAACACTGTCATTGGTCCCTAAAGCCACAATAATCCCACAGGCTTAAAGTGTTAGGAGAGAGGGCAGCGCTCCAGCCAATCACAGGACGGCGTTGTAATAACATCTGGCGCGGTTCTCGGCCGTTCTGCGTCGTCCTGGAGGAGAAGTCGGCTGATTTATTATAAACTTACTGGCGAAAGAATTGGCAGAGCAGTAAAGGAGGAGCGGAGATGTACGCTCTCACACTGTCTCTCGCTCTCTCCCACTCTAAAGAGACCCCCTGTTCAACCCCTCTTAGTCTGCCCAGAACCAGGGCTGATACCCACACTGTAAGGTCTGAGAATATGAGTAGACACGTCTCTTTCCTTCCCTGTTATGTGTCCTGTTTTAGAGGACTATTATTCACACTTCAGAATGTGCATTTCTTTGTAGACGTGTCATTATGAAACTATATTTTTCTTTATCTGCCGTTCTCTTGTTCTGAGGCTCTTTTCTGGTCTTCCCTTCACTCTGTCTCCCTGTCGTTTATTCTTATACTCCCACCCACCCTCTCAGTGATGACCACACAATGAACAGAGAAAGTATTGCTGGACTGAGAAAGACATCAACTAAACATTGGGGCTGGCTAATATATTGAATTGAATACATGTATATTACTAAGCAAGATAAAATATGTATTTTGTTGGCGTGTGTTCCCTATCTCCAATATTGATCTTCAGTAAACACCATCACTTTTATATCTATTATAAATGTTTTGTCATTTAGCAGACGCTATTATCCAGAGCGACTAAGTGCCTTGCTCAAGGTCACATCGGCAGATTTTTCACATTGTCGGCCCAGGATTCGAACCAGCGCCCTTTCGGTTACTGGCCCAACGCTCTTAACCGCTGGGCTAGCTGCCACCCCACAGCTCCATATACAACTGTATCTTCATTGGATGCTTGGTGCTGGGACTTGTTTGACCACTCTCCCAGTTCTCTCGTTCTCTCACATTTCTGTCCATCTCTCCTCTCCTCCCCAGATGCGGTGTATGTGCTCTGCTACTCGCTCATCCTGCTGTCTATAGACTTGACCAGCCCGCACGTCAAGAACAAGATGTCCAAACGCGAGTTCATCCGCAACACGCGTCGCGCTGCCCAGAACATCAGCGAGGACTTTGTCGGCCATCTTTACGACAACATCTATCTCATCGGCCACGTGGCGGCCTAACCCGGGAAGTGACGAGGAGTGGAAGTCGGTGAATACATAAACCAGTGATTGCACTGATGCGGGATACTACTTTGGACAATCGTTGTTGCTGGTCATTCTAAATATAGGGTTCTGTACTGCTAGCAAGGATCCTTGTTTCCATACTGGGTGTGAGGCGATCTGTTCTCCAGCTGTAGAGCCAATGGAGACCAGGTAGCGTAGAGATTTGGCCCGCCCACATGAAGTGACATCTTAAGGGGCAAGGCCTCACAGGCTAGACATATATCCGGCACACAAGTAGCATACAACAATATAACCAACTACTTCCAGCTTAACCACGCAGAAGTGTAGCTACAGTATGTTAACGAAGTCAAGAAGAAGTTAAACATATGCTATGAACAAGGAATTAATATTATTACAGCAACAATTAGCAGTTGTGGTTCACATTATAGTCTGTTTTGTTTTGTGAATTACTCGAACTATGAGTTTTGAGTTTAATATTCTGGTTTTCTTTTTTAAATGAATGTTGTTTTTGTTGGAATGTTTTTTACGATTAGAAGAACTTAAAAGAATGACTAATGGGCTGGTAGAAACTCGACTGCATTTTTGTCCTTAACTTTGTGAGCTGGATTAAATTGGATGAAATTAATGAATTTCCAAAAGGCACAACAATAATTTAATCCAACCACATTTCCAACATGAAATCCTTTTATTTTTAGCAGAGAACTTCAAAGGACTATTTGCGTCCATTCCAAAGTATTTGATGAGTTGTAAAGAAATCGCCATGGGTCATACTCTAAATTGATATGTGTGTGGATGACTTGAATGTCCATGGGAATCTCAGAGCGTCCAATTTTGAGTTTGTAATGTGAACTCTCATCTGCATGCATCTCAGCTGGGTCGTATTAATTAGTGTGCAAAATTGAAAACGTTTTTCGCCTACGGAAAACGAAAATAAATGTTTCTTATTGGACAAGTCCAATTTAGTTTCTCCATGTTGCAATCCATTTTCTTATATTTGGAGCATAATGAACACAACACTGGTAATACAGCTCTTGATTGTTGATGGAAAAATAAGTGTCGAAGTTGAGAAATTGTTCAGTGAGTTTTTACCTCGGCCCAAGCTGGGATAGGTAATGTTGGTAAATGAAGGTATGTGTTAGTGTATCTATGTTACTTTATCCGTTTGTGTTGACAAGCATTCTACCCCTTTGAAACAGGCTGGATCCCAAATGGCATCCTATTCCCTATGTGTTGTACTACATTTGAACAGGGCCCATAGGGCTCGGGTCATAAGTAGTGTGCTATATAGGGAATGGGGTGCCATTTGGGACACATTCCGGCACTGACTCTAGCATCGATGCCTACGTTTACACAGGCAGCCCAATTCTGATTATATATTTTTTTCACTCATTGGTCTTTTGACCAATCAAATCTGATCTTTTCACATCCAGATCTGATTGGTCAAAAGACAAATTAGTGAAGAAAAGAAAGATCAGAATTGGGCTGCCTGTGTAAACAGCCTTAGTGACACCACAGATATGAACGTTAATCTTTCCCACCATCCTTTGCGGACTACATTTATCTTGTGATTTGTTTTATGTGTGTGACTCTGGACTGATACCTCTCATGTTTAAATTTTTCTGTCAATCTCTAGTCTATGACGGCAACCTCTCCCTCTTTCTCTCCCTACCTCTCCCCAGTGACTCTATAAGGGCTTGATACTATTTGCTACAAATGTCCAGAAATGTAATCTAGATCAGACATACCTCTCTGACATGTAGAATAAGGAATCATGTCTGCTCTATTTGTGACATTTCTATCTGCAGTGTTCAGTAGATTGCACGTGACCCAGGACTACAAGATTGTTTCTTTTAATGATTACTAACTAGTGAGCACTTTAACCAGGGGGTGTTTTCTCTCCACACTGCTGTCTTCTGAATCCCATATATATATATATATATATCTATCACACTATTTAGTTCTCACATATCTGAACAACTGTTTTGTTTTCTATCTGTTGTCTTAGCCATGCAGTCTTTATTAGTTCTAGTGCCAACGGACAAAATGTTGAAAAATGACAACCAAACTGACGTGAACATGAGCAGAATAACTACTGCGGTAAATGTTTGCATACAATTGATTAAAACCCAGATGTTATTTTATTTGCACAAGTATATATTTAAGTATAGAGATTTATAAAAATAAATACATTTTATTTTGAAGTATTTTAGCAAAGTTTTTTTTCCTCATAAGTAGGCCTGTTTTTGCACTGACATTTTGTATGAGCACTGGACTGCATGCAGAGAACTGAGTCTTTGGTAGTTAATGTGCTCCACTACCATGAACAATTTAAGTGATTTGAGGTTATTGTAATATTTATGAAATGTTAATTACACTTAGTTTAACAGCAGCAAATGACAGTACAGACGTTTTTCCTTTTCTTCAATTCGAATGTACATTTAGTTTCTGGTGTGGATTTATGGATTGAGATTTTTATAGACAATTTCATTTCAACAGCCCAGCAAAACCTTTTACATCTGAGATAGGTTGCTGAATGACAACACTGGATATAAAACATGTCTAGATTGTATACAAATAAAACTCTGAGAAAATATTCCCCTTGTTGAGCTGTGACTATTTCTACAGTGATCATAATGTTTTTATATTCCAAAGTTTTGATACTCAAGATAGTGATATTCAAGAAATGAAGTCACCTATATACACCTCTCAATCACGGCTCTGAAAACCAAAATGACCAAACCTAATTTCAAAGCCCCGATCCATAGTGTATATATTAACCATAGAGTTCCTCTGAGCCTGTCAGTGTATAGATGGACAGGAGTAAATCGACTCCAGACACATGACCCTCGACCTCTAGCAGAGTGTGCTTTATGTGCTGTAAATGAAAAGAGAGAGCATCACAGGGGCCGTCTAGCAGAGAGATACAGGGCCCTTAGAGCTACATGGGAGAGGGTCAATCTGAGAAAGTTTAGAGGGTGGTGATGCAATGCGTACCCTGACCCTTTTTAGCTCTCCCTAGCGCAGGGGGACACAAGGGACCATGTCAAGGAGGGAGAATATATAACTCAACTTTATCTGTCTTCCTCAAAGACTCATTTCAGGGCCAACAAAAAAAACATAGCAATGCCAAATACTAGGCTATATTGGATGGAGAACTGGAATGGTTGGTCCACTACTTTAGATGATACGATCCATTAGCTTAATGATTTATTTACTACCAGCTTTTTCAGTAAAACACATGTTCGTGCTAATTAAGATAGGTCGGCTATTAATCCTATCGTTGTTGCAACAACCATAGTGTTATTCTACATTGAGGACCTATATCTACAACTGTGCCAAAAGGAGCTCCAAGCGCATTCCGTTTCTCTTAATATATAAAAGAAAATCCGACATGCAAGTTACATTAGTTCATAGGAATCGTCGTGTTTAATTGACTGACATAAATTACTTTCTGATAAGGCAGATTCTTAACTTGAGTAAGGCGATTACGCACGAGTTGACCCTGTAAATCAGTCGATGAAGATTTGTGCCATACAATCGACTTACGCGCATAGGGAGGATGGGACATAAGATATACAAATAAGGATTACAGTTCGTTCACCACACTGACCATAAAATTGTACATGCAACATTAATCTAGTTACATGTAGGTGTCTTAATATTATTCTTTATGCACTTTGTAGTAATTTGCAACATTAAATGGAAATTGTGATTGTTTATTATTCTTATTACACATAACTTATTAGCCTAGCTCATACATGTTCATTTATTGGGCCATACCGTTCATTTAATTTAGTCCAGGTGTATCTGAAACTGAAATGTATGATGAAATTAGATTTTTTTTCTACCTTCCAATGAATAGGCTATATTTGATTATGTTCTGTTCCCATAGACTAATCAGGGTTTCCGACAGTTGATGCTGTTTATACAGGTAAAAAAAAAAATCGGGGTGGCTGACACCGAGGTTGCCTTTAATTTGGAATGATTGATGAAGTCCTTACGGTTCTCCATATTCTGCAGTTTGTCAACACAACTACCTGCTGAGGGAGCGGGACGCCACGCTGTAGCTGCTGAGGCGCGCGGTCTCTGGATGAGAGCAGGGGAAATTTGGGTAGGCTTCGAACCCATAGCCTAGCCTATATTATAAAACTATACGCTGTGCTTTTACTAATAATAACAATAATAATAACAACAATAATAAATGTAATTTAACATTTACCAACATTCATATTGTATATTATTGGGGAATAGTAGGCCTTTGCTTAAAATTAACCCTCAAAATAGGCCATATACAAAATACAGTTTGACAGTTCAATAATTTTGTAGCAAACGTATAATCTCTTTCTGGATAGGTTACGGCGAATGTTGAGTTCCATGTAGCAGACTTTTGGTCATGTAAATCAACAACGGATGATCATGTGTAAGACGCCAGGCCTATACTGCACAGGTGTAGTAAAAGTAATACAAATATCATTGTCATTATTATAGTCTAATAGCCCCCCCAAAAAATAAAAGAAGGATATGGATAGATAAGAATATTTCGATTCTTTCGATTCTGGAAATAGGCCTATCCACTATTTCGTCTAGTTGACGCCAGCATGATATGCCTACCTTCACTGGTCTCGTACACTTTGGCGAACTGACCATCAAACTCTAACCGTGATCATGCTGGACTAATTCTGTTCACCCGAAACACAGCAACCGGCATTTTTGCAATACTATCCATGACACCACCGTTTGAAAAGAAGCAAGAGGCACCGCATGCATCTCCTTTCATTATTTTGGTATGGAACCACCAGTAATGTTTTCTGCCCAAGGTTTTAAATGTGCTTCGGCATCTTTATTGGTGTTACTCTCACGCAAGGCTTCATCGGGTCCAAATGTCAAGCAGATGCCAAAGTTGGGGATGTTCTGAAACCGCACCTCCTTCCCTCCAATTCAAAGCCCAAACCCAACTGGCTCTTCAAAGGTAATTGGAAATTCGGTTCCCATAGCCTTTATTCTTTTTTTGGTGTAATATTACAATTTATGGTTTAGGATTATTGGGTTTTTAATGATTTTCTGCTATTTTTTAAGTCCTAAAATAGATCTCAATCAATGTGACATTGAAATATTGTCGATGTCAGCAGACAGCAGTTATAGAAAGGCAGGAGTTTTGAGTGTTTGTTTTGTTTACCAATTTGATCCATGAGTATAGGCCTATATTGTCTGCAGTTGGTTTCAAAAGGATGCCAATAACTGAATGTGATTGCAAACGTGCACTGATTACGTTTCAGGAAGTTTGGGTTGGATCCGCTAGGCCCCATAACACCCCTGTGCACAAGGGGATGTTTCAATAAGGTTTTAAAAGCGTATTAATGAAACTGAAAATTATGGTGAACATAATTTCAAGAAAACACGTTAACTAGGGGTAGTCCTTTGAAATAAATGAATTACCCATCGGCAGTCCCGCAATGATGGTGCTTGTAGCAGCCCTCGGGTCTTCTTTAGAGCTCTTGAAAACTCTATTTCCTATCGAAAAAGCATCGAATTGCGATTATTTTAGGGAGTTACATGGCCTAATAATAATATAATTATTTGTAATAGCATCGTTATAAGATGTGTCTAATGACTAAGACATGGAGGTGTGACAATTCATCAGGTTCTCAATACTTATACAAAGTATATCGCTTGTAGGGAATAAAGCAATGTACGTGATATATAACGAGATGTCCTTATGATAATTATTTCAACATGATTTTCTATGATGAAAATATTTCAGAAATACATTCTATTATCCTTATGAAATACGTCAGTTCACGTAAATAAATTTAAAGCAGAGACATTATCACAAACAATATTTCCCCTAACACTTATCAAGTCGCCTTATTGGCCATATCATAAATAATCATGACACGATTTTATACTGATATGATTACCTGATATAATTGCTTGTTAGTCCGCTGAAATGTCACATTTGATTTGATAAAGAAACTGTACAAGAGATAACGGACTTTTGTCAGAGGTTTAAAAGAACTGTAATCTCCAGATGGCCTTCTAATTGAAAATGGGCTGCCTTATTTTGTACTTAAGGTAACAAATGAAAGACGCAAGAGGACTTGATTTTTATGGCCGTTATGTCATGCATGGGGAAGTCCTTTCAAGGAAGATGGATGAGTATTGTCGTCCCCTGAATGTTTATTTATATAAATGAATGAATCCTACATTTACTATAGGGTTACATCGATACATATTGTTGTTGGGTGGGGAAGATTAAAACAATATAGCAAGTTGGTTGCAATTGATACTAATGTCACAGTCTATCCTAAAAACTAAATGGTATAAAAAGTTAGCAAAAATCTGAAATATTCTAATGATAATGTAAATGTATGTTCTCATAATGATTTACAATATGTCCAGGTATAGCCTCTGTACAGTATACTGGCTATGAAGCCAAGCCAGTGAAGCAACTAATTGTAAAGTGTCCCTTATTTTCTGGAGTGGACAGAGAGTCTTCTGGACATGCAACAGCTCTGGCCAGCTGTTGTCCAGCTGTGGGGAGCGATCAGTGACCAAGTCTCTATACCTATCATAGACATCCCATCACAGACACGGCCCATAGGCTGATTCTCTATACCTGTCCTGTCATGGCTATGCTCTGATGAAGGGGAGTTAGGGAACAGTTGTCTTCTGTTTCATACAGGGAAGAAGGAAGGAGACTTCATATCCTATTGGAAAGGGTACTTTTCAAAACCTCGGTCGACGGTACGGTATAATATTTCGTATTTGATTTATTTTGAATTCAGATTGGGAAGGAATATGGCTGCGAATATGACATGACAAACATTTTCAGCACCAGGACAGTACTGTCATAGCCATGTACATAACCTAGTTGACTTTTGCAGTCCGTTCTCTCTCCTTATGGTTCTCGTTTCTGAGTCGAATACCTGAAGGTGAGTTCCTGATTCTAAGGCGAGTTCTGAATAAGCCGTTAGGTGATGTAAGTGGTGGGGATATGTTTTATGGAATGTTTTTTTCATGAGACCATATCTCTCTGACAACTGACATTATGTTACTGCCTCCCCTCCCCCAAACCACATAAAGATATACTAGGGAGAGCCTAGTGTCTGACACTTGTCGGATTACAAGGAGGGGAGATCAGTGATCACTCTATAGGCTGTTGAGCTGTTGGATGGAACTACTGCTCTAATCTATCTGCTTATACATCCTCATCATATCACATCGCTGCTACTGTTACTAGATTGGCACTGAGAGATGGAGAATAGAATATAATGGGCTGGAATGGAATGGAATAGAATTGGATAGAATGGGATAGGAAATAATTCACCCAAATATTCACCCATTTGTCAAACACAGACCACACATTATAACACACTGGAGTACATTTCCAACATTTGGAAATTAACTCTGCTGTAAATTTGTCAATAAGCTTTTATGGAAGTAGGCAGTTCTTTTCCGGATGGCGAGGGTCAACTTATTCAAGGGCTCTCTTCTGACATACTGCTGTACAACACCAGGCCATTCAGCAGCCCTATGACAGTGTTATTAGATCCTGAGTACATTGCAGGAAGTGTGGCCCAGGCTTTACTGGCTATGCTATTGAACGTTAAAAGCCCACAAGGCGTAGTAATCTATATAATAACCCATGAAGGTTTCATTTACAGAAAGCCCGCTCATTTCTCACCTCAGTGTCTGTCTTAAAAGGCATCCTATTCCCTACATAGTGCACTACTTTTGACCAGGACCCATAGGGCTCTGGATAAAAGTAGCACACTATGTAGGGAATAGGGTGACATTTGGGACGCAAACCAGTGAATTCCATAAGAGGTACATTGTATCAAGCGTCAAATCTAAACAGGATCTGCTGGGCTGGTTTCCAGCTAGGGGTTCCTAAAAGATTAGACAGGAAATGTGATGGAAACCACTGAAACACAATCTTCGGTTAAAGCTGTTTTCTGGCCCTGCGAGAGGCTAGTTTCTGCACTGAATGAAGAGGCAATAGGTTGGGGGGAAAGGGGGGATATGACTTTCAGTGAATCGTTCAAAGTATGCAGTATAAAGACGGAGTACCCTGGCATTTAAAAGCAAGGATGGGAAAGCTACCATAAGGTGTGTACATCAAATACACCGATGGGGTGGCACAGACAAACACAGACCAACAGAGTGGTCAACCACATGTTGTGAGAGTTGTTGTGAATGACGTTAGTTATAATTGGGTGGGTGGGTGCCAATGTCCCCACTCTCCACAAGAGCTCATCAACTCCAATGCCCCCTGCTTCAAAGCACCAGGAGGGAGACCCAGAGATCCAACGAGACCTCGGTTGAGAGCAGCCAACTATGGGTATGGACGGCACCAGAGCCAGGGTACCGGGCCCTCCTGGGGCCTCGGAGGTCCAGTCCTCAGCCTCTCTAAGGGCCCAGTTCTTCCAGGTTCCTTTGGCCCTCTGGCTAAAATAATATCCAGTGGCTCCAGTCACTGAGCCTGGTTAATGCATCTGTCCAAGGCCTGCAATTACCTGGTCATAACATTACCCCAGCCGTTGCCAGCCAACCAATCAGGGCAGGGCTTCTATAGGCTTAAAAACAGCGCACATTTCGCCAATGTCAAGCTGTTTGATCTCTGAGGGTAGTATTGCTGAGAGAAACGAGAGAGGAGAGAGGAGAGGGGAGAGGCCAAAGAGATGTATTTTTGTCTTCTACCTATTGTTTGGAGGTATCCACCTTCATCACAGACTTGGACATGCGAGGCATACTACACACACAACGGTGCACGTTTACACATATAGAGACACACACACACGCACACACACACACACACAGATAAGCATGCATTCAACATTGCGCATGCATTATGTTTATACACGTTTAGTAATAAATAAATACTATGGGCATGTGTTCAAGATGTGTTGCTTATAAATCAATCTGACATTTTTTTGTATATATGTCAAATAATGAATCAGCTCTAGTTTTTAGATGTAAGCTATCCGTAATTTATGTAGGGGTTTAAGATCATTCAAATGATCTCATTTCTGTAGGCCTATAGCTGCACTGTGTTGTGCCTGCATGCTGCCTCTTCATTGTACAGCTTAATGAAGAATGGACGTTTTGCTTGTTTGTTATTTGTACAAGTCCACCGTCGTCTATGTACCATGTTTTGCTGCTGTGCCTATGAGCACTGGTGAAATAGTGCCTCGGTGTCTGCCTACTGAAATACATAAAAAGGCGCGTGATTAATCGTGCAATTACCAGGGTAATTTTCCCTCTTATCGGCGCCGGACTGCAGAGTGATTTGCTTTATTGACTGGGCTGTCCTTGTTTTCACACATTACTACATTGTAAAAAATCAAGGTGCGTTAATAAAAGGCAGAGGTGAGCGCTGTGTAATTATAAAACACACACATTTGTAATCCCGAGCCATCAAAGCGGCGAGACATAATTATAATTACTATGACAACCGATTATGTTTGTTTTTCAGACTGATTTGTAACGGGTTTTGATTTGTAATCGATTCGTTTAATCATAATTATCTTAATCAGAGGTAAATAATCACACCAAGGGGATGAATTAGTGCTTTAAGAAAGCCTAGAGGAACATTTTACCGCCTGGTTTATCATTATGTCCATTACATAGAAATGAAAACATCCTTGATTTTGACCCACTCAACATGCAAGAAAAATATAGCAAACTCTACTTAAGTAGGCCTAGCCCAGGTAAATGAATGTTTGCTTTGAAATGCAATGCAATAAGGCTATATTGATATTGTAGACTACATTGGAACTAAACATAGGCCAGATTTCTTTTAAACAAGGTGACATTTATCCAGTTATTCTTCGTAATGATTAGTATATGTATATATATATATATATATATATATATATATATATATGCGTTTATATATATACACAATATTAATATAGCCTTATTGGGTTTCATTTCAAAGCAAACATATTAATTTACCTGGGCTAGGCCTACTTAAGTAGATTTAGAAAATAAATGATTGCATGTTGAGTGGGTCAAAATCAAGGACGTTATATATTTGGGTCGACTGTTAGAAAAAAAGATAATGGGTGATGGGAGATCTCTATTTTCGTAAAAGAAAATGTGGGTAACAAACGTTGGAATGAAGACATTTTTTTTAGATACAGCTTATTTGAGATTGAATGAATGTATCAGTTTCCGTGTGTGTGTGTGTGTGTGTGTGTGTGTGTGTGTGTGTGTGTGTGTGTGTGTGTGTGTGTGTGTGTGTAATGTATATGCTGTACTTTTCCTATAATAGAAAATCTATAGGCCTATAGTCTATAGAATATTGAGGTGTCCCTTCGCAATCATCAGTGCAATGCACTCTTCCTCCGTTGTTGGAAGAGGAGTAATCGGCTATATAGGCCAGTCAAGCATCCACTTTACATAGACAGAAAAGGCAAATTATTTGATTAAAAGTGACCATGAGTCAAATGGCATTCTTTCCAAACAAGGATTGCATCGCCACGAAACCAAAGAATAAACTATTAAAATGAATATTAAACGATTCATAATCATTCGATAGTGGATAGGTCCATTAAGAATTGAAAGTGAAAATTCACGCGTTCAAAATAACGACAATGAAGAATAAATTCACATAGACGACAATGATGGGTTCAACAATTAGATTAAAATGTTTTACAGTTGCATTCAGGGTTAGTAAGCGAATTGTATGCAGTTTAGGCTATTTCTATTCCCTTATTTAACTTGGCAATACGGCCTGACAAAGCAAAGGCACTACATAGGCTTAGAATACATCATACACAATAACATTCCTAGAACTATATACATTGCTTCAGTTGTGCTGTGATAAGATGACGTATGTATGCCACATCGCTGTTTAAATTATGTTATAGGCCTAATAATGAATCATGTTATGATTTTTAATAAATGAACGACACATTTTTAACTAGGGTAAAATAAAAACGAACGGTAGGCTGATTCATTTAGAAAATAATGGATTGTAGTATACTTTACTCTATATATCTCATATTTGCATGCGAAGGGAAATCCTACACACCATGAGCAAGGCATTTTGACACAAAACAGTCAGGAAAAAATTACTTAATTAATTCCTGATCACATTTGGTATTGCATAAAAGGCCTTTCTTCAATGAGAGCATGAATTTCTCTCCAATAGTTTTTGTGTTTCGTTTTCAGATGTTTTCATTATACACGTGCCTGACATATGAATTCAATTCATGAACAGCAAATCTGCAGACAATATTTATGCTCTATGTTATCTGCTGTTCTATCCTTCGATGCATCAAGGAACCGTTGCAAGAGATGGTCACAACGATTTTAGACCAAATAATAAGTCATATAAGAAATCCATCTAAGAGTGTATATGTTTCGTTTATGCGAACATGATACAAGCACTACTGGGACTTTTTTCTTCTGAAGTCAACAATCTTCTCATCGAATGTGGAAAAACCAACACTGCTACCCGCAAGGTAGACACTCTCTCTCTCTCTCTGCACCAAGAAGGCATTGTCCAGGATCACTAGGTGGCGATAGAAACCCCCACTAAAACACAACGTGGTTTCAGAGAAACCTGCCAACCTTTCGCATCAGTCGAAACAACCAAAACAAAAGCATGTCCAAGTGTAAGCAGCATTCAGAAAGAACACAACCTCCCTAATAAACAACATAAATTACTGTTTTCCTCTAGAACACGAGTTCATGCTCTGTAGTTAACTTGCTTACCATGCAAGCCTATTCCAGCTGCTCCTCCAATCAGATCCCACTGGGAACACACTAGTTGAATCAACGTTGTTTCCATGTCATTTCAATGAAATTACGTTGAACAAACGTGGAATAGACGTTGAATAGATGTCTGTGCCCAGTGGGATATCAACCATCCATCAATCCCATCAACACCTGGGGCGAGTGACTAGAAAGGTTTTCGTAGCAGGTTAGAAGAATTTACGTAGCAGGTTAGGATAATTAGGTTAGGGTTAGCTAAAATACAAAACAAATCTACTTTTGACGTCAATTTGACATAAACTGTATCCCATCTAGACATGGCCGAACAGTGAACAGTGAGGGAAAGCGTTCCAATCCCCACTGTTGTGCTCTTGAGTCTCTCTCTCTCTCTATGCCTCTCTTGGCTGCTCTACCAGTCTCTCATCTGTCTTTCACTCTCCCCATCTCTCTACACCTCTTTTCTCTAGAATGTTGAGTGCAGCCAGTCACATCAATCAATCTTTCTCTAGTTCTCTATTTTATTTAGTCTCTGTATACCTGCAGCCTCACCACCCACTCTCTCTCTCTCTCTCTCTCTCTCTCTCTCTCTCTCTCTCTCTCACTCTCCCCATGAGGCCCGAGGTGACCCAGGGGGCCCCTCTCACCCGCTCTGACCGCCTGCGTGGCCCTGTGGGCGACCGCGGGTCGTACGGCTGGCCTGGACCACCACAGGAATGCCCCCGGCTCCAGGCCTTACTCACAGCTGTTGGCATACACTCAGCCCTCTGGCTCAGACCGTCCAGGCACACTGTGCGCTTTCCCCACATTCCTCCACACGTTGTTCCTCCTCAACCCCAAACTGACTGACATCTAGTCAACCCCAAAGCCAGCCTGGACAATCTAGTCCGTGCCAGACAGAGACATGTGTGGATATTTGTTGACTGACTGGCAAGGAAGATGCACGGTAAGAGGGTTGCATGGAAAACACTGTCCATTGAACACTACAGATGGTGTAGTCAAAGTAACATTAGATACACAAAACAATGGGGGGAAGAAGGTAATCTTGCAAAAGATTCATTAAATTATAAGCCGACGGAAGGATACTACAACATGACGCGCATTTTGATTACACTCCATGGAGTAATCTATTAGTTAGATATTTCCCTCATTAAAGATCTTGATTTTTTATCATTCAATTATATTGATACAGTCAGCTGGAGAACTAGAACCCCCATTCTAATCAAGCTCTGTATAAAATCAATCATCCTCCGGTTTCAGTGGCCACAGTTTTACGGCTGCTACAGACGTGCGGGGCCGGAGAAGCTAAAAGTGGAGGGCCTGTACCTGGATTATGTAGCCGTTTGAAGTTTCTCCCTCTCAGATGGGCCCTTCAGTGAAAAGACATAATCAAATTGGGCCCCCTTCCCAGTTTAAAGGGACTAGAGTGGGACCACCAACAGCCAGGGAGAGCCAGGGCTGGGGCCTGCTTTTATGGCCTAGGTTGGGGCTGAGGGGGTTGAGGGGCCGAGGCAGGCTAGTAGCTTGCTGGGAATCCATTTCAGCAATGGAAGTGAAGAGTTGGATAATGGCCTTCTTCCCTCACCGGTGACTAGATGCGTTGTAAATCCTAGGAGTCCCGAGTCCCATACTCCATTTTTACTAGGTGCTTGCCTTGCCTGCTGATGTGAATGGATGAGTGAGTATCCCCTTTCAATTTAAGTTAGAAATAGTAGAAATGAGACTGAAAAAGGGCCCTTTGTCTTTGCGTTCTCCGCAAAGACAAAGGCTTCAAAGCGACATAGAAGGGGAGATCTTAATCCACTTTCCCGTTGTTAATTCTGAGACTATCGGCTTGGGTTGCCCTGTCTGTACCAGAGAGAGAGAGAGAAAGAAAGAAAGAGAGAGAGAGAGAGAGAAAGAGAGAGATGTTGAAGTAAAACAGAGAGCCTAAAGAACCCTTTATCTCCACCCATCCTGATCAGTTACTCTCTCCAAAATGGCCGCCCATGTACCACTACCACACACCCCTTCCTCCGAGCTGGCTACCATAGAAACGGGTCATTAACATAGATACAGGGGTCAGACCCGGAATGACCTCAGAGCAACAGGATGCCAGCGGCCAATCACGGGCCTCCCTCACGTCCCTCTGGGTTAGCGGTGGCATAGCGTGAGACGTAACAGATGCTTGTCTCCTTCACCACTCAGCCACAGCAAGGGAGAGCCTAGCATTTCATCATCCTTCTTCACAGCTCCAATCGCAAAATCCAATAGAAGCATAAGCCACAACCGTCTTGAGTGTAGGGGAGCCTTGCATTTAAAAACAAACAAATGTTGGCCACAAAACATGCATTGTTTGACCATTAGAACAACACATATACTAATATTCACGGAATCAAATCAAATAAGGAAAATGAAGTTGTTGATTTTTACTTGACAGACTACAAATCAACCCTGATTGAGTTTCCAGTTACAAAACTTGATGAAACTACACCTCCCATGATCCTCTGTAGTGGCTTCATCATAAACCGTGATGGTCAGAGTAGCCTTATAACATTGTTGAAAGCTGTGGAGGAGCCGCCAATACTAAACAGAGCCGGTCCCATGGTGTTAGCACCCGGGTGGGCAGGCAACTTTCCCATGTCACAGCGATTACACGCCCTGTTAAATACTTGAAATAGTGTCGCATTAGTGAGAATATGTGAATGAGCTTGACTGTTCTGCGAAAGCCGGAGTTTGCGCTCATGTCAGTGTGTCGTGGCGTGACGCCTACGTGACAGGGACAAGTAGGTGGTGCCACTTCATAACAACAACACTACTTTACTCAACGGCCTGCAGAAAGGATGTTTTCCCAGGCGTTTAAACATTATCCTGGTGCCCTGTTTGGACATGATGAAATCAGTCACACACAGCAGAATTCAACCCACTTGCTAAACCATTCTGAATGAGCCTGAAGTAAACACCTGCTTGTTGTGGACACCTGCTTGTTGAACTTTTCATTCCAAAATAATGGCCATTAACATGGAGTTGGTCCCCACTTTGCTGCTATAACAGCCTCCACTCTTCTGGGAAGGCTTTCCACTAGATGTTGGAACATTGCTGCGGGGACTTGCTTCCATTCAGCCACAACAGCATTTGTGAGGTTGGGCACTGATGTTGGGCGATTAGGCCTGGCTCACAGTCGGAGTTCCAATTCATCCCAAAGGTGCTCGATGGGGTTGAGGTCAGGGCTCTGTGCAGGCCAGTCAAGTTCTTCCACACCGATCTCAACAAACCATTTCTGTATGAACCTCGCTTTGGGAACAGGGGCATTGTCATGTTGAAACAGGAAAGGGCCTTCCACAAAACTGTTGCCACAAAGTTGGAAGCACAGAATCGTCTGGAATGTCTTTGTATGCTGTAGTGTTAAGATTTCCCTTCACTGGAACTAAGGGGCCTAGCCCGAATCATGAAAAACAGCCCCAGATCATTATTCCTCCTCCACCAAACTTTATGGTTGGCACTATGCATTGGGGCAGGTAGCGTTCTCCTGGCATCCGCCAAACCCAGATTCGTCCGTCGGACTGCCAAATGGTGATGCGTGATTCATCACTTCAGAGAACATGTTTCCACTGCTCCAGACTCCAATGGCGGCGAGCTTTACACCACTCCAGCCAACGCTTGGCATTGGAAATGCATTTCATGAAGCTCCCGACAAACAGTTCTTGTGCTGACGTTGCTTGCAGAGGCAGTTTGGAACTCTGTAGTGAGTGTTACAATTGAGGATAGACGATTTTTACGTGTTACGTGCTTCAGCACTCAGCGGTCACGTTCTGTGAGCTTGTGGCCTACCACTTCGCGGCTGAGCCGTTGTTGCGCCTAGACACCGTTGTTGCTCCACACACTGCTACAGGGGCCCCATGTCTGTGACACAACCAGAGCAAACAAGTCAGGACAACAAATCACCTATTGCTGAAAGTAGGGACAGTGGCAGTGCCTCTTAGACTAGAGGATAGCACCTGCTAAGTGATGTTAGGCCCAGGGTCTCTTATTGTTGAGGCCCAGGGACTGTTGTGGCTGGCTATTCCAAAATGGCTGCTGAACCGAAGGTTGATTGATGTGACTGATATCACCTAAAGTAACCTCAGAGCAAAAGAAGAAAAAAAGACGAAACACTCAAATGAAGAAGAAAAAAAAAATCTGTTGAGTGAAGAAAAGCATAAGCAATGCTTTATGTTCTGGTTACATAACGATCATTAGTCATTTGGAAAATGATTAATTATGATGAGGGCAGGACAAAAGGGTAGCACGAAAACAAACAAAAATGAAGATAGAGAAATTCAAAATAAGGTGAAACTAGTCCTGTTGCAGCCTGGTAGAGATAGTTGTTATTGCAGAGCCCAACGAAAAGGCTTTATCTGCGACTGAGAGAACATGCCGTTTCTCACCTCAAGTTCATGGGCCAACACCACGCACACGCACACACACACACACACACACACACACACACACACACACACACACACACACACACACACACACACACACACACACACACACACACACACACACACACACACACACACACACACACACACACACACACACACACACACACACACACTAGCTAAACTAAAATCCATCCAATGGTTTGATTGTTTGTGGCCTGTATATCTTTAAGGCACCTTGTTTTGGAGGTCGGAGGCCAAGAGGAAACAATGGAACACTGTTTTCTTTTTTCTGTTCATTTGTTCTCACGGCAACCCTGCCATTATGGCTCTTCATCTCTCTCATGCATCGGAAATCATCCTGAGGTTTATACGTCTGTAAACCTATGTTTATATTGTTTCTATATATATATATACAGTATATATTGTTTCTATATATAGAGAGGGCCTTGTGTTTTGGTGGTACAGTATCCCTTCACTGAAACATTCATTGAGATGAGGGTTAACGGACACTACTGTATGTTGGTATACAATGTCATTCAGACTTTACTGTGGTTCTTTGCTGAGTGGCTATGTGACAGAGCTGTCTTATAAAGAGAACTTCATGACAGAGTGAGTGTACTTTGCGGGTTAACCTACCTTGTTAGTCGAAAGACAACTTTTACAGGCCTGTTAAAATGGCAAAATAGACCCTTTTTTTACCTCACCTCTGCATGTGTGTAAACTAAGAGTTTGTAATTTCCTGTGACCGTATCTGCTTCCTATCCTCCTGTGTTTAATTTTTACTATATTTTTTTTACCATTTAAAGTCGAATTTTCTTTCTCTATTCAGCATTTCTTCCCCGCTGTGGGGCTGATTCCAACCTCTCCAATTTGTGTGTCTGAGGTCTGTTCCCTCTAGTATTACATTTATATTAGCAGGCTATAGACCTTTTCTAGCATGAGAGCTACTTTTAAAACATTTACATTTTCTAGCTTTTAAATAGGCATATTCTTCTCTTCTCCCTTGCAACTCTTCCCCGGGTCCTTAGTGTGAGAGAAGAGAAAGTAGTGCACTATGCTTTCTGTCAATATGCCTGGTAAAATAATGGTTAATAAACAACTCTAAAGCGGGCCCTAAAAAAATCTGTTAAAAAAAATCTGTTAAAAAAAACTTTTTTTTTCACTCTTAAAATTACATTTTTTTTATAGAGAAACAACTAAATTGGATGTTCTGAGTCCATGTCAATGGTTAAATCACATCAGAAGACCATCTTGTTTAGGTCTGGAAGAAAACGAACACATTCATTTTTTGGTGTAACTCCCAATTCATTGCGCATCTGGCTCTTTAATTGTGCATCTAGTGAGTGAGGAATGTGCCATCTAACGCGCACGTCTAGCGATGGCTCTGTACTGCTGCTCCTCATTTCTTGGTCAAGTTCGCTAATAACAAGTAATAGATACAAATGATATACTGACTCAAGATATACTTCTGCCAGGTAATCCTACTTTGCAGTTAACATTTAATTGAGAAGTATTTCTGTCAACCTACAAGATGGCTATCACATCAACTGGCTACACATGGAGTAATAGACAAATGCCTGCACCACACAGACAGACACGGACAATATTGCTGGAAATTAATTGGCAGATATTGTGTTAGGTTTGGCTTTTTAAGCCAATAGTGGCTAACCAGGGGTGGGATAATGTCAATGTTGCATTCATTAGATTGTAGCTGGGAGCTTGTGTCTGATACTTGTGAAATCTGTTTAGGACAGTTTGCGATGGAACACGTGAAAAATTGCACATACTTTAGGAAATTGTTTGGCGAGTTACTCATAGGTGGGCTACGAGCATCTGGTATCTAGCGATAGACCTGTTGGAGACCCCTGCTATAGGCAGCCAGGCAGACAAGCAGACATGCAGACAGACAGGCCGACAGACCAACCAACAGGCAGACAGACAGACAGGCAGGCAGACTAGGCAGGCAGAGGGGACGAAGCTGAGCCCACTGTAGAAATAGAACTACTAGAACGGGAGAAAAGGCCCTCATCACAGGAATATTGACTTGCATTTCACTGTAAGGTCTACACTTGTTGTATTTGGCGCATGTGGCAAATACAGTTTGATTTGATTTGATTTGAATGAAAATATCCGTTCTAGTAATGTTATTTGAATGTAGAACATCCTCTCTACCAAAGGAGAGGAAGCAGCCATGTCTGTCTGACAGGCTTTTAATTCAACCTAGAACAGAGCAGCTTGCAGGGAAACAGACATTTCACCTGAGATTCTTTTCATATATTTAAATATCAAAGTGTTGTCCAATCCCCCATTACTCCCATATCATCAGAACGTTGCTATTTAAAGGGATCTACGATGGAATTCGATGACGCCTTGTCTATTACAATGTCAAAGTCAGTGTGTGTGCGTGCATGTCAGTTTGTGTGCGTGTTCCATTGCATGCGCAGGAGCATATGCGCATGTGTACCAGGTGAATGCATGTGTGAGTGTGTGTGTGTGTGTGTGAGACGCTAGAATCTGCAGTGGCGGATTTCCCCATGGAGAGATGGCAGGGGAAGGCCTTTTAACTTCTCTGATCATCCTTCTCTGACCCTCCTTCTCTGACACTGTCTCTCTCAGAGTGAGGTGTGTTTTTGTAATTGATTTGTTTATTTATTATACTCGCAAAGGTTTATAATATGGCCGCGTTGCCATGTTTAAGGTATACACAGATCCATTCTGTTGATTGTGTTATAATTTTATGTGATAACTCCATAAAAAAACAATACATTTACTGTCAGTGGTTTATACATATACAGGACGTGAAGGCTATAGTTTGTTGTGTCTTATATAACATTTTGAAATGTTCAGCATAAATTGCTGTATTATATTCGGACATTGGGACATAAGTCTGTTATACATGTGTAAGTGTAATAATTATGTAGCATATCTCCCAAGGTTACATTTCATTATAATTATGCACATCGTTTACCAGGATGGATATACCAGGCTACTTACTGTACCTACAGGATTAGCCTACAAAGGCTAGATTATTTACTGGTGTTTTAGAACACAATAAAAACTCCTCAGACTTTTTATCTCAAGATATACAAGGGGTTTCACTTTCACTCAGTTTACAGCATTAGTGAAGTGTCCAATCGTTTCACCATTATGCACAGGGGAGATTTCTAGATAATATCGAGATAGCAGAAAACTAAGAGCCACCACTTGTGGCTGATTGATTGAACCCAGGCCCTATTTAGTGACCGTTGGGCTGGCTGGGTTCTGTGAGGTTGTGGCTCGTTGAGCCGGCAGCTATCAGAAGCTCTGCTCCCTTATCTGATCCCTGTGATCACACCAGCCGGTCGGTCGGTCGGTCATCCCTGAGTCGACAGTACGTGGACCAGGCCAACCATGCGCAGAACGCGGTCCCAGTCACCCCTTTGGCCTTTGATTAGTCATCAGAGAGAAAGGAGGATGGAGGAGCGTCTGGTCGTTGAGGGGGGCTAACATGATTAGGAGCTTGAATGGCCACTGCAGCAGCCTTGATGTCACAAACGGCCTTAAATCAGCTGCTTTAGTGGACTAGTCCGGGTAGGGGCCGGTGGCTGTATAGACCAGCTGCTAGACGCCTGACCAGCCTGATGAGGGGACATTAACAAGACTGTCAGGATGACCTGGCCCCCAGGGGGTCACAGCTGGACCACCGACTGGCCGGCACTTGTTCCTGTTCCTGATAGGGAGGTCTGAAATGACTGTTTCCTAACAGGCCGATGTCATTTCATAATTGGATTCATGTAATGAACATACTGTAAATGTTGCTGTAAATGCATGAAGAGCTTTTTCAAACGTAACTTGAGAAGGGTTGGACTCAGATTTCACTAAAGCACAAGATTATCAGCTAGATAATATCCAGATAAGTGCATATGAAAATATCACACTGTTTATTGCATATGCATTACTTTAGATTAAATACTTTCTACTGCATTCCATTTAGGAGAGAATGAAAAATAATATATGTATTATGTTGCAAATAATATAGTTTCCACAGTGATATTACATTCGGAATATTCCCATGTACTGTTAATGAAAGCACAACAAAGTAATTTACCATCAGCTGTTTTAAAGGTTTAAAGATTTTAAATATTGTTTTAAAGATAAAGGTTACGGTAAAGTGAGGTTTGCCAGAACACTGCAAGAGGATGCTTGCTGGATATCCAGATCGTGGATAGTTTGGTGGACTCACTCCAATGAGCGCACACTGCCACAAAAACAACACACACACACACTCCAACGAGCGCACACTACCACAAAAACAACACACACACACTCCATCGAATACAGACTCCCACTGAAACACACTGATAACTACAACTTCGTTTGCCATCTCGTTATCTCTGTGTCTCCTTTCTAGGTTTCATTTGACTGGTGAACCATTACAGTGTGTGTGTATGTGTGTGTGTGTGTGTGTGTGTGTGTGTGTGTGTGTGTGTGTGTGTGTGTGTGTGTGTGTGTGAGTGTGTGTGTGTGTGTGTGTGTGTGTGAGAGAGATAACATCCCTACAGTAGAGAAATTGAAAAGACACCATATATAGCCGTACTTATTTCTAAATCCCCTTTGTGTTTTTCTATATGGGTCATACACCAGTCATTAGCCATTAGAGGAAGCATCTCTCTGTAACCCAGAGGTTACCCGCGTGCCAGCTTTCATGTCGGCGGCCACGGCAACCCTCTGTGACTGCGGGTGGCACTGCCGCCGCTCAAAGGCCCCCATTATGCTGCCCAGTCTCCCGCCTGCTCGGTTATAAATGATTTTCTTGTCCGCCCAGAGTGTGCGGTATCATATACCCTCATCATCTTCAAATGCAAAATATCCCCTTTTATTTTTCCTGCAAAGAGTTCTAAAGCTGTAGTCCTCTTCAACGAGCCATTGAGGATTTCCCTAATTGCCCTGAAGGAAGCGTTTCTCATGTTTAAATAAATACAGTTAGTAATGACCCGCCGGTTAGCAGCCTAAAGGCCCTAGGCCGCTGACTGATAAGGAGGGTTAGGACTGTTTTGGTCAGTTGGACTCTGAAACCTCTTTACACAGTATCAGAGAGGGCAGCGGGCAGGGCAGAGAAAGAGAGAGAGACAGAAAGGGCACAGAAAGAGAGAGGGCACAGAGAGAGAGTGAATGACAGAAAGAGACGGCACAGAGAGAGAGAGACAGAGAGAAAGAGAGAGAAGGGGGAAACAGGAAACTATAAATCAGAAAAGAGCCAACGACTGATTGCTGTGTATTGCTAATTGAATCAGAGTGCTGCTCAGTGCAGCCGGCTCTCAAACCCCATTTCCACCCCGGCCAAAAACACACAAACCCTCATTGGACCATTGTCCGTATGTCCGTCTGTCGTCTGTATCCAGCAGGGTTGGGGTCAGTTCCTTTTTAATTCAAATTGAAATCCCACGTTTTTCTAATAGAGACACATTGAGGAAAATTGAAATTAGAATCGGAATTTCAGTATACTCCCTGAATTGCCTGAATCGATATGGAACTGACCCCAACCAGCCAACGGCGGGAGAACACAGGAACGGGATAGGATATCAGGGAAGGTGGACTATCACCATCACTATCAGCAACACTAGAGGGGGGCCAAATCACTGTGTAGTGAAATCAGCACTGCCGGACCAGACGGCCCCCTGGCCCTCTGACACTCACCAGATACCTTGCTGGCCCTGTTTTAATTCACTTAACCCTGTCCCCTATGTGGTTCTGGGACCTGACTAGCCCCTGGGCAAGGGTTTGGGTTTATTACCATAGGGTTAACTGGATTTGGGCAATGTGTAATTGATGCTTAATGCACGTGTGTGTGTGTGTTCGTGTGCATGGTTGTTCTTGGAAGTGGACATGGAGATGGGGAGAAGGGTTTGATAACGTGGTTATATCCGGATTATAACGTCGGGTATATCATTGATTTATATTCTAACATGAAACAGATCCACTGTCGTAGCTAACGCTGTGATTTATTTAGCTGACGTTCGACGACGTGAGTTTGACTGGGAATGAGTCACTGGTACATGATAAATATATTCGATCACCCGGTATATTGCATGTATTTTTACAGAGCCATTACTCAAAATAAAAACAGTTGTATCACGGCATTGCAATGTCAAAATATATGGTGCACACTCGGACACTTTTGGCCTGTCACATCTTACTTTCATATCGGCTGTCAAACTATTTTGATTAGCTAATATATTACTAAGAAAATATTTTCTGGCATGTATTATTTTACTGATAGAAAGAGAAGCCTCCATTAAAGTTGGTGGTGTGGGGTATCCGAGTGTAGGCCTCTGCTCTGTGTAGGGAAGGGAGCAGAAAGGGCATAGGTCATTTTGTGGTTTTAAGGTGATGATTGCCTTAGCAACAGGGTCACCACCGGCAACAGCCACCGACAGACTTCTCTGCAATGAGTTATAATAGCTTCAGAATAGTTGTGCTATTAGCCCATTAAGCAACGAAAGGGTTAAAGAATATGGTTTATAGTGATGAGCTCTATGACGCTATCACGCAACCGCTATTCTTTCATTGATTTAATAAATAGCTCTTTTGCAATCGATCTTTTAAATGACTTTTAATCAAGGCGAACAGGCCGTAAATCAGAAGGAGAGTTAACGGCGGTAGATGAATGAGTCTCCCACTCATATGGCTGTACACGGGTTATACTTCCTCTGTTTTGTACAGCACAGTGATTCTGCTCTGAAGGTTAATTCGTCTATGATTCTCTGGGTTTTTTCTTCTTCTTTTTTTCATTTCTTCCTCTTGTCTTTTTACGATGGAGTTGTTTGATGAGGTTTCTCCCAGAGTGTCAGAGAGCTCCGTATTATTAATAGTGTCTGCATAGGGCTGGCCTGGACTGTGTACGTCCCTGTCACACACACACACGGACACACACACACAAAACAGGAAATGCACAGCGCCAGGGCACACGTCTTCGATTAAAATGATTCAGTCACTCCTGCACACTGTGGAAAGATTAATATTGTTACTGTTTATTTTTAGATTCACAGAATGTCGATAAATCATGCCGATATTTAATGGATAGTGGAACGGTGCGACACTTTTATTCCACATCACATTGCTTTCCATTCACAATTTGCTCCTGACCCGATAATAAATGTTTTGAATACAATATAAATATGGAAAGATCGGAAAGATCAACAGACTGTGTAACCAGGGGAAATATTTACACATGGACCAGGCTAATATGGAGAGGGGCATTGTGCCAATCTAGTGTGCCAAGGTCAAATGGCGCTCATCTGTGTGTATTTGTGTGTGTGTGTGGGGGGGGGGCTCATCTCAGCCAGGTGCCCCTGCCCATTTTCCCTGCATTAGCCACAGGGAGCGAGAAAAAATGTGTCACTAGCTAATCATGATAGATAGTTCCTACCACTGCAATGACAAGTGCTCTGTTGCTGCATTTAACACCACAGCTGGTGGTAAGCAAGCTCCATATTTGAACTTTTAGCTCAAAGCTATATAACCAATTCATATTTTCCCTTAAATTGTCCTTATCTTTTTCAGCCTGTGCCTTTCTGTATCTCTATATCAAAAAGCAGACACTAAAATGTCAGATGACACAAAATGTGAAGATTAAAGAAAGATTGCTAATCAGCATCATAAGCCTCTCTGCTCTCATGTGTGACATCAATGGAAAGGCTTGTGTCCCATCTTCAGTCCTTTTGGTGTTGTTTGTCTTGTTTCCACACAGTACTGATAAATACTTCCTGTCTTCTCAGAGATAGATAGGCAATCACGCTGGAGCAGACCACGGCCTCCACATTCAACTCACCAGTCACCACAAACACACTGAGAACCATAGAAATATCATCACTAGAACAGTTGAAAAAACGTTGACCACTGTGATTCTATTTCTATCCTGAGAATAACTTCATTCCATCCAAACCCATTCATATTCATGGCAGATTACTTTTATCTCTCCTCCTTCCCAGTCAGTAAGTCCTCGCTCACACAGAAGTCAGCCAGCCAGGCCCCCAGACTCCCGGCAGTTAGAGGGGCTCTAGTCTGCACTCTGCCTTAGGGTTCAAAAGGTGGAGGAGAGGAGAGGCGATTGAGTAGCCAGAGACAGCCAGACTCTGGTCATCTCCATCTCTTTCCCCCTGGCTTTGATTTCCACTCTGGGGCCCTGGGAGAAGGAAGACCCTGAGAGGCGGAGGGGGCGCAGAGCGATCGGACGTGTCACTGCGCCCGGCACAACCCGTGATTTATCCTCGCCGGTCGGGACCCACGTGAACACGGAACATATCACCTCATTTGATTATGATGATGCAGAATGTCGGAATTCTTCGATCCGTGTTGAGTTACGGTTGGAATCCTTATGTGGACTGAGAATAGGGACTGAGGGAAGGGAAGTAACAATATATGGTTCCCAGTTTTTTAGAAGGGTGTGGGTTGGCGAGGAAGGGTGGATGAAATGGGGTTTGGGGGTGGTGGGTGAGGGAGGATTACGCATGCCAAAAGTTCAGGTGTGCCAGCTTTGAACGCATAAAACAAAACGAGAGAGAGAGAATGAACAAACGAGAAAGAGAGAGAGCGAACGAGAGAGAGAATGAACAAACGAGAGCGAGAGAACGAACAAAAGAGAAAGAGAGAGAGGAGATTTTGTTGGATGAAAGCCTGGCACACCCTGTATCCCCGGATACTTTTACGGCCGCCTTTCAAGATTACTATTCAGAAAAACGTCTGGGAGGGGGGTGGAGGAGTGGAGGGAGGGGAGGGGGTATAATTGTGAAATCAATTAGCCGGCAGCGCGGGGTGATGAGGTGTAGTAGGCCTCTCTCTCTCTGGTTGACACCCGCTGTCCCCTGTATTATTGTCCCAGTCCCAAATGGTACCCTAATCCCTATATAATTCACTTGGGCCAATAGGGCTCTGATCAAAAGTAGTGCACTATGTAGGGAATAGGGACGCAGACATTGTCAACTAGTGCTAGACCGCCTCACGCCCACCTCCGCTACACTGGGCATCTGGACTACACATGTTAGGCTCTCCTACAGCCCCCCCCTCCAACCCCTCTTTCCCCCTCACCAAACTACCACCCCCTGTGTTCCCCACTACCTTTACACCCTACACCCCTTCCCCCTTCCACCCTCTCTCCCCATACGGCAGTAAGGCCCTTGAACCCAGAGTAGGGTGAAGGAATATTCCTGGGATTGTGACAGGAATGAAGTCTTTTCAGCTTTGACTTCATTACCTTTAGTATTTACAAAATCAGGTACAGAAAATGTAGATTAATTTATTTAAACAGACATACATTCATATGCCATAAGTAGCCAATGCACAAATAAAGTCAATCAAACTCTATTTTAAATACAATAAAGGAAATTCAATTTAAGAATTACATCAGAATGCATAATTTTGTATATAACAAGTTGTTTTTGCGATAAGATACCCCAAAAAAGAATAAGGTCAAAGTCTGTTCCCATTATGAAACCCACTACAGCCATGAATCTTAGGCCTACAGCAGAGATACAAGAGTCAAGTCAACTAGCTAGGAACAGTGACCGATGTTGTTCTTCCACCAACGAGCCACGCTAAGGATCTCACAAGATAAGCAATAAATAATCTCCCTATCCCAGCAGCCAGACACTTTCCATCCTTAGTGAGGTCACCAGAACCGTGGGTCCCCCCCCCCCCCCCAGGCCACCCTCTGCCACTTCCTAGTTATGGAGATCCCAGTCCCAGCTCCCAACTCCCAACCCACTGGCAGTGGTAGGAGATTAGAGGGCCAGCTAGGTGCCAGTGTTATCTGTGTGAGTGGAGAAAAGGTTACACTACACTAACAAGAATGTCCCTGGCCATGCTTGACAAACTCCAGCTGCCTATGCCTGCCCCTGGTGCTGCCCGCTTTCCAGGGCGGTGTGTGCGTGTGTGTGTGTGTGTGTGTGTGTGTACACACTTTCCAGGGCTATGTAAGCTCTGAGGGCTGACTGAAGGGCAGAAGGTTCTACTTAAAAGCAGGGGAGGGGAGTGTTGAGGCGTCTCTGGAGATTAAGCACTCTAACTAGCCATTTCCACCTCTCTGAGGGAGAAAATGGACCGACCGGACTCATCACGACGCCATTGGTTGGTCTACATGTCTGCTGCCATACCCTGGTCTCTGGCCACAGCAGATGAAATCATTTACCTTTACAACCTCTTGAACCTTCATGGTAGTTTTTGCTTTAGTTGTCATAGCCCCAAAAGTTAAACATTTTTGTACGGAGGCTGAACATTTATCTCTTGACAATATCGAAACAATTTGCGTACAGCTTTTGATAATGCAACAATAAGAAAACATGTAACATTCATGTGGTATGTAGTATAGATTTATTCCTATGAATGGATATTTAGTTTCGCTATGTATTTTATCAAGGTATCATACCTCAGAAACCTTGTGATGAAATCAATGGATATCAAATTGGACCCATACGACATGTATTGGTATCTCCATGGTAACGTATTTAAGGAATTTAAAAGGTGGCGCCAGGGCGGCGAACACACCACGCACCGCAAACCTCCTACCGCCCTGAATGATAGCCGTCGGTCTTTTGTCACTGTGGCGAGGGCGTCAGGCTTCCTGGTCATGTGACCGGTTAGTTGTCCTGGCCCTATTAGGCTGTCAGACTGTTGATAATGGAGAAGATTGCTTGTTTAGACTGTGTAGTGGCTCCCCTTAATTCACTGTGTGTGTGTGTGTGTGTGTGTGTGTGTGTGTGTGTGTGTGTGTGTGTGTGTGTGTGTGCGTGCGTGCGTGCGTGCGTGCGTGCGTGCGTGCGCACGTGTAGTGGCCTCCCCTCTCTAATTCACCCCGGTTCTGCACTGACACCTTTAAATGGCTATCATCAGAAAATCCACATTTTCCAGAAGGACTAAAAACAACAGGAGTCTTGGTTTGGAGGTTAATTTAGCTCCTCTCTTTAGGGCCTAATTACCCCCTCATGTTTAATCTGCAATCTGGACCGAATCCTTTCCATCTCTCTCTGGCTGGGGTTAGAGCTGGGCTCTACCAACCAGGCAGGCCTACTGGCCCCTATTATTTAATGACTGACCACTCACTCACTGCAGTCCTGGCTAGGGGATGAAGAGTAAACAATGATATGAGTATTGTCTGGAAATGAACCATGATATTGTATCAAATGTTGTATTATATCAGAGATTGGAGCAAAACAGCCTCTTATGGATCTCTTGGTATAGCCTAAAATCTAGTATGATTATGTAATGAATAAACTGAAGAAAGAGGGTTGCCATTTTCTTTTTGATATGGGAATCTAGGTATCTCCAAGAATATGAAAATGTGTTATTTCACGAGTTGTTAATCCAGTTGGCTACTAAAGTAACCAAAGATCTAATCCATGGATTTCACAGTATATCTGATACAGAGGAAACCCTCTAGAGATAATACATGGAGGAAAAGCAATCAGTGCCAATAAGCTGGATTTGAATACACTGGTCCATTGTTTGAAACAGAAGCAATGGCTTGTTCCCAAATGCCCTTCGGAGTCCAGTCTATCATTCCCAGCTCATAAGATCATCTTTGTGGGGGGAAATTGCAAAAAACTGACAGTTTTCCTACTTGGCAGATAAATCAAAGAATCCATTTTGAAATGGTTAAAAACACGTTGTTGCTTTGATCTTGTTCTTAGACCTGGATAGACGGCAGAAGGAGGGAGGACATCTTTATGCAGCCATTGTCGTTTACTAACTGCAGTCCTACAAGTATAATTGATACAAAAGTGCTTCTTTTCAATTAAATATATGGGGCGGAAACAAGAGATTGACCTATGCTAGTTCACTAAGCACTGGTAGCCTAAATCATGTCCTACGGTATTAGTTATATATAACCAACCTGGCATGTTCAATAGGCTAATGGTGTAGAATGGTTCAATACAAATATGGTAGATAGAACAAACGTGCCTCTGTGACATAGCTGTTCATGACATAGCTATCTCAAACATTCAACAGCGTTTACTAAATGCGCCCCCTGGTTTCAATAGCAGTCACGGTGACTCCCCAGGATGCTTGCCCGAAAGTGGCCCTGCTAAATCCAACAAAATCTCTATGAGACGCCAGATTGCCTTCACACTTAAAAGCTAATACCCCTTATGCTATAGCTGGAGCCCATGTGAGATGAGGGATTGCCTCTGCAGAGTCAAATATCAACACTGCTAGAAATAGAAATAGAGAGAGAGAGAGAGAGAGAGAGAGAGAGAGAGAGAGAGAGAGAGAGAGAGAGAGAGAGAGAATAAGAAAGTATGAAAGAGAGTAAAGAAACATTCAAGAGCTTGTTGCTTCACCAATGCCTTTAGAAAAAACCTTTGGCTCCATCAAAATGTGCAAGAGAGTAGGGAAGTGAAAATACACTCGTTGGACTGTCACATTGCATACACACACACTCACACCGGCATCCTGAACTACATAACGCTGTCCGACTTCTAGAGTTACCAAAACACTGCTAATAGACAGTAGTAGTGACAGCGCTGTCAGCATCATCAGCCCTCCTCAACGTCTCTCTCTGCCCATAGAAAGAAAACAACAGGAAGTGCACCATGTTGTTTCCACGTCGAATTCCATCTGCCTGCAAATGTTTCCACACAGACTTGAGCACGCAAGCACACACACAGGCATACACACAAGATACACGAACACACACACACACCAGTGGAGGCTGCTGAGGGGAGGACGGCTCACAATAATGGCTGGAACGGAGCAAATGGAATGGCATCAAACACCTGGAAACCATGTTTGTTCTATTTGATACCATTCCACCTATTCCGCTCCAGCCATTACCACGAGCCCGTCCTCCCCAATTAAGGTGCCACCAACCTCCTGTGACAAACACTCTCACACACGCACAGCCCCTTTTTCTCTGTGATCATCCGGTCATGGCCAGTTTATGTTTTCCCACAATTATAACCAATTTGATGAAATAGCCACCCGTTTCAATTTGTCTGTGACAAACCACCACCGCCCCGGTGGTGTCATTACAGGGGGAACGGATTCCGAGTTCAAGGGGAATTAGGAGGACTTTGCATCACAAACTGAGTTTATAATTCAATTATTTTATGAAGATATAATTGCATAACGGTAATGCCGTGTTGTGAAGGCTTGAAAGCTTAATGGACGGAGTCACAACACGATGGGAGGGCCTCCTTGACCTGTAGAGGGAGTTAAATTGTTTTTAATGTTCAAGAGCGCCTAGTCGAGACAAGTGGTTTTGACAGCTGGAGGCTCTCTGTATTCAACAAATAACATAAACAAAAACTTTTCTGAGATTATTTGAGAGATGTTTCATATGGAAAATAAATGTACTACTGATAATATCAATTGAGTGCTTTTTAGTGAACTGTGCCAAATTTGGAAGTGGTAAATTCTAATGGCTGTAATTTTCAACATATTCTTATAGTAGATTACATTTTCCTTCTGTTGCACTGATCTGACGAAAACTGATGAGCCATTCAAGAGCAATAATTCTCCTACTGGTAAACATTTATAAGCAAAGCTGCAATGTGTCAGACCGGGGGTTAAACAGGTCCGTATTATTCCTCCTCATGTAGAAGAATAACTTTACACATCTGAACAAATATAGTGGGGCTGGCAGTGTGTGCAAGCGTGCGTGCCCACACTCACGTGTGTGTGTGTGTAGTTTTGGGCTTTAGATTTCCCCAACCAGCTCTTTCTGGACCAGACCTTCTCCACAACCTCCATGATTATCATACTTTTTACTGCTGTGATCAAACAGATTGCTAGTGTGAGCCATCCAGACTGGATCCACATAACGAGCAACCAGACACCCCCGGAGGTTGATAAGGCGGGGAGTCGTCCACACACACACACACACACACTCATCCTCATGCGCCGGTCGGGGTATTCCTGAGGTTATGAAAACATCTAAGTGCACCGCTATATTATCCCCCCCATTTAAGCTGACTCACTATGGCATGGCATCCTTGTTTGGGTGAATGGGGGGGGGTACCGGGCTAAAATTTGCAACATTCCCTTACGGGACATGAAAGAAGGCTATTCTTTTTTTCTCACCCACTATTTCACTCCTGGAGGCTCAGGGGCTTGGGGCAGAGGGCCAGAGGAGCAGCCAGGTTACAGCCAGGCCAGATGTCTGGGTCAGGGGGATCCACCGTTTGTTTCGTTGACTGGGCTTGGGTCATAGAGCTGGGGCTGGGGATGGGGCTGGGGTTATGGGGCGGTTAAGATAAAAACACAGTCAACTGCCTGTGTACAACAAAGTGTGGTCTGGCCTGAGATATCTATAACGCTATAAGTCTGTGGATACGCTCAGAGATCAATGAAGTTATGTTGCAGGACCCAGGACCCCCTCACCAAACCTTAAATCACTGTAACATCAAAGGAAGGCAGGGGGCTACGACAGTGGGCAAGCTGGTGCCCTCCCTACCCCTCCCTGGGTGAACAACCTCTGGATCCAGATGCCTTATCTATAATGGTCAGTCTGCCCTCCAGTTGGAACTAATTTACTCCCAATCCTCGGCTATAATAAATTTGCCTCAGCATCACATGCCTCAATAAACCGCCTGGAGGAACGCTGGCTATGTTGCTAATCTGGGGAGTGATGAAGGGATGTTTCTTGAAGTGTGAAGAAGAAGAAGAAGAAGACGAAGATGAAGAAGAATGGTCCAATATATGGGGTTCTAATAAGAAGCTTGTGCCAGCCATATTGGCCTTGTTTGACTTTATAACAGCCATTTATATCTTTGACTTCTTGTTTAGGAATCCAGCTGAATATCCCTGAAGATATCCTGAAGCAGAGCAGGGAGTTAGTTTAATGAAAACATCCTGGTAGCTGAGTGCTAATGTTGGTGTTAAATCCACTTGGCCTAGTTTTAACTGGACTCATATCTACACATTGTGAACCGAACACACATTTATAAGGTCAATTGACTCGATGAAGGGAAACGGATTAAACAATGCCAACGATTTATAACTGAACTGAATTATACTATTGCATAGTCTCTTCTCTCAATCCACAGAAGAAAGGATGCAAATCCTTCAACTACAGAAGACTACAACACCCCTCATTCTATACTATGAATTGTTGTTGGGCACTAAATCATCATAATTATCGTAGCAAAATAAAAAGTAGAATACCTACCTTTCCTGCACAGCCAGATGGACTCTATGAACATGGGAAACCACAACATGGTTGTCAGTCTGATCCCTGTTAACTCTAGTCTCCTCTCCTCTCTCTCCCACTCAGAACCACTGAGCCTGGATGCATTCCTGGCCCATATAGTGTGTGTGTGTGTGTGTGTGTGTGTGCGTGCGTGTGCTTGAGGAATGGACTGTGATGTGATGACAGGTTAGACCCCTTTCACCTGTTCCCCCCCCCCCCACCTCCCAGCAGTTCCAGCTCCCGTGACCTCCGCTATCTTCTTCAAGGCCTCCAGGGGTCAGAGGTCAGCTCAGACACGGGACATGCTGGGTAACATATGTTCCCGGACCGCTCAATTATAATACAACTGCAAGTTGTGACAGTGATAGACGTTTGGCTCTTTACCTCAGAAAGGGAATGGTTGTTGGCATTTGTTTAAATTGTGTTTTTATCTGCTTTTTCACTACCATCTTTCTTCCATCTTACTATTTTCAGAATTCTCCCTACAGGTTCAAAACCCACTGGGCACAAACTGGTTGAATCAACGTGGTTTCAAAGTAATTTGTTAACATACTGTGAAGTGGAATCAACATGGAAAATAGTTTGGATTAAAAAAAACATCAACGTAAACTGTTGTTTTGAGGGTGAAATTTCAACCACAGGATTATGTCATCATTGTAACCAAATGTCAACATAGACAAACATTGTAGAAAATATGTTGAATTAGAACCTTTAAAACAACGTAAGCTCTTCAACGTTATATATCAGAAAAAAAACTATAGGCTGAGTAGCACCTCCTACTGGACAATGTATCTATCTACAGCTACCATTTGGTCTCCCATCCAGGGTTTTAACCAGTCCTGCCAGTAGTGCTATTGTGAGAATGATTGTTGAGAGATCTCCACTTCTCCAACGAAATAGATTCACTGTTGCTATTTAAGTCATTCCCAAGGGTAGGTTTTACAGAGCAAATGAAATGTGGTTGATGAAAGCAAATTAAAGCTCTGGTTGATTTCAAATGTATTTATATTTTGTTATATTGAATTGTGTCAACATTTGAAGGAGATGTATCTTGGGTAGTTCCTCCTACCACTGATTTAGTCTGGCTTGAACTTCAGTTTGTCTGCAAAGTAATAATTGATATGTTGCATTCACGTCTCCCTCTCAACCAAAAGTTAAAGGTCCGTCACAGCCATTTTTATCTCAATATCAAATCATTTCAGGGTCACAAATAAGTACTTTACTGTTTTTTGAAATGGTCAAAAAGAAATCAAAATAGCTTCTTAGCAAAGAACAATTTCTCAAGCAATAATTGTGCTAGGACTGTCTGGGAGTTGGGAGGGGGAAACTGACAACTAGCTCTTATTGGCAGAGGGGTTTGGAACTGTCTTAATGGTCTATTAACTAAGTTTCAAGTTTCAAGTTTTAATGCCAAGTACACTGAAATGCCTTTCTTGCAAGTTTCCAAACCCAATAAAGCAGTAATCAATATCAATGTAGCACTAAAATAACATGAGGACAAAAACACATTCGAAAAAAAAAAAAAAAGTACACTCAATAAGAAATAAGAACAAGAGAAAGTAAGAAGCTATATCCAGGGTCAGTTCCAATACCATATTTACAATGAGCAGCGATAGAGGTAGATACTGTATGTATAGGGGTAAGGTGACTAGGCATCAGGATATATGATAAATAGAGTAGCAGCATCATAAATGATGATACACACACACACACACACACACACACACACACACACACACACACACACTGTGTGTGTGTGTGTGTGTGTGTGTGTGTGTGTGTGTGTGTGTGTGTGTGTGTGTGTGTGTGTGTGTGTGTGTGTGTGTAGAGTTCTGTGAGTGTGCATGAGACAAAAATCTCAAATAAAATACAAGGGTCAACTCAGATAGTCCGTGTAGCCATTGTGTTAGCTATTCAGCAGTCTGATGGCTTGGAGATAGAAGCTGTTCAGGAGCCTGTTGGTGTCAGACTTGATTCACCGGTACCGCTTGCCGTGTGGAAGCAGAGAGAACAGTCTATGGCTTGGTTGGCTGTAGTCTTTAACATTTTCCGGGCCTTCCTTTCACACCGCCTGATATAGAGGTCCTGGATGGCAGGGGGCTCGTCCCAGTGATGTACTGGGCTGTCCGCACCACCCTCTGTAGCACCATGCGATCGAGGGCGGTGCTGTTGCCATACCAAGCAGTGATGCAGACTGTCAAGATGCTCTCAACGGTGCAGCTAGATAACGTTTTGAGGATTTGAGGGGGCGATGCCAAACCTTTTCAACTTCCTGAGGGGGAAGAGGCGCTGTCGCGTCTTCTTCACGACTGTGGGCGTCACCAGGCAGGCTTAAACTCCCACCAAAACAGGCTGAAATTCCAGGTGGTCTTTTCAAACAGCTCTTACACTAAAAGGGCATTATCATCATTTTCACACGTTCACAGCATTATTCCAACCTCATAGTGTGGAAATATATATAAAAATAGGAAATTACGCTTTTGATTGCACTGGGCCTTTAAAGAATCAAACTTTATTTAAAGTGCATTTAAAGTTTGATTTGATTTGATTTAGTCCCATTCTTTAACTTAGAATTTTGGTTGAGATGGAGGCTTGAATCCAACATTTGAATTATTAACTTGCAGACAAACTGGAAACTGGAATTAAAGCCAGACTAAGTCAGTGGCTCAGATGGAACTATCTAAGCAGAAGATACATCTCCTTTAAATGTTGAAATTTAGTTGCACTGAAAACAAAACACAATTCAATATCAGGTCTGAAATACAATAAATAGCCTATTATCTTATCGACAAGTTAACAAATTATATGTTGGATTCACTTCTCAAACTCAACCAAAAATAAAAGTTAAATAATGGGATTAAGCCAGTGGTTCAGATGGAACTATCCAAGCAGTAGAAACATCTCCTTAAATGTTAATATTTGGTTGCGTTGTCAACCAAACACAATTTAATATTACTTTTGTAATACTGTACAGTAAATAGCCTAATGTAATATTCAACCTTAAAATTAGTAACACATCCATGGCCACATTATGAGGTCACTGTAACTATAAATGTCTTCTTATGTAATTCAAATATAAAGCGTGGATGAAAAGATAGCATGCGTAGGTCGTCGGAGGTCTATGGAGACCTTCACAAATACTGTAATCATCTGTGCAGAATCTCGAACAGCATTGATCACTGGCACCATGTACTTCTAATGTATTCTCAACTGCTATCCAGGTCATTTGGTTCTGCTATTAGATGAAGTACAGTGATAACAAAATATATTTTTTCCATTGGAATTTGGTTGTGCTTTTAGATGGTAGAAAGCATAGTGATATACACATAGAACAGTCAACTAACTTTTGGCTGTTTTTTTTTTGCGTTCAAATACTTGACCTGTTCTTGATTGAACTTGCTTGGCACTGGAAGTAATGAAATAGTCCAAAAGACTAAAGATTTTGCATACCATTTGAACCCATGGGATCCAACCCTCGTGGGGATCCAACCCTCGTGGGGATCCAACACTCGTGGGGATCCAACACTCGTGGGGAACCAACCCTTGTGGGGATCCAACCCTCGTGGGGATCCAACCCTCGTGGGGAACCAACCCTCGCATTTAGACACTACTCACTAATGTAAATAAAGTCACGGTTAACACTTAAACGTTTTCGGCTTCCCTGACACTGTTTTGTCTTTACGTTCTGGGCCGGCTAGAAACAAACACTAACCGCTCACTCACCCTCACCCTCACCCTCACCCACTCACACTCACACACACACACACACACACACACACACACACACACACACACACACACACACACACACACACACACACACACACACACACACACACA
>QNTS01001477.1:44699-60172 GCA_003317085.1 Hucho hucho | reverse complement strand
AATGGCTTGCATAGGTTAGCATGGAATGCATAAATTCCATAATATCAATCATTTGTTTACTTGTCAGCTACAGTTTACTTATCTGTTGCACCGGTACCAGAGCAATCCTTCAACCTAATTAGCCTAGAATCTAACAGCCCGTCAGTATTTAGTCTGTGTGGGGTAGGCCAGGCCAGTGTGGTTAGGTTAGAGGGCCAACCTCAGGGCAGTGGATAAGTGACTCAGGTCACCTCTGTGGGCCAGCCAGCCACTGTCTCCTCTGCTGTACCCTGGAGCCACTGAGGGGGAGGGGAGAGACTAACCTACGGCTCTGACTGGGGTAACTCTGTCTCTATCTCTTCTCAGAGGGAGGCTATCTACACATGGGATTCCACCCACCACCACCAGACAGCCCTCATGATTCTGGAGCCATCAGACTGTCCCCCCCCCCCATGTCTCCCCCCGGCCCTCCCCACAACCCACGCATCCTCCTATCCTCCAAACCGTCCACGGCTTAAACAAATCACTTATTCTCTTCTCATCCTCTGCTCTGCCACAGGGTCTTCCTCTTCAAGCCCACTGTGAGACGGCCATTGTGTGGTGGTATATTGTGGGACAGTGTAATTGGGAATGGTTCTAGTGAATCACACAGAGCGGTCAGACTGATAATTGGATTGGTTTGAGGACTGTACATTTGTACATAATGGCGGCTAATGGTGAGGACCACCAAGGAAACACAGTGGGGCATCACTGACTACAGTACTATGTTCTCTCAGGTCATGTTGTTGTCGTACCAGGCTATGGCTCAAACAGTATGTGCCGCGTCTCTCCTATTGTTTACCATAAATCATCTTGGTAACACCACCAGGCGACAGGTATAATGCATTATGATGCTGTTATAATGTATTGTAATGTCTTATGGTCTCATAATGATCCTGACTAAAGATCTCAAATGCATCATCATCAACTGTCACATGTCAGAGGTGGGAGACCCTTATCTCTGGCGGCGCTGTGTTTTTCCTGAATGACAAGGCAGGATGTCAGGTTGTCTATCAGCCTGGCAGGGGCTGGAGCTGCAGAGCAGTCATAAGTTACCCTGGCTCAGAGCAGACACAGACAGTGCTGAGACAGACAGACAGACAGACTCTATCCCTATTCGTCTCTCTTTCTCTTTCTCACTCTCTATCCCTCTCTGTCTATCCCTCTCTCTTTCTCTCTCTTCTCTCTCTCTCTCCCTTTTTCTCTATTCTCTCTCTCTCTTCTATCTCTCTCTCCCTCTCTCCCCTCTATCCCTCTCTCTCTTCTCTCTTCTCTCTCTTCTCTCTTCTCTCCCTCTCTCTCTCTTCTCTCCTCTCTCTTTCTTCTCTCTCTCTCTTCCCTCTCCCTCTCAATTTTCAATTTCAATTCAATTTCAATTAACAGTAAACATTACACTCACAAAAGTTCCAAAAGAATAAAGATATTTCAAATGTCATATTATGTGCAAATAATTAAAGTGCAAAAGGGAAAATAAATAAACATAAATATGGGTTGTATTTACTGGTTGCCCTTTTCTTGTGGCAACAGGTCACACATCTTGCTGCTGTGATGGCACACTGTGGTATTTCACAGTTTTCGAATTGGGGAAGATGCCTCTCTCTCTCTCTTCTATATCTCCTTCCATCTCTGCCCTCTCTCCCTCTCTCTTCTCTCTATCTTCTCTCTCCCTCTCTCTCTTCTCTCCTCTCTCCCTCTCCTTCTCCTTCTCTCTCTTCTCTCTTCCTCCCTCTCTCTCTCTTCTTTATTCTCTCTCCCTCTCCCTCTCTTCACCTCTCTCTCCTCTCTTCCTCTCTCCCCTCTCCCTCTCTCTTCTCTCCTCTCTCTCTTCTCTCCTCTCTCTCTTCTCAATTCTCTCTCCCTTCTCTCTCCCTCTCTCCCTCTCTCTATCTTCTCTCCCTCTCTCTCTTTTCTTCTCTCTTCCTCTCTCTCTATCTTCTCTCTCCCTCTCGCTCTCTTCTCTCCTCTCTCTGTGTCTCTCTGTCCCCTGGGGTTCTTCGGTCTTCTTCCCCCAGCTGCGCTTCTGAACTGTCAGGGCATCCTGATAAGGGCTGATCGATGGGCGGCTCTCTGGCTCCGCTCTGCTCTGACCTCACTATGCCCCACTAAGGGTTCACCGCTTAGGGCTGAGCAGCTAGGGGCTCCCTTTGACTGAGGCCCCCGGACCAGAGTCTGGGAACTGATCAAGGCTTCCCCTGAATCTTAAACAACTGCTGGGCCCCTATTCCCAAAGAGCCTCAGAGTAGGAGTGTTGATCTAGGATCAGGTCTCCCCTGGTCTCCATACAATGCTATTCATTATGATCTAAATGGCCAAACTGATCCTAGATCAGAACTCCCATTCTACTGTGACCTCCAGGTCCCCAGTACAGTAGCATGATGTGACTGACTACTTAGAGAAAGAAAGGCTAAATAGACGGGAGAGAAAAATATATGTATGTTGTGTAGGGAGGTAATGACAGAAAGAGAGAGACAGAGAGAGAGAGAGAGTGTGAGAGAGAGAGAGAGAGAGAGAGAGAGAGAGAGTGTGAGGGAGAGAGAGAGCGAGAGAGAGAGAGTGTGAGGGAGAGAGAGAGAGAGAGAGAGAGAGAGAGAGAGAGAGAGAGAGAGAGAGTGTGTGAGGGAGAGAGAGAGAGAGAGAGTGTGAGGGAGAGAGAGAGAGAGAGAGATCCTGGGCTGTGAAGGAATGCAGTGAGTGAGTGAAGAGCAGACCAGGTTGCTGAGAGAAGGGAGCAGTAATGGTGCAACACCGTGACAGATAGGCCAGGGAGAATAATGGCCGCTCACCGCAACACCATCGTTCATCCAGCCCCAGAACAGAGGCCTGCTTCACTTAATGTTTAACATTGAAGCAGGTCTAGGGCAGGGAGTGTTTCCTTACAACGTGAAAAACTCCACACTCTAGTTATTAATGGTCAGGTCATGTGGTCACGAAAAACTTGCGGCATTAGCATCACCCAGCTGTCTCCAGCCCACAGCCGAAGAGCAGTGTCTTTTCCTGGGCCTCCTAAAGGGTAAAACATGGGTCTGCCTGCCTGCCGACTTGGCCTAGATGGTAAAAAACCATCCACACTCTGTCTACGTCTCAAATGGCACCCTATACCCTACATCGCGCACTACTTTTGACCAGAGTTTTATGGGCCCTGGTCTAAAGTACTGCACTATATAGGGAATAGAGTGCCATTTGTGACGCAGCCTCTGAAATACTGCATTGACTTCCATATAAACAGTACACCAACAACTGTCATGTTCGCACCATCATTTCTCCTGCAGGGTTTACATTGTTTATACCCCACAATTCTTACATTTATTCAAACATTTTGCTATTCAATAAACATACAGGAACATGTTGCCTCAGACCTTAGGGGGTTGTTTATAATTCGTCACCTGGTATTTATGAGATCGCTCACGCTTTTTTTCTGGTTGTCTGGCATGGAATCGCACATGTGCCAAACGGTGCCAGTTTCACCATCCGTTTGTGTGGCTCTGTGGTAAAATAGTGAGAACATTATGCTGGCTACATTTCTAACTTTGGACTGCCTCAAAGTCTCAAAGAGTTTCTCTTTTTAAAAGCATGTTCGGTAAGAAGTGCTACTACTTATCTGTGTTTAACATGTATTTAGTATAATCTCAGCAGACACGTAAACATCCCATTGATAAAAAGTCCTCGGCGGACAGATCACAAAATAATTAAAGGGGAAAAGTTTGGGAAGGAATGTAAACTTTGCGAGGGCTTCAATTTCTGTTTATTTTGAAACAGCTGTAAAGTGCCTGCATCTCCTGCCAAGTGTAAGCAGCTGTTTGTCACTTCGATTTAACAAAAGGACCACTAGAAACGGAAAAAACAACTTCATACATGCTAATTTGTAAGGCATTATTATTTTCTCCATTTTTTTCAACGTTGGCTCGTGTGTTTGTGTGCGTGTGTGTGTGCGTCCGTGCGCTTGTGTGTGTTTGTGTAGGAGGAGGAGGAGGAGTTTAACTTACATGGTACCAGTCAGTGACTTTCCTGCTCATACCGTATGACGGCTAAATGACTCTGTTCTGAGTCACGTCAACTAGGAGAGGCGTCTATCTCTATGATATACACACACACACACACACACTTTGCAACTCCCTCACTTCTCTTCACTGTTAAAAAAAAACTCTTGACATTGCTAAAAGAGAGTCCTGTCACAGCCAAGCAAGCTCAGGGTGGATTTGTAAGCTTTGAGTTTGTCTTGGGCTGCAGGCCGTTTATATGATATATACTTCTTTCATTTACACAGAACCTTTAACGCAGGAGATCCTCGTATAAATAATTCCAAGAAATCAATCCGGTATAATCCGCCAAACCGTACATAGGAAAGTTTCCAGCTATTACTCGGAATAACTTGTGACTGTCGGAGAGAGTCTCCCTGCACAGACCCGGGGATCAATTAGAACTGTAAAAGATGACTTAAACAAACACACGCAAGCCCAGAGACGCAGACGCAAACACACACGTCTGTATGTAAACACACATATACACAAGTGCACACACACGTATACACACACACACACAGCCTTTAGTTGTTCCGAATCTGGCAGGGTACATCCTTATAGTAAACTAGATACATCTCAGAGTTGATAGAATCTAACCTTGTTCTCTCTCAGGGTTTTAATACCTCAGATAAATCAGCCTGATCCAGAGAGAAGAAGAAGAGGTTCGGTCTGTCTGAAATCGGCAGGCTGCCACCAGCGGAAAAAGAGCGAGTGGGAAATGTTTACAAACCCCACAGGTTGATTTATCTGTGTATATGAGGAAACATCAAGTGAGGATCATCTAGTCGGTTTATTAAAGGACTGTGGAATGTCCCTTCTAAAATAGTCAGACCGGCAGTTACTAAAGGAATAGTCATTCTTATAAGATATACTGTACAGGTCCATTTGTCTTCTGCTTTTATGCTTATAGCAGTAACAATCTCCCTACCTCCATTTAGCCTACTCTTGAAAAGTTTTTAAAAAAAATTACCTTTATTTAACTAGGCAAGTCAGTTAAGAACAAATTCTTATTTACAATGGTTTATACAAATCTCCACTGTTGAAAACTCAATGTCAGTCTAAAATAAATGTGAGATAATGTCTAGATGCTTTTCATAGTGGAGATCAAGTTTATAACTTCCCTGCCTGGGCTGATGAGACAGTGGATTGCGCAGTGAGATGGAACAGACTAAATAGGCATTTTAACGTCATAGATTTAGCCGGTGGTAACATGTGGAATAGACACTGTCTGGAATGCGATTTTAACCAATCAGTATTCAGGATTAGACCCACCCGTTGTATAAAATACAACAATTTCTGCCCTTCCGGTTCTGTTGTTCCAGAACTACCAGTTCAAAAGGTATTAGCATCTGGAACCACTTGACACCTTAAGGGCCAATCAGGGGTGAGAAACACAGTCTCAAGTAGAGAGGCAACGCCGAAATGAATGTGATGGTGTTATATTTCAGTTTTCTATTGAATGAATCTAAACCTACATCATACAGTACCACATTCCACCAGTGAGATCTAGCTTACTCACCCGGCGCCTTCGTAACATCAAAGAGCTGCAATTTGATTTGTTTATATGGCTGTAAGAGGGGAGATCGCGGGTCAAATACTAACATATTGATAAACATATTTGACAGGGAATAATGCAACTTGTTTTCCTGTTTACAAACACAATCATATACTTCCTCTAAAGTATTGCACATAATATGTTAATTTTTATGAAGGAAATAACAGTTTGATTAGTAAACCTTATTGTACGTTAAAAACCATATTGTGAAATCTTAATAGATAATTTATTCAAGTAACTCAAGTAATACTGGCCACCATGTCTGTCTGTCTGTCTGTCTGTCCGTAAACTGTCCTCATACCTCTTCTTTCTCCATTAACCTGAAGAGGTTTTAATTATAGAGACTGCATGGCTGGACTGCCTGGTCAAAGAGGCCACCAATGAAGAAGCAGCTATTTAAAGCCCTAATGGTCAGACCTGACAGGGATGTTAGTTAATAATCACCCCCATGATTAAACCTATTTGACCCCAGACGCACGCTCTGCCGCCATGCCTGCACACACACACACACACACACACACACACACACACACACACACACACACACACACACACACACACACACACACACACACACACACACACACACACACACACACACACACACACACACTTACCTTCTACTCAGGAGTGTGTGTGTGCGTCTCAATGATTTGTATTTCCAATTAATAATGGTAACATCCTGTTTCAGGCTTCTCTAGACTTGGAGACTCCAGCTTTGTTTCACTACAGGCTGACTGAGTCCCTAGGTTGTTACTCAGGCTGCGTCCCAAATGGCACCCTATTCCCTACATAGTGCACTACTTTTGACCAGAGCCCTAGGGAATAGGGTGCCATTTGGGATGCAGACCAGTGGCCAGGGCAGACGATAAGGTACTGTTCCTATCTCCATACATCGTTAATGGGTCGTCTAATGGATCCTACCTAACTGCCTCTCCTTACTCCATTGGTCAATGCATTTGTTTTATTTATGATAGGTGGTGGTAACAATAGCTGGTTGTTGTTCCATTAAAATTGGACACAATTATACTAATGTATTTGTGGACCAGGTATAAATTGTTTGTGTGTACAGTGAGGGAAAAAAGTATTTGATCCCCTGCTGATTTTGTATGTTTGCCCACTGATAAAGAAATGATCAGTCTATAATTTTAATGGTAGGTTTATTTGAACAGTGAGAGACAGAATAACAACAAAAAAATCCAGAAAAACGCATGTGAAAAATGTTATGAATTGATTTGCATTTTAATGAGGGAAATAAGTATTTGACCCCTCTGCAAAACATGACTTAGTACTTGGTGGCAAAACCCTTGTTGGCAATCACAGAGGTCAGACGTTTCTTGTAGTTGGCCACCAGGTTTGCACACATCTCAGGAAGGATTTTGTCCCACTCCTCTTTGCANATGGTGTTCTTGGGGTCATAGGCAGCATTCCTCCTCCTCCAAACACGGCGAGTTGAGTTGATGCCAAAGAGCTCCATTTTGGTCTCATCTGACCACAACACTTTCACCCAGTTGTCCTCTGAATCATTCAGATGTTCATTGGCAAACTTCAGACGGCATGTATATGTGCTTTCTTGAGCAGGGGGTCCTTGCGGGCGCTGCAGGATTTCAGTCCTTCACGGCGTAGTGTGTTACCAATTGTATTCTTGGTGACTATGGTCCCAGCTGCCTTGAGATCATTGACAAGATCCTCCCGTGTAGTTCTGGGCTGATTGCTCACCGTTCTCATGATCATTGCAACTCCACGAGGTGAGATCTTGCATGGAGCCCCAGGCCGAGGGAGATTGACAGTTCTTTTGTGTTTATTCCATTTGCGAATAATCGCACCAACTGTTGTCACCTTCTCACCAAGCTGCTTGGCGATGGTCTTGTAGCCCATTCCAGCCTTGTGTAGGTCTACAATCTTGTCCCTGACATCCTTGGAGAGCTCTTTGGTCTTGGCCATGGTGGAGAGTTTGGAATCTGATTGATTGATTGCTTCTGTGGACAGGTGTCTTTTATACAGGTAACAAGCTGAGATTAGGAGCACTCCCTTTAAGAGTGTGCTCCTAATCTCAGCTCATTACCTGTATAAAAGACACCTGGGAGCCAGAAATCTCTCTGATTGAGAGGGGGTCAAATACTTATTTCCCTCATTAAAATGCAAATCAATTTTAACAATAACATTTTTCACATGCGTTTTTCTGGATTTTTGTTGTTGTTATTCTGTCTCTCACTGTTCAAATAAACCTACCATTAAAATTATAGACTGATAATTTCTTTGTCAGTGGGCAAACGTACAAAATCAGCAGGGGATCAAATACTTTTTTCCCTCACTGTACTACCTATTTCTAGACTACATTTGCCGTTCCACTTTGCTTCCACTTCCGCTTCTCCTATAACCATGCGTTCCTTAACAGCCCTGAGCAGCCAAGCCAGCCGAGCCAGTTGCTAGGTGTTAATGTTAACACTGAGCTTAATTTAACAGCGAGGGTGCTAACAATTACACTGTGTGTTTGTCCTGTAGTTAGCAGGAGTAAGTGGCGTATTTACTACTGCGTGATGTCAAAAGGTGCCAAAGCATTTGATTTGATTCAGATACCTTGTTAGACCATACTGTAGCTCCCCTCTGCTCTCTCTCCACTTATCCTGCCTGTCATCTCCGCTCCTCTCTCTCTCTCTTTCTCTCTCTCTCTGTCTGTCTCTCTCTCTCTCTTCTCTCTCTTTCTCTGTCTGTCTGTCCCTCTCTCTCTTCTCTCTCTCTCTCCCTGTTCTGACTCTGTCCCCCCCATGCTACCTCCTAATCTCTCTCCCCCATCCCACTCGCTCTCCTTCTATCTCTCCCTACCCTTCTCTCCCATCTTCTCACTCCCTCCCTGTCCTGTCCCCTGTCTCCCCCAGCCCAGGGGGTCTTTGAAGGGGCTGTGGTGTGTTTATGGGGTGACCCAGGCATGCCCTGTAAGCAGCGAGGGGACTCCAAACAGCCAAACCAGGGAGGATGGAACCGTGGTGAGGCCCTGATGCACAACCCTGGAGGAGATAGTGTTGTTTGGTGTTGTGCCACTTTGTAGCTAGAGAAGCATGTCTGTGTGTGGAGAGATGGGGAAGTTTTTGTAGATCTAGAATTATTTTGTGTGGAGACTGTAATAGAGATGAGAGATCTGGTTCAACTTTGCTATTAACTTGAAGTAGACCTACTGGAGGTGACATTAAAGGGAAGTACACAGTGTTCTAGCACGCATGTGGGGAATCCATGATTTCCTAAAACCACCCAAGAAAACAATTATTAACAGCCCTCCAATTTCCATACACTACAGTATCCAATTCATTGAATCTACATGATTCATCTCACTGAGTAAGCACAGTTTAGTTTACCTCACTAAAACATTTCACTGTGTTGGTCTGAGTGAACGCAGTGAACGCAGTGGAGAGGAGAAGGATAGTTAAGTCTCCACAAGCTAACCCATCAAGACCAAAGCAGGATATGAAACATGAGACCAAAAGTAAGAAAATGTGTCTTAAACCAGCAGAGAGAGGAATATAAAACACAAGTATCATAGTTTTCTGCTGCGACCTTGCCATCTGTAACTTGATGTGAATCCCTTTCATGTTTTAGCCTCCCATCCCTCCCCGCCGTCCCCCACATGGGGCATAGGGTCTCCTCTCCAAGGCCAGAGAGGGGTGGTGGGATGGGGGTCTCTGTCATTAGGATGTCACCCCCACAAAACCCTTTCTCTAACCACGCTCTCTCTCTCCCTCTATTTCCATCTCCCCCCTTCTCTCTCCTTGGACAGGCTGTGTCGTTAGGATAAGTCACCCTACTTTCCCCCACCACCACCACCACCCAGGCCCCCGAGGCCTCCAGGCTGCCTCTCTCTACCCCCAAATAGATAACCAGCCACAGACAGCCACAGACAGATCAAGGCTAATTATCAGTTTGTCTTCCTGGGCAGCGGGGCATGAAGGACCCAGCTTCATCCACACTGTCACCCAGGAGAGATGGCTGGCTGCCAGCAGAGAGAAGACACGGTCTGTGCCCCCTCAAACACTGTACAACACACTAGGGAAGACAGCAGATATACTGAGGGCCATAATGGCACTGTAGAGTCCTGGACTAAAAAGCATGCTAAATGGAGATTCTCAGTTTTATAATCAAGGAATAGGCTTAATCTGTGTTTGGGAAACCTCCTCGAAGTGTCCTATATGCTACAGTGCTTTTTAAATGTTTTTATGTAGTAAAATAAACAACATGGGACAATCTTCTCCACCTTTTCTCCCCAGCAGGGGCCCGGCCAGAGAAAAAGGTGGAGAAACAAAGTCAAATAGAAAGAATTCCTATTTAACCTTATGTATTTATGTTGTTTTGTAGGATCCACGATGCTATATCGCTGTAAAGTTCATGTCCTGGTGTGGGTGTTTTTTTATTTGTTCTATTGAACATTACATTGGAGGCCTCTGGGTAGAGAACATTTGTCATGCAGTCTCTCTGCCCTTAAAAGCCATGTGTGCTGGGCTAATTCATTTCCTCTCTCTCTGTCTCTGCATCTCGCTCTCTCTCTCTGCCTCTTTCTCTGCCTCTCTCTCTGCCTCTCTCTCTGCCTATCTCTCTCTCGGCCTCTCTCTCTGCCTCTCTCTCTCTGCCTCTCTCTGTCCTTTCTCTTTCTGTCTCTTTCTGCCTCTCTCTGTCCTTTCTCTTTCTGTCTCTTTTTCTCTCTCTGCCTCTGTCCCCCTCTCTCTCTCTCTCTCTCTCTCTCTCTTTCTCTCTCTCTGTCTCTCCCTCTCTCTGCCTCTCTCTCTGTCTCTGCATCTCCCTCTCTCTCTCCCTCTCCTTGCCTCTCTCTCGCTCTTGAACTCCTCAATACCCCAGACCAAATAAGTAATCAGAAAAATCTTTACCATTCCACAAGATGAACACTTATTGCGGCCTTTAATTCTCTGTTCCCTAAGTTCAGCAGTGCGTACTAAAATATAATGAGTTTGGAAACTAAGAGTGGGTCTGTCTGAGGGGCTGTGGCACAACAACATATGTCGAAAACCTAGACTGCATCTGAATGGCACCCTATTCTCTTTACAGTGCACTACTTTTGACCGTCAAAAGTAGTGCACCATATAATACAGTGCCATTTTGGACACCCCCATAGTCAAAACAGGTAATGGGAAATAGGGAAATTAAGAATACAATGCTTCCATATTGGAATTGACTCTCCAGCTTGGACATTTCCCATGCATGCGCAGTCCGTCTCCGTCTTAATCTATTTCCTCTCTTCTTATCTCTATTAAATATTTCCCTCAATTTAGGAAACTTAGGTTGACCTCTCGATGATGGTTTGCGGTTTTAATGAATCAAGTCAGGCTGTGGTTTTAGTTTGGGAATCAATTTGGAACACTGCCACATTCTGTCTTTCTTCTTTCCAGGCTACAGATGAAACATATTCAGTATGTTCAGTGACTGGAAGTCAGAGATGCAATATTCTGAACGTTGCATTTTCTGGCAGCTGATTAAAGGGGTAGTCAGGAGGGGAAACGACTCGTCTGTGAATGACAGGTCTGGTCTGGTCCTTTTTCTATTGGCCATGACCGAGGAGAGAGTTGTCAAGCGTAGATACAGGAACGGGACATGGACACACACCTGCGTCAACTGGAGTAGATGGCGCTACGATGTGCGAAACTCATCCATAACAGTTGAGATATTTCAATAAGTATACAGTTGAAGTCGGAAGTTTACATACACTTAGGTTGGAGTCATTAAAACTTGTTTTTCAACCACTCCACAAATTTCTTGTTAACAAACTATTGTTTTGGCAAGTCGGTTAGGACATCTACTTTGTGCATGACACAAGTAATTTTTCCAACAATTGTTTACAGACAGATTATTTCACTTATAATTCACTGTATCACAATTCCAGTGGGTCAGAAGTTCACATACACTAAGTTGACTGTGCCTTTAAACAGCTTGGAATATTCCAGAAAATTATGTAATGGCTTTAGAAGCTTCTGATAGGCTAATTGAGTTGATTGGAGGTGTACCTGTGGATTTATTTCAAGGCCTACCTTCAAACTCAGTGCCTCTTTGCTTAACATCATGGGAAAATCAAAAGAAATCAGCCAAGACCTCACAAAAAAATTTGTAGACCTCCACAAGTCTGGTTCATCCTTGGGAGCAATTTCTAAATGCCTGAAGGTACCACGTTCATCTGTACAAACAATAGTACGCAAGTATAAACACCATGGGACCATGCAGCCGTCATACTTCTCAGGAAGGAGACGCGTTCTGTCTCCTAGAGATGAACGTCCTTTGGTGCGAAAAGTGCAAATCAATCCCAGAACTCAGCAAAGGACCTTGTGAAGATGCTGGAGGAAACAGGTACAAAAGCATCTATATCCACAGTAAAACGAGTCCTATATCGACATAACCTGAAAAGCCGCTCAGCAAGGAAGAAGCCACTGCTCCAAAACCGCCATAAAAAAGCCAGACTACGGTTTGCAACTGCACATGGGGACAAAGATCATACTTTTTGGAGAAATGTCCTCTGGTCTGATGAAACAAAAATAGAACTGTTTGGCCATAATGACCATCATTATGTTTGGAGGAAAAAGGGGGAGGCTTGCAAGCCGAAGAACACCATCCCAACTGTGAAGCACGGGGGTGGAGGCATCATGTTGTGGGGGTGGTTTGCAGCAGGAAAGACTGGTGCACTTCACAAAATAGATGGCATCATGAAGAGGAAAATTATGTGGATATATTGAAGCAACATCTCAAGACATCAGTAGAGAAGTTCAAGCTTGGTTGCAAATGGGTCTTCCAAATGGACAATGACCCCAAGCATACTTCCAAAGTTGTGACAAAATGGCTTAAGGACAAAAAAGTCAAGGTATTGGAGTGGCAATCACAAAACCCTGACCTCAATCCTATAGAACATTTGTGGGCAGAACTGAAAAAGCGTATACGAGCAAGGAGACCTACAAACCTGACTCAGTTACACCAGCTCTGTCAGGAGGAATGGGCCAAAATTCACCCAACGTATTGTGTGAAGCTTGTGGAAGGCTACCTGAAACATTTGACCCAAGTTAAACAATTTAAAGGCAATGCTACCCAATAGTAATTGAGTGTATGTAAACGTCTGACCCACTGGGAATGTGATGAAAGAAATAAAAGCTGAAAGAAATAATTATCTATACTATTATTCTGACATTTAACATTCTTAAAATAAAGTGGTCATTCTAATTGACCTAAGACAGGGAATTTTTACTTGGATTAAATGTCGGGAATTGTGAAAAACTGAGTTTAAATGTATTTGGCTCAAGTGAATGTAAACTTCAGACTTCAACTGTATGTACATGTCCATAGATGTGTAATTAGCTATTGTAATTGTTGGCATGGGTTGTTATAACCCGACATGGCTGTGCGCTTTTATTACCCTTTACAATATTCTTTCAGATTTTTTTTATTTTTTTATAACATACAGTAAGTGTTTGAGTGGGGAAAAAAACATGTTTTACAAATATACTGTTATTTTTTAAGTGCAAAATTGTCCTCTTTAGTGGTCATTAGGACGTAATATGAAAAAAATATGACATTACAGTCAATGGGTACAGTAGGTGAAAAATAAGGTTGCGGCATCCAGGTGTCCACTAGAGACGACATTTCTTCATAAGCTCTTATTTAGCTCTCAATTAATGTGAAAAAAATATTACACAGTGCTGACAACTCATTGAGATATTCCTGAGATATTCACTTAATAGAAACGATTTGAATATCAAACTCATAAAAATTATCATTAATAATTACACACACTTCTTTTAAAACGTCCATAATTCTGACGACAGACATTTTTTTAAGAACCAGAAAGATAAAGGTGTAAAGGTCACTCCCCCATATCATTGAAAAGCCCAGAATATCCTCTCAAAGGGACAACAGGACTTAATACAGCGGCTTGTATGGCCTCAGAGATACGGACCAAGAACTGATGTCCACTTGAGAGGACAAAAATGAAATGCTGGGTCTCAGGAGGATATGACTGAAAAGGAAAACGACTTTCAGGAGCAACAGTAACAATTATCTCTGCATTATATCTTACGTTTTGTAGTTTTCCAAAGAAATTGCTTATTTCACAAGCCATACACACGACACAATCATTCATTGACTAGGCAGATTAAGGAAGAGGCTGAGGTACACTATTCTCAGAGCCGGCCAACGTTCTATCCCGCTTCCGCCGTCCCATTACAAATGATGTCCCTCCTGGTTTCAGAGGGAAGAGGAGAAAAGTTCACGACGAGACGAAGGAGAAGACGTTCCTCCTGTTCTGAGATGTACTGGCTTGTTTATCGTAAGAGGTTGACTAAAGGGCCATGCCAGAGTTCCGCACATTTGTTTATCTGTGGCACTTCTTTTCAAAATGGCTTCCTGGTCTTGAGATATGGATGTAAACAGAGAGTGCCGGTAATTGGAAGAAGACATTTCTCTGTGCGCCTCGCAGTGATAAGAGAGCTGGAGTTGAAGAGAGAGAGAGAGAGAGAGAGAGAGAGAGAGAGAGAGAGAGAGAGAGAGAGAGAGAGAGAGAGAGAGAGAGCATTTTCCTAACAAGTTCCCTGATTCACAAGACAAAAAAACAGATTAGTAAAAGAAGAATCTCTGTCAAAGAAATTTCCTATATACGTGACACGTGGCCTGGCTAACAATGGCAAACCCATGTTTGTTTTCTGAATTGTTTTCAAGGCCTCGCTCGATAGGCGTATGAAGAATCTGTTGATTAACGACTCTGATTTTGCATACAACAAAAAGAAAAGGACAGGTTTTATGTTTACCCCTCTAACTGCTACAATTTTGTAATCTTTTATTTTATATTCTATGTTTCTCCTGTTTTATTTACAGCTGGTTTAGACTACATTTTAATGGTATTATTCTGGGTGTTTAGCTACATTAATTAAATGAATTCAAATTAAAATATATGATTTAATTAAATGGTATATAGCTTCAGTATGTCATGAAAGGCTGAGCGTATGTACATGTAACAATTTGTAAAGTTGTTGATTCTTTGTCAACATAGTGTGGTGCCCTAATGTCTAAGTATTTGTTGTAACACTCGATAACAAAAGAAAGGGTTAGCATTTGGAAAAACATTGGTATTGTCAATTTGAAAGTGGAGAGGTCCTTAAGACATACTCAAACTTTAAAACATTGTTCCGAGGGCCAGTCACTTTCCCCTGATCTTTGAATGAGAGTGAGTCTTAAATTCCAGACGAAAAGAAAGAAGCGAATAAAAACAAAAATGTATTTGAGCACAACCACCTGAATATTTGCCAGCCACATGTGTCATCAATAAAAGCCTAGATGTGTGTGTGTGTGTGTGTATGCGCACGTGTGTCGACTTTACTAAGAAGGCTAAATAAAGCATTTGTACACTCATTGACTCACAGGGCACAGGCCTGGACTTGTTCAGTTCTACAAAATAGTGGACCTCTCTACCAACAACAACATGCTAGGAAAAGTAAATAGTGGACCTCTCTACCAACAACAACATGCTAGGAAAAGTAAATAGTGGACCTCTCTACCAACAACAACATGCTAGGAAAAGTAAATAGTAGACCTGTCTACCAACAACAACATGCTAGGAATATTAAATAGTGGACCTCTCTACCAACAACAACATGGAAGGAAAAGTAAATAGTGGACCTCTCTACAAACAACAACATGCTAGGAAAAGTAACTAGTAGACCTCTCTACCAACAACAACATGCTAGGAAAAGTAACTAGTAGACCTCTCTACCAACAACAACATGCTAGGGAAAGTAACTAGTAGACCTCTCTACCAACAACAACATGCTAGGGAAAGTAACTAGTAGACCTCTCTACCAACAACAACATGCTAGGGAAAGTAACTAGTAGACCTCTCTACCAACAAC
>QNTS01001477.1:0-14817 GCA_003317085.1 Hucho hucho | reverse complement strand
CCTCTCTACCAACAACAACATGCTAGGAAAAGTAAATAGTGGACCTCTCTACCAACAACAACATGCTAGGAAAAGTAAATAGTGGACCTCTCTACCAACAACAACATGCTAGGAAAAGTAAATAGTGGACCTCTCTACCAACAACAACATGCTAGGAAAAGTAAATAGTGGACCTCTCTACCAACAACAACATGCTAGGAAAAGTAACTAGTAGATCTCTCTACCAATAACTAGTAGATCTCTCTACCAGTTTTAATTCAGTGATTTCAATTTTGAATGACTGACAATTCAGATATTGGGGTGGGGGTTGGGGGGGGATCAGCTATTAGGTTTACAAGCTGGAACGTCAAGGCAATGAACGGCCCGGTTAAACGGGTTAGAATATTTGCTCATCTTAAGAATTAAAAAACTGATATAGCATTTTTACAAGAAACACATCTGTGTACAGCAGATCATGGTAGACTCTGTAAAGCTTGGGTAGGACAAATATTCCATTCAAAATTAAATTCTAAGGCAAGGGGAACAGCAATACTTATTCATAAGAAAGTACAATTTACTGCTGCTGACATCTCGGATCCACATGGGCGTTTTGTTATGGTATCGGGTTCTCTTTCACACTTCTGTTTCGCTTGGAAATGTTTATGCTCCCAATTGGGATGATGTTGACTTTATAAACAAACGTATTTCTTTGCTGCCCAATCTCAACTCACAATAGACAAGGTGAGCGCTACCATCAGTCCTGTGTCATGCCATCAGTAAAGCATCCTGAGACCATTCATGTGTGGGGTTGCTTCTCAGCCAAGGGAGTGGGCTCACTCACAATTTTGCCTAAGAACACAGCCATGAATAAAAAATGGTACCAGCACATCCTCCGAGAGCAACTTCTCCCAACCATCCAGGAACAGTTTGGTGACGAACAATGCCTTTTCCAGCATGATGGAGCACCTTGCCATAAGGCAAAAGTGATAACTAAGTGGCTCTGGGAACAAAACATCGATATTTTGGGTCCATGGCCAGGAAACTCCCCAGACCTTAATCCCATTGAGAACTTGTGGTCTATCCTCAAGAGGCGGGTGGGTGGACAAACAAAAACCCACACATTTTGACAAACTCCAAGCATTGATTATGCAAGAATGGGCTCGACTGTACACCAATCCTATTCTAGAATAGACTACCTTTTCGTAGATAAAGCCCTTCTCCCCTCTGTTACAGAAGTAGAATACTCTGCCATTGTTATTAGTGACCATGCTCCTCTGTCACTCAACCTCTCATTCTCATTGAACTATACAGATCGCCCCCCATGGAGACTTAACTCATCTTTACTTTCAAACAATTCATTCTGCACCATTCTATCGAATGCAATTGGTGTCTTTATTGAGACAAATTAAACAGAATCTATCTCCCCATCCTCACTTTGGGAAACACTTAAAGTTGTTCTTAGATGCAAAATAATGTCCAATTCCTCTCTTCTCAATAAACAACAGAAAATTAAACAACAACAGCTGATTGACACAATTCTGGAATTAGACCAAAAATACTCCGCTTCTCCATCACCAGAACTTTACAAAGAAAGGCTGAGTCTTCAAACTCAGAACAATTTACTATCCACAGATAAGGCTTAGCAGCAGCTACTCCGCGCACACGATTTTGTTTCCGAACATGGAGAAAAGGCTCATCAACTCAAGTGCAAATCTGACTCACAGATGATCCCTCAAATTCACAACACCTCGGGTGTCTTAACAGTTAGTCCTACTGAAATCAATAATACCTTCAAAAAGTTATATTCAGATATTTACACGTCATAATCACCTGAAGACAATTCAATGAATGATTTTCTTGACAATTTGGAAACTCCTACCATTAGTGTGTTCAAGATGACACAGCGTCAGGTATGCAAAAACATGCTTGATGGTTTGGTATGGTGCAACATACTTACAGATGTAGGATCTTAATTTGGTCATCCTGTTGCAGTAGAACCTTCCTGCAATGCATGGCATTTTAAACTTATAGTGTACTATAGTTTAAAAAGCCTTCTAAAGTTTGTAATTTCCACTTTTAGATTACAGATTTAATTTTCATCAACCCCTACAAAATGTATCAATGTATCAACCCCTACAAAAACATCCAGTAATTATAATCCACATAATATTTCACATTTCCTGTTGCTGCAGGATTCCTTTTCCGCTTTAGCAAACTGGCTCAAATGAAGATCCTACATCTTTAATGACCGTAGCTAACCCACAATAGTTGTTATCCATGCGTAGTAGTAGGACCTCTTATGGGAATAACACTGATAATATCACTCCATTTATTGTGTGTTTCTGAGTGTGGGAGAAAGCGTGGCTAAATATTGCAAAATAACTGCAGTTGGAAGAACATACAGTATCAAAGGTGCTTTTGAAATTACAAAAACAAACGGACAAACAGATATTTTGTGGGAAAAAAAGCTTGGTTTATGTGTGTGGCAATAGGGTCAGTGAGGAGGCACTTTATCATTCCAATGTGTAATGATAAACAATGTAATTGTTTAACGAGAGATTTAAGCTGACATATCCTTTATAATTCTTTGATTAGGTTATTGTGGTTAACCACCATCACGTTTGGAATATTGCAGGTCAGCAGACTGTTTTTGAGTGGTTTGACTGCCACTAGCTCAGCCTAAAATAACTCAGTCTGCTTTTGTTTAATGGAACAATAAAACAATTATTTATAGAACAACTTTTGCTTTTTAAGACGCGTTGCATCAACCTCCTTCTGTGATGACAACTAGAAAATAACTGTCCGTTTGTTATCTTTCGAGTTCCAACATCCTGAGAACTTTTAATACTTTTCAGATGAGTTTCAAAACAAAATGTATCTTAACTTTCCCCTCACAAATGATGAAGGCAACGCTTTGGATCTATTGAGCTATTCTATTGGAATAACATGTGGAAAAGAGAATGAAGACATTTAGACATAAACACCGCAAGTGTAAGGAATTTGGGACGATTCTGAAGATGAGTGGGATCGTAAAATAAACATCAAACGCTTGTAGTTTTTGTAAACTGTGTCATAATATTAAATAGCTTCTCATAAATCATTAAGGAATGATGGATGTCTTGCTTCGTCTGTTTCTTTGTCGATCCCTTGGCTTTTGTGGGCCCTCAAATGCTACAGGAGCTTTTAAACAGCTGTGATGTCTGATATCTGGTGACTGCGTTGTCTTTGTAAGTAAAGGTATTGGTTGGGCACTTTCAATGCAGGACTTGAGTATTTGGATCGATGGGTTGACTACAATAGCCTATGCTGCAGTTTGCTGTAGTTTATGGTGGGTGTTTCCACTATCTTAACATAGTTTTATGTTGCACAGTTAAAATGGGACAGTTTGCATCCAATCCATACAGACGTATCTGTTAACATACTTTTCCTACATTCCTTTCCGCACATGTAATCCACACACAGTCTACCTTAGGCCAAAGTATATTCTTAAAGATTCACACATGACTTCAAAAAACTAGGGCTGCCCTGCTTACACCCACACAGTCTTCTGATCATGACTAGCATGCATGAGGACTGTATCTGTGTGAGGCAGAAATACATTGGAATGCCCCTGTTGAACATGATACCAGATATGATTAGGTATTACAATGTTGCCCTCCCGAGTAGCGCAGCGGTCTAAGGCATTGCATCGCAGTGCTAGAGGCGTCACTACAGATCCGGGTTCGATCCCGGGCCGTGTCGCAGCTGGCCGTAACCGAGAGACCCATGAGGCGTCGTCCGGTTTAGGGTAAGGTTTGGCCGGCTGGGATGTCATTGTCTCATCGCGCTCTAGCGACTCCTTGTGGCGGGCCGGGCGCATGCCCACTGACTTTGGTCGCCAGCTGTACGGTGTTTCCTCCAACACATTGGTTTGGCTGGTTGGGCGAGTGTCAAGAAGCAGTGCTGCTTGGCGGGTCTTGTTTCAGAGGACTCATGGCTCTCGAACTTCGCCTCTCCCGAGTCCGTACGGGAGTTGCAGCGATGGGACAAGACTGTAACTACTAATTGGATATCATGAAATTGGGGAGAAAAATGGGTAAAAGTACAAAAAAAGATATATAATAATAATAAATAAAAGGTATTACAATGTTTCATATTTCAGCACCAATCCTTGCACATAGCTGTTTGGACCTCTTGAATCGCTGGTGTCCTGGCAAGGGGAGGGGTTTACAGGAGTGGATATCAAACTCTAAAATAGCACACACACACACACATGGACGTGCAAATGGGTGTGCATTCATTTCCCCACACACACAAACACACACACACACTACATCAAATGTTGGAGTTGACAAGTCAGATTTGAAATAAAACACTTCTGATACTCCTCTGCCAACACGTCACTAACACCTGAATCAAGTCAATGATGGTAGTTCCCACAGTAAGGTTCAACGGTTATCTACTGTATGTACAAGACATCTTATCCGTCTTCTCCTCTGGCACGTTAGTTAGTTCTCGCATCACACACACGCGTGATCTCATGGTTCTTTCTGACAGCTTGAAAAGTGCTGCTTTTAGGCCAGACTCCAGGACTTTGCGGGTTCAAAGGCCTGAGGAAAGAATGTTTAGCATTCGCTCAAATAATGTACTAATGGCGCGTTGTGTTGCTCCACACTCTCTGATTCATGTGTTCAAGTTACTACTCTTTCAACTGGCTTCATTGTGATACTTGTTTCAATTCCACCATTCATCATTCCAATTCTGCGTCCCCATTAATAATCCTGAGGAAACTACGATATGATAAACCGGAATGGATTACTTTTTAATTCCCTCTGTTCTTTCTCAGATGTCAACATAAATACTCACACTTCCTCACTGCCACTTCCTCAGTGATGTTGTCTAAGTGATGACTTGGACTGTACGTCGCCATTGTCCAGAGAGAGAGAGAGGACTGCTCTGTCGAAAGCCTTGTGGAAACTTTTCATCTTTAATACCATCCATCCATTGTTGGGGAGGGAGGGAGGAATGCTTAGGGAAGCACTCTTATGAGCTATGTGTTATTGATGCTGTGCCAAAGTGTATCCTGAGTACATTTACAATATATTTTTTCTGACCCCATCCCCTTTCCAAATTGCCTCTAAACCTAGAATCATTCATTAGGGGGTATGGAGGAGGTGAGGGGGGGCTTAGGGTGTCGGAGGAGCAATGCCTTTTTGAGTGTGATTTCGGTAGCGCGGTCCGCAGTGTGCGTTAAGGAACATTGTTTCATCCCTCATTGGGGTGTCACTCTCAACCTCTCGTATAGACCCTTAGAGCAACACAGACACACTGTGTCCACACACCTACACATACGCAGTGTCTTGGGAAGACCTGGAGCTTTGCCATGACTCACATTACCATGAGGCGCTAACCTAACTCCCTCCCCGGCAACACTCATCGTGTTTCTGACAGATTCTGACTATTAAAGCATAGAAATAAAGTCTGTTGTGTCATTTGTTTCTTCCCAACATCACATGAAATGCCAATGGAAGTATATGGCAAATTTATAGTAAGAACACTAAAACTGCCACAGGGTGCTTATACAAATGAAGGCCCAATCCATCATCTGAGGTGCACTAAAGGGTTGCGTCCCAAATGGCACCCTATTCCCTATTTAGTGCACTACTGTTGACCAGGGCCCATGGGAGTCTTAAAAAGTTGTGCACTATATAGGGAATAGGGTGCCGTTTTGGAAACATTCATAGAGAAGATTGCTGGGCATCAGACTGCTGCCTAATATAGAAAAGCTGTGTGTTATTCCCTTCAGGCTGACTTCAAATGGAAAGGGGACATCTCAGTTCAGTTCACATTAAATATTGCCGCTGAGAAATTATCTGGCGGCCGGCCAGCTTCTAAGAAGTGTTAACGTTGGCACTTCCACTGTGTACATTTCCAGTAAATTGTTTTAGTGTTTATTTGACGGGATATGTGCCGGAGGATTGATGGATGGGATATTCAGACATCTTCATCTTCCTCTCTCTCACTCTCTCTTTACCCCCCCCCCTCCCCCCCGGCCCCATCTTACCTTTTTCAGTCATATTATTGACTCAGGGGAAAGAGGGACTTGTGTGTGTGTGTATGTGTGTGTGTCTGCTTGGGTGTTTCTGCCTGGGTGTGTGTGTGTGTACGTGCCTGCCTGCACGTGTGTGTGCGAGTGTGTGTGTGTGTTAATGCCGCAGCACTTGAGGGGATGTGTGAGGCTTGGTTGTTCCCTGAATAGACCCGGTGTCATTAGGAACCAGACAGAGTGCCAGGAGCAGCTGAGGTGAGGGCAGCACTCTACCACTTTACTGACACACACTCTCTGTCTCCCTCTGTCTCCCTCTGTCTCTCTATCTGTCTCTCTCTCTCTCTCTGTCTCTCTCTCTACACAGTGGCAGCTACTAGACCTGTGCACTAATCATTGTATGATACCAGACCTCAGACTACTGGCTTTTTCCCTATATGATTAATGATTAATGCAGATTTATGGTGCTTTGGTAAAACTTCCTGGATTGTTTTCTCTTTTCCAAGACAGTAAACAAGCTACTGGCATGGCTTACAGTTGGCAGAAAGAGTATACAATGAGCAGAGAGAGTAGTAGTCTAGTAGCCAGGTTGTCCTGAGGGATTGACCTTAAAAACAGGCGCCGTTTCCAGGTGCACAATACTTTTCTCAGACCTGAGGTTCTCTCTCCTCTCTCCTCACACTGTCTTTTCAGCATCAGGATTATGAGTCAAATGGGTTAACTAAACTGTGGTGACAAATCATGAGAGAATATACGGCACTTGTATTATCAGCTGGCATGTCTGGCAGAGAACAGAACCTGGTACCAAAACAGTAGTTTGCCTATGCTGACTATGACCTGCGATGGCTTGGCTGATTCTGCTACGACCCTCTCTTTCTTCTTTCTGTTGTCCACCTATTTACTGATGTTAACAAATGAAAAATACCGCTCTTTAAAACAGCCAATTACCAGGGAAATACTTCACTGTCAGCCACGCACATAGAAGGCCATGGTAGACAGAATTTTCCACTTTCAAAACAAGAAGTAACAAATGGGCCATTGACGTACAACAGCTGCAACACCACCTTTGTCTCAGGTTGGATGTTATCTGTATCTATTTTTGTCGTACAGTTTTAAGTTTAATAAAGTTTTTAAATTAAATTACAATGTTTTACGTCGCGACACCTTGCAAAACCTTTATCATTGACAGTTACATTATACAGTATTTATGTCAACATCCCAGCCATTGAGATTCCTTCCTCAAACAACAAAATAATTGGTGTTACAGCGATGGTTCCACTATTTATGACGAATTTTACTACTGTTTATCCATTTAGCACTTAAGGGAAGAACTTTACAACATTTCAGCTCATCTTCCCCTTGACTTGTACAGACAAACACAACCCGGAGTAGCTAGTGTCTATGATTTTTACACTAGTGTCTGTGATCTCTGCAGACATCCCAACTCGTCTAGAAGCTAGTTTTACAAGGACGGTCTGTTTCTCCCTCAACTTCACTAACACCAAAGGGAGGAGGGTCTCTTCTTCCATTCTCTCCCCCGTGCAGCCCTGAGGTTCTCACCACTGAGGAAGTCGTTTTTATGTATTGTTATCCTTTCGCTCACTCTCTCTAACACCATTACATAACTTGGGCCGTGGTAATGTACACAATAGTGGGGGAGACGGGTGTAAATCCATCAGGTGGTCGTAAATTCACGCCTGGCACTTTTGTGTGCACGGATTACACTGCTCTGGGCTGGGCGATAATGTCTGGATGGCTGGCACGTGCACATACACACACAGAACCACACACACACGTATATAAACACACACACGCACACATACACACATTTAAACAGTTTATTCCATGGCCTGCATACACACCAGCCATATCAGCCATTGAGCATGTTTGGAAGGCTCTCGATCGACGTGTACGACAGCGTGTTCCAGTTCCCGCCAATATCCAGCAACTTCGCACAGCCATTGAGGGGTGGGACAACATTCCACAGGCCACAATCAACAGCCTGATCAACTCTATGTGAAGGAGATGGTTCGCGCTGCATGAGGCAAATGGTCACACCAGATACTGACTGGTGTTCTGATCCACGCCCCTACCCTGTTTTAAAAGGTATCTGTCACCAACAGATGCATATCTGTATTCCCAGTCATGTGAAATCCATAGATTAGGACCTAAATATATTATTTCAATTGACTGATTTCCTTATATGAACTGTAACTCAGTAAAATCTTTGAAATTGTTGCATGTTGCATTTCCATTTTTGTTCAGTGTACACACACACACACGCGCACACACACACACACACAAACACATGATATGCAGTGTTTTTCACTGTGAGTTCACTCTTAATAAACTTCCTTGACCACAAACGTTTACACAATACACACATATTGGACAAATAACAGGGTAGCAATGTCCATGGGATACCTGTGGTTTGACTAGTATCAAAGATTTATCTCAGAGTAATTCCACTGTCTTGCTCTCAGGCCTCTGAGTAAAAGGCTGTGGTTGTGTGAACTCTGACTCACAGTGTTATTGGTCAAGGGTACACTCTTAGAAGAAAGGGTTCCAAAAGGGTTATTCGGCTATCCCCATAGGAGCACCATCTTTTTGGTTCCAGGTAGAGAAAGAGAGAGAAAGTGAGAGACTGTAGATTACTTTATCACTGAACTCAACCCAGAGTCTCTCAGAGTGTTCACAGTCAGTCCACTGAGACCCCACAGCAAAATCACAGTCTACCTGAACAGAGCAATACTCAATCATGAGGCATCAAAGCCAAAGGAACTCCACAATAATTAAGAAATGCTATAGATGTAAGGAAAGTAGTGTAGAAACCTACTAAAAAACAATTATGCAACAACAAATTCAATGCCTTTTGGACAACGTTCTGGACAAAACATTTCACTGTAATAGTGAAGGTGTAACATAAGAAAATTAACAACAATGACAAATGGTTTGATGAAGAATGCAAAAACCTAAGAAAGAAATTGAGAAACCTATCCAACCAACAACATAGAGACCCAGAAACCCTGAGTCTACGCCTTCACTATAGTGAATCACTAAAACAATACAGAAATACACTACGGAAAAAGAACAAACAGCATATCAGAAATCAGCTCAATGTAATTGAAGAATCCATAGAATCTAACCACTTCTGGGAAAATTGGAACACACTAAACAAAGAACAACACGGAGAGTTATCCATCCAAACTGAGATCTTTTTGGTTCTATAACAAAGAACATACAGCAAAAACATATACATGATCAATTACAAATCTTAGAATCAGCTATTAAAGACTACCAGAACCCACTGGATTCTCCAATTACATTGAATGAACTACAGGACAATGGTGTTGATGATATCCTAAATTAAATGATACATATACAGACCACAAATTCTAATTGGCTATACTTAAACTCTTTAACATCATCCTCAGCTCTGGTATCTTCCCCAATATTTTGAACCAAGGACCAACCTCAAAAGTGGAGACAAATATGACCCCAATAACTACTGCATTATCATTAACACCAGACTTGTACATTTCCTCAGTGAAAACAATGTACTGAGCAAATGTCAAATTGCCTTTTTACCAAATAACCATACGACAGACCACGTATTGCACACCTAATTGACAAACAAACAAACCAAAACAAAGGCAAAGTCTTCTCATGCTTTGTTGACTTCAATTTGGCATGAGGGCCTGCTATACAAATTGATGGAAAGTGGTGTTGGGGGAAAAACATACAACATAAAATCCATGTACACAAATATTTGTGCGGTTAAAATTGGCAAAAAACGATTTCTTTCCACGGGTCGTGGGGTGAGACAGGGATGCAGCTTAAGCCCCACCCTCTTCAACATATATATCAACGAATTTGCGAGGGCACTAGAACAGTCTGCAGCACCCGGCCTCACCCTAGAATCTGAAGTCAAATGTCTACTGTTTGCTGATGATCTGGTGTTTCTGTCCCCAATCAAGGAGGGCCTACAGCAAGACCTAGATATTCTGCACAGATTCTGTCAGACCTGGGCCCTGACAGTAAATCTCAGTAAGACAAAAAAATGGTGTTCCAAAAAAGGTCCAGCTGCCAGGACCACAAATACAAATTCAATCTAGACACTGTTGCCCTAGAGCCCACAAAAAATGATACATACTTCGGCCTAAACATCAGTGCTCTTAGAGACAAGGCAAGAAGGGTCTTAGATGCCATCAAAAGGAACATACAATTTGACATACCAATTAGGATCTGGCAAAAAAATAAAAATACTTGAATCAGTTATAGAACCCATTGCCCTTTATGGTTGTGAGGTCTGGGGTCCGCTCACCAACCAAGAATTCACTAAATTGGACAAACACCAAATTGAGACTCTGCATGCACAATTCTGCAAAAAGATCCTCTGTGTACAACGTAAAACACCAAATAATGCATGAGGAGCAGAATTAGGCTGATAATTATCAAAATCCAGAAAAGAGCTGTTAAATTCTACAACCACCTAAAAGGAAGTGATTGTTAACTTCTTAGGGAGCGGCAGCTGAGGTGTCGGTTTTGGAGAGTCTGGTGTGCCCAAAGTAAAAGGCCTGCCACTCAGGCCCAGAAACTAGGCTATGCACATAATTAGAACTATTGGATAGGAAACACTCTGAAGTTTCTAAGAGTGTTAAAATATTGTCTGTGAGTATAACAGAACTGATATAGCAGGCAAAAACCCGAGGAATTTCTGTCCTGGAAAAAGTGTTTTTGACACATTGCCTCATTTTGAACCCCTCCCTATTGAAAACAGCCATATATGGGAGTAAGATTGCAGTACCTATTGCTTCCACTGGATGTCAACAGTCTCTAGACAGTGTTTGGTGATGTTAGGTTGCTCTGGATGGTAATAGAAGAAGAATTTCGAACTAGTCATCGGATGTAAACAGAAGAGGAGGCGCGTTCACGGGCTCGCGCGCGCTGGGGTTTTTTCCTTTCCTATCGTCCAGTTTATAATCCTGTTGAAATATTATAGTAAATATACAAAAAAGTGTTCCTAAGGATACATTATCAATGATGTTTGATTGTTCTTGGACGAGTGTATAGGTATAGGTTGAACGTGTTCTCTTCACGGTTCAATGGGCGAGTGGACGCTGTATTTTATGAACATAACGCGCCAACCAAACGGAGATTTATAGATATAATAAATGACTATTTCTAACAAAAGAACCATTGGATGTCTTCGTTGGACACTTGGGAAGCCCTCAGCAGAAGTTCTTCGAAAGGTAAGGGATTTTATATTAGCGATTTTATGCGTTTTATGAGACCCGCTTTGGTTATAGATTTATGCTAATGCATAAAATATGAGAGGGGCTATCCTCAAACAATCAAATGTTGTGCTTTCACCGTAAAGCCTTTTTGAAATCTGACAACGTGTCACGATCTTGTACGGAAGTGGACCAAGGCGCAAGCGTGCAGGGTTGAGTGAAACATATTTATTTCTAGAACTCACCAAAACAAAAGAAAGTACACAACGACCGTAACGCAGGTGTGGCACACACAACTACAAACATAAATATCCCACAACACAGGTGGGGGACTGAACCACCTAAATAGGATTCCCAATTAGAGACAACGACTAACAGCTGCCTCTAATTGGGAACCCAAACCAACCAACATAGAAATACAAATATAGACCAAAAAACACCCCTGATCACGTCCTGACCAAAACCACAAATGAGCAGCCAAAAGGGCTATCTATGGCCAGGACGTGACACAACGCTGTGATATTGCCAAGAATCAGAGCTTTTGATGACTATGCAACACTTGTATATTGATGAATGTTTAATAATTCAACTTTTGGATTTTGAATTTAGCGCCTTACATTTCACCGGGTAGTGTCGGGAGTGGGGCGCCCCACTGCTCCCTAAGTAGTTAAGCTGTGTACTGACGACAAAAAGGAGTCAGGCGCAGGAGAGTTGAGATGCGTGGAAACCAACGTATTTAATAAGCCACCAGCACAAAACAAAGTACACAGGTCTAGGCAAAATACTGTCCACGACAAATATAAACTCGGGCGAATAAACAAAACACCCGGAATAATAAACATAGCCGTCAAAAACACACAGACTGAACAAACAAAATAATCACTCACAAGGACAAGAAGGAAAACAGAGGATTAAATACACGCAGACTGATGAGGGGGAATGAGCAACAGGTGTGAACTGAGAAACAAGGCAAAACCAATGGATAATGAAAAAAGGAGCGGTGAGGACTAGTAAACCTGTGACGTCGACCGCCGAACACCGCCCGAACAAGGAGAGGGGCCGACTTCGGCGGAAGTCGTGACAGCGATTCCCAAACCTTCCATAACAAAGCCATCCCCTACAGAGAGATGAACCTGGAGAAGAGCCCCCTAAGCAAGCTGGTCCTGGGGCTCTGTTCACAAACACAAACAGACCCCACAGAGCCCCAGGATAGAAACAAAATTAGACAACCAAATCATGAGAAAACAAAAAGATAATTACTTGACACATTGGAAAGAATTAACAAAAAAAACAGAGCAAACTATAATGTACACAGTGGCAGAATACCTGACCACTGTGACTGACTGACCCAAAATTAAGGAAATCTTTGACTATGTACAGACTCAGTGAGCATAGCCTTGTTATTGAGAAAGGTCACCGTAGGCAGATCTGGTTCTCAAGAGAAGACAGGCTATGTGTCACGACTTCAGCCGAAGTTGGTCCCTCTCCTTGTTCGGGCGGCTTTCGGCGGTCGACGTCACCGGTTTTCTAGCTACCGCCGATCTACTTTTCATTTTCTATGTTTTTGTCTTCATTATACACACCTGGTTTCTATCCCATAATTACATGTTCCTTATTTAAACCCTCTGTTTCCCTCATGGTTTTGTGCGTGTTTGTTTTATGTTAGATGTTCTTGTTATGTGAGCTTGGATTTTTACTACTATTTTGGTAGTTTGTACTTTGAGTAAAGTTACGTGATTACTCATCTCCGTTGTCCTGTGCCTGACTCTGCCTACCTGCTACACAGAGACACCTGACACTATGTGCACACTGCCCACAAAACGAGGTGTAAACTGAGCTGCACTTCCTAACCTCCTGCCAAATGTATGACCATATTAGAGACACATATTTCCCTCAGATTACACAGACCCAAAAAGAATTAGAAAACAAATCCAATTTTGATAAACTCCCATATCTACTGGGTGAAATACCACAGTGTACAATCACACCAGCAAGATTTGTGACCTGTTGCCACAAGAAAAGGACAACCAGTGAATAACAAACACCATTGAAAATACAACCCATATTTATGTTTATTTATATTCCCTTTTAATTTACTTAAACTATTTGCACATTATTACGACACTGTATATAGACATAATATAACATTTGAAATGTCTTTATTCTTTTGGAACTTGTTCGAGTGTAATATTTACTGTTCACTTTTTATTGTTTATTTCACTTTTGTTTATTCATTTCACTTCCTTTGGCAATGTAAACATATGTTTCCCATGCCAATAAAGCCCCTTGAAGTGAATTGAATTGAGAGAGAGAGAGAGAGAGAGACATACACAGAGAGAGAGAGAGAGAGAGAGAGAGAGAGAGCAATTCACACAGACAGTAGTATGTAGGGTTGATCAATGAGGTGATGGGGGAGAACAGGTGCTGAGTGACAGGGGCTAAGGAAGTGATGATTACTAAAGATAACTATTATGGATGAGAGATAAGGGAGGACAGAGGAGAGGAGAAGGGAGTTGTTGAAGGAAAAGAGAGTTCCCAAAAATATCTTAGCAGGAGAGCGGGAGAGAGGGAGGGAGAACCGTTTTGGTTCCAGGTAGAACCCTTTTGGGTTCCATGTAGAACCCTTTGTGGAAAGGAACCAAAAGGGTTCTACCTGAAACCAAAAAGGGTTCTTCAAAGGGTTCTCCTATAGGGCTAGCCAAAGAACCCTTTAAGGTTCTAGATAGCACCTTTTTTTCTAAGCGTGTAGGCTAGGGTCAGAGAGAGAGAGAGAGAGAGAGGGAGAGAGAGAGAGAGAGAGAGAGAGAGGGTCAGAGAGAGAGAGAGAGAGAGAGAGGGAGGGAGGGAGGGAGGGAGGTGAAACTGAGTGTGTGTGTGTGGTGTGCATGAGTGTGTGTGTGATTAACAGGGTCTCAGCCAGTGACTTCACACCATTCCAACATGCCAATTGAGTCTTAGTGCTGGTTCTGTCTGTCAGCCTTACAGGTGTATACCACTCAGTGCTCCAGTTCTTTTTTAAACGAAGAGTAAACTAAAAACCTAATGGAAAACACAGAGGTCCAGCTTTGCTTGGCGTCAGCGGCATGTTAGGCCTTTAATGAGAGATTAATTGCAAACGAGGTCACCCTCCTAGTTGGTGCTTCCCATCAAGCATCTAGTGAAGCAGTGGATGTTGAGTGTAGCTACACACTCTAATCATGTAGCATTTCAAAGTCAAACATTGAGTGAAATACGGAAATTGGTTAAACGATCTCAATGAATCTCAATGAACTCAATGTTTGACACAACGTTTTGACTTCATTTAAATGTCATCATAAGTGCAATTCCATAACTCCGCTATTCATGTATGTAGGTACTGTGCAGTATGAATTCATAAATTCAATGTCTGTCAGGCAAAATAAGAAAAAGGGATTGTTTTAGGGAAAACAACTGCAGTCTGTGGCATGGTCAGCTAAACTAGCCTGGTCCCAGACTGTCTTGCTAACTCCTATGGTCTTTTTTGATAGGACATTGATCATGGGAGTTGGCTATATAACACAAACAGGTCTGGGGCCAGGCTAAAGCTAAACAGCTACACCC
>QNTS01001476.1:292256-324399 GCA_003317085.1 Hucho hucho | reverse complement strand
GAAAAAAAATCCAGAAAATCACATTGTAGGATTTTTAATGAATTTATTTGCAAATTATGGTGGAAAATAAGTATTTGGTCACATACAAACAAGCAAGATTTCTGGCTCTCACAGACCTGTAACTTCTTCTTTAAGAGGCTCCTCTGTCCTCCACTCGTTACCTGTATTAATGGCACCTGTTTGAACTTGTTATCAGTATAAAAGACACCTGTCCACAACCTCAAACAGTCACACTCCAAACTCCACTATGGCCAAGACCAAAGAGCTGTCAAAGGACACCAGAAACAAAATTGTAGACCTGCACCAGGTTGGGAAGACTGAATCTGCAATAGGTAAGCAGCTTGGTTTGAAGAAATCAACTGTGGGAGCAATTATTAGGAAATGGAAGACATACAAGACCACTGATAATCTTCCTCGATCTGGGGCTCCACGCAAGATCTCACCCCGTGGGGTCAAAATGATCACAAGAACGGTGAGCAAAAATCCCAGAACCACACGGGGGGACCTAGTGAATGACCTGCAGAGAGCTGGGACCAAAGTAACAAAGCCTACCATCAGTAACACACTACGCCGCCAGGGACTCAAATCCTGCAGTGCCAGACGTGTCCCCCTGCTTAAGCCAGTACATGTTCAGGCCCGTCTGAAGTTTGCTAGAGAGCATTTGGATGATCCAGATGAGGATTGGGAGAATGTCATATGGTCAGATGAAACCAAAATAGAACTTTTTGGTAAAAACTCAACTCGTCGTGTTTGGAGGACAAAGAATGCTGAGTTGCATCCAAAGAACACCATACCTACTGTGAAGCATGGGGGTGGAAACATCATGCTTTGGGGCTGTTTTTCTGCAAAGGGACCAGGACGACTGATCCGTGTAAAGGAAAGAATGAATGGGGCCATGTATCGTGAGATTTTGAGTGAAAACCTCCTTCCATCAGCAAGGGCATTGAAGATGAAACGTGGCTGGGTCTTTCAGCATGACAATGATCCCAAACACACCGCCCGGGCAACGAAGGAGTGGCTTCGTAAGAAGCATTTCAAGGTCCTGGAGTGGCCTAGCCAGTCTCCAGATCTCAACCCCATAGAAAATCTTTGGAGGGAGTTGAAAGTCCGTGTTGCCCAGCGACAGCCCCAAAACATCACTGCTCTAGAGGAGATCTGCATGGAGGAATGGGCCAAAATACCAGCAACAGTGTGTGAAAACCTTGTGAAGACTTACAGAAAACGTTTGACCTCTGTCATTGCCAACAAAGGGTATATAACAAAGTATTGAGAAACTTTTGTTATTGACCAAATACTTATTTTCCACCATAATTTGCAAATAAATAAATAAAAAATCCTACAATGTGATTTTCTGGATTTCTTTTTCTCATTTCGTCTGTCATAGTTGAAGTGTACCTATGATGAAAATTACAGGCCTCTCTCATCTTTTTAAGTTGGAGAACTTGCACAATTGGTGGCTGACTAAATACGTTTTTGCCCCACTGTATGTCTCCACTGTTTAGTGTATAATTATCATAGCATGAATCTGGTCATGGTGTAGATACAGTGCATTACACCCATTGACTTGACTTTTTCCACATTTTGTTACAGCCTTATTATAAAAAGGATTTAAAAAAATATATATAAAATCTACACACAATATCCCATAATGACAAAGTGAAACAGGTTTTTAGACATTTTAGCAAATGTATTAAAAATAAGAACAGAAATACCTTATTTAAATAAGTATTCCGACATTTTGCTATGAGACTTGAAATTGAGCTCAGGTGCAACCTGTTTCTACTGATCATCTTTGAGAGGTTTCTACAACTTGATTGGAGTCCACCTGTGGTAAATTCAATTGATTGGACATGATTTGGAAAGGCACACAGCAGTCTATATAAGGTCACTCAGTTGACAGTGGATGTCAGAGCAGAAACCAAGCCATGAGGTCAAAGGAATTATCTGTAGAGCTCTGAGGGAAGATTATGTGGAGGCACAGATCTGGGGAAGGGTACCGAAAAATGTCTGCAGCATTGAAGTTCCCCAAGAACACAGTGGCCTCCATCATTCTTAAATGGAAGAAGTTTGGAACCACCAAGACTGTTCCTGGAGCTGGATGCCTGGCCAAACTGAGCAATCGGGGGAGAAGGGCCTTGGTCAGAGAGGTAACCAAGAACCCAATGGTAAAATTGACAGAGCTCCAGAGTTCCTCTGTGGAGATGGGAGAACCTTCCAGAAGGACAACAATCTCTGCAGCACTCCACCAATCAGGCCTTTATAGTAGAGTGGCCAGACTGAAGCCACTCCTCAGTAAAAGGCATGCGACAGCCCGTTTGGAGTTTGCCAAAAGGCACCTAAAGGACTCTGACCATGAGAAACAAGATTCTCTCAAGATTCTCAAACCAAGATTGAACTCTTTGGCCTGAATGCCAAGCATCACGTCTGGAAGAAACCTGTCACTATCCCTAAGGTGAAGGATGGTGGTGGCAGCATCATACTGTGAGGATGTTTTTCACCAACAGACTAGTCAGAATTGAGGGAAAGATGAACGGAGCAAAGTACAGAGAGATCCTTGATAAAAACCTGCTCCAGAGCACTCAGGACCTCAGACTGGGGTGAAGGTTCACCTTCCAACGGGACAACAGCCCTAAGCACACAGCCAAGACAACACAGGAGTGGCTTTGGGACAAGTCTCTGAATGTCCTTGAGTGGTCCAGCAAGAGCCTGGACTTGAACCCGATCTAACATATCTGGACAGACCTGAAAATAGCTGTGCAGCGACACTCCCTATCCAACCTGACAGAGCTTGAGAGGATCTGCAGAGAAGAATGGGAGAAACTTGCCAAATACATGTATGCCAAGCTTGTAGCGTCATACCAAAGACGACTCAAGGCTTTAATCGCTGCCAAAGGTGCTTCAACAAAGTATTGAGTAAAGAGTCTGAACACTTATTTAAATTTGATATTTCTGTTTTTTCTTTTTAATACATTTACTAACATTTCTAAAAACCTGTTTTTGCTTTGTCATTATGGGGTATTGTGTGTAGATTGAGGGGAAAAAACAATTGAATCCATTTTAGAGTAAGGCTGTGACGTAACAACATTTTGAAAAAGTCAAGGGGTCTGAATACTTTCTGAATGCACTGTAGATACTATTGGAAGATGCTATGAGGACCGAGGGATTTGAAAGAGATATGGAAGTGAGAAAAGGAAAATATCCCTTTGGAATTGGAAGCGTACATACCAAATGACCATGCTGCTGCTATGTCTGTCTGACCTTTTTGTGTTGATTGGGATTTCCCCCCTGAGGTAAAGGGCCCTCTGACCAGATTTGGGGCATTTGCCGTCTGTCAGATGCCTGTCTGTAAATTGTGATTACAGTACAAGCAGAAGGGGTGGCAGAGATTAATTCAATCCAACACGCAAATCTGATTGCCTGCATTTGCATATTAATGAGAAAAATGTTGGAGGGTTTTTTGGCAGGTGGCAAGGCAGAAGATGGTTAAAAGCTGGGAAAATGTGATATTTACTGCTTTCGTCTGGCAAGTTGAGGTCAGTGTCTGGTTGTGCATGGATTTGCATATATTAGCATACCAAATGTAGGAATGACATGAGAAGATTCCAGTGGCCTTCTCTCTCTTCTGTGTGGTAAGTTTTTAAAATGAAAGAGGTGTTGACCAACCACTTGTAAGCGTCATTTTGAGAGAAACGTTTATTCTGCTTGAAGACTAAAAGTTTTATGGAAATGTCCTTATAGCAAACTGCAGGGAGGGAGGAGGTCAGAGAACTGGCAGTGTGGTGCCAGGACAACAACCTCTCCCTCAATGTGAGCAAGACAAAGGAGTTGATTGTGGACTACAGGAAAAGGCGAGCCCTACACGCCCCCATTAACATTGACGGGGCTGTAGTGGAGCGGGTCGAGCGTTTCAAGTTCCTTGGTGTCCACATCACCAACGGACTATCATGGTCCAAACATACCAAGACAGTCGTGAAGAGGGCACGACAACACCTTTTCCCCCTCAGGAGACTGAAAAGATTTGGCATGGGTCCCCAGATCCTCAAAAGGTTCTATAGCTGCACCATCGAGAGCATCCTGACCGGTTGCATCACCGCCTGGTATGTCAACTGCTTGGCATCTGACCGTAAGGCGCTACAGAGGGTAGTGCGAACGGCCCAGTACATCACTGGGGCCAAGATTCCTGCCATCCAGGACCTATAATATAGGCGGTGTCAGAGGAAAGCCCATAAGCCCATTTGTCAGAGACTCCAGTCACCCAAGTTATAGACTTTTCTCTGCTACCGCACGGCAAGCGGTACCGGAGCGCCAAGTCTAGGACCAAAAGGCTCCTCAACAGCTTCTACCCCCAAGCCATAAGACTGCTGAACAATTCATAAAATCGCCACCGGAGTCTACTTGGTAAATATTTTCTTCTTTTTGAATTGCACTGTTGGTTAAGGGCTTGTAAGTAAGCATTTCACAGTAAAGTCTACACTTTACATTCGTTGTGGGAAAATTCCCTACCCAAATAACAACCAAAATATGTCTATCCCAGACTTCTTAAAATTGTCATGAAAAGGACATTTTAATCCTCTGTTGTCTCCCTGAACAGAGATCTGGATTTCACCCAGGAAATTACATAATTATGACATCCCATGCCAAATGATCCCTGCTGGGTCTCAACGGTTCATGGTTGTGGTAGTGTATAGCTCAGTCTCCTTGGTGGTCTGGTGTGGTTGTGGTAGTGTATAGCTCAGTCTCCTTGGTGGTCTGGTGTGGCTGTGGTAGTATATAGCTCAGTCTCCTTGGTGGTTTGGTGTGGTTGTGGTAGTGTATAGCTCAGTCTCCTTGGTGGTCTGGTGTGGTTGTGGTAGTGTATAGCTCAGTCTCCTTGGTGGTCTGGTGTGGTTGTGGTAGTGTATAGCTCAGCCTCCTTGGTGGTCTGGTGTGGTTGTGGTAGTAGTGTAAAGAGACCGTGAGATATACACTACTACCACAACCACACCAGACTAAAGAGAACGTGAGCTATACACTACTACCACAACCACACCAGACTAAAGAGACCGTGAGCTATACACTACTACCACAACCACACCAGACTAAAGAGACCGTGAGCTATACACTACTACCACAACCACACCAGACTAAAGAGACCGTGAGCTGTACACTACTACCACAACCACACCAGACTAAAGAGACCGTGAGCTATACACCACAACCACACCAGACTAAAGAGACCGTGAGCTGGTGTGGTTGTGGTAGTAGTGTATAGCTCACGGTCTCTTTAGTCTGGTGTGGTTGTGGTAGTAGTGTATAGCTCACGGTTTAGGCTGCGACCGGGTGCAGCTGTGGTTTATGAGCCTCGCGGCCAGCCCATTAAAGTCGCTGCTCTTTTGTAAAGGTTGTCTGGCTCTTAAATGGTGTCATCTTTATTGATGTTTCTCTCTCCCCCCTCCTCTCATGTACAGAAATATGCTGGATGGCCCTGGTTTAAATTCAATTCCTAACACAAGCCTGAAATGATACAGCAAATGAATGTCTTCCTTTCACAGACACACACACACCTCGCTCCACACACACACACCTCGCTCCACACACCACGTCCCGTTTAGCCCTGACGATATAGCGGCCGTAAATGTGGCTGCCTGAGTGAACGGGTCCACAAATCACGACAAGGGAGATGAGATGACTGTGTACCGTCGTCCCCAACGCCAGCGGCAGGAAGGGGCGCGGCAGAGGACAGGCTGTCAATCTCCCGCCAAGGAGTTAAAAAAAAAAGATTTAAAAAAGGAGTGAAGCATTTCCTGTAACTATCTTTTCTGCATCATTGTATTGCTTTTCCACCCAGTCACTTTGCTGCTGTTTATCAATAACCCTGGTATGTTCTTGTCTTACTGCACAGTGCCCTAACCCATCTGGATAAGAGGAATACCTATGTAAGAATGCTGTTCATCGACTACAGCTCAGCATTATTGTGGTATCATGGGAGGTTTGAGTAGTAATTCGAGCTCTGGGATCCAGAGCTGGGTCGGGACACGTTGACCCAGGACCTGAAGGACTGCCCTGCCGGGGTCCACCACTCCCATCCTTTGTTGTAGAGGTGGGGCGACTAGGAGTTGTGACCCCGGCCACAAGGGTGCGTTCTCAGCCCTCTCCTGTACTCCCTGTTCACCCATGATTGCGTGGCCAAGCACGCCTCCAACTCAATCATCAAGTTTGCTGACGACACTACAGTGGTAGGCTTGATTACCAACAACGACGAGATGGCCTACAGGGAGGAGGTGAGGGCCCTCGGAGTGTGGTGTCAGGAAAATAGCCTCTCACTCAACGTTAACAAAACTAAGGAGATGATCGTGGACTTCAGGAAACAGCAGAGGGAGCACCCCCCTATCCACATCGACAAGCTGGAAAGTTTTAAGTTCCTCGGCGTACACATCACGTCCTGTTGGGCTGTATCCCCGCCTGGTACGGCAACTGCTCCGCCCACAACCGTAAGGCTCTCCAGAGGGTAGTGAGGACTGCACAACGCATCACCGGGGGCAAACTACCTGCCCTCCAAGACACCTACACCACCCGATGTCGCAGGAAGGCCAAAAAGATAATCAAGGACAACAACCACCCGAGCCACTGCCTGTTTACCTCGCTATCATCCAGAAGGCGAGGTCAGTACAGGTGCATCAAAGCTGGGATCGAGAGACTGAAAAACAGCTTCTATCTCAAGGCCATCAGACTGTTAAACAGCCACCACTAACATTGAGTGGCTGCTGCCAACATACTGACTTAAAACTCTAGCCACTTTAAATAATAGAAAATTGGATGTAACAAATGTATCACTAGCCACTTTAAACAATTTTGTATATAATGTTTACATATCCGACATTACTCATATCAAATGTATACACAGTACTCTATATGGGTTGTGCCGTGGCGGAGATCTTGTGGGCTACACTCGGCCTTGTCTCAGGATGGTAAGTTGGTGGTTGAAGATATCCCTCTAGTGGTGTGGGGGCTGTGCTTTGGCAGAGTGGGTGGGGTTATATCCTGCCTGTTTGGCCCTGTCCTGTTTGGCCCTATTGTCGGACGGGGCCACAGTGTCTCCCGACCCCTCCTGTCTCAGCCCCCAGTATTTATGCTGCAGTAGTTTGTGTCGGGGGGCTAGGGTCCGTCTGTTATATCTGGAGTATTTCTCCTCTCTTATCCGGTGTCCTGTGTGAATTTAAGTATGCTCTCTCTAATTATCTCTCTCTCTCTCTCTTTCTATTTTTCTCTCTCTCTCTCGGAGTACCTGAGCATTAGGACCATTCCTCAAGGCCTACCTGGCCTGATGACTCCTTGATGTCCTGAGTCCACCTGTCCGTGCTGCTTCTCCAGTTTCAACAGTTCTGCCTGTATTATGAACATTTTAAAATCTTGTCCATGTTCTGTTATAATCTGCACCCGGCACAGCCAGAAGAGGACTGGGCACCCCTCACAGCCTGGTTCCTCTCACCATGCTTTTACACCTGCATTGCTTGCTGTTTGGGGTTTAAGGCTGGGTTTCTGTACAGCACTCTGTGACATCAGCTGATGTAAGAAGGGCTTTTATAAATTGATTTGATTTGATTTTGATTTGATTTGATTTATACCATCTACTGAATCTTGCCTATGCCGTTCGGCCATCGACTCAAATCTCTGGATGTAATAAATGTATCGCTAGCCCCTTTAAACGATGCCATTTATATAATGTTTACATATCCTACACTACTCATCTCACATGTATATACTGTACTATATACCATCTACTGCATCTTGCCTATGCCGGTCAGCCATCGCTCATCTACATATTTATATGTACATACTCGTATTCATTCCTTTACACTTGTGTGTATAAGGTAGTTATTGTGAAATTGTTAGATTACTTGTTAGATACTACTGCATGGTTGGAACTAGAAGCACAAGCATTTCGCTACACTCGCATTAACATCTGCTAACCATGTGTATGTGACAAATAAAATTTAATTTGATTTGCTCAGACACTAAAACGCTTCTGTAACAGCCACTTACGGTGTATAGCTTCAACATCTTCTCTCTGTATTACTTGATGTGTACAGTAGATGCTCTGTTGATAGGGTAGCTCTTTTGACTTTCATGGAGACTCTGGAGCTGTATCTCTGAGCTAAGGTCCCAATCTAAATGTGATACACAGAGGACTAACAGGCAGACAGACAGCCCAACTATTGATCTTCTGAGACGTTCATGCTCTTAACTACTGTACCCTCGAATGCTTCTGTCATTACATGACACAGTCAGTCTCTCAGTCTGTGGTTGCTTTTCTGGTCTGGCTGGTTATCTGTTCTTCAGTATCACACGGGGGATCTGAGGAGTGTGTGCAGAGATGTGTGCAGTGGATGAGTGGAGCCGGGGGATGGAAAGAAAGGCGGACCTGATTAGCACTGTGTGATCTCTCACCATGCTGTCTGAGGCGAGACCCCCCTTCTCACGACCCCCCCTCGTGCTGCTAATGACTGCTAATTGTGGCACGGCAGGGAGAGAGGCTATGAGCTGAATATTGCACCCTCACTGCCTGGTCTGGTGATGCTGGGGACCCTGAAGCAACAAACTTCCATTCAATCAAGTCGATTGATCACTAAGTCCATTAATCAATAAGGGTATTGACTCCTTCTCAATCCATTTTGGTTTATAGTCACTAGATCATCCCACCAACTGCTCCCTCCTCTCTGTATCCAGACTGCTGAATTACACCCTTGTTTTTTGGGGCTCAAAGATTGGTGTTGAAGAAGTATCCCTGGGAGATGCTCCTCTCAGTTCAGCTGAAATTAGGACATGTTTTACGGTAGAAGGCTGATCTAAACAGTGCAGGGAAGGCTTGTTCCAAAGGGAGGCCTGTGTTCTATCTATTTCTGGAGGAGTTTTGATCTGAGCGAAGCAAGCTGCTAGTGTCTGGCACTTACCGGATTCACTCTTATTTATCCTTTGACAGATGAGTTTCTCCATTTGTAAATCTACTCCTAATCTCTCTCCATCCCTCTGCCCCTCCGTTGCCGAAGCTCGCCTTCAACTTTCTCTCCCTTTCAATCTCTTCCTCACCTCTTCTTCCTCCCCCTCTTATTCCTCACCTCTTGTTCCTCCCTCTCTCCTCTCCTTTTCTTCCTCCTCCTCTCCTCTTCTTCCTCTCTCTCTCCTATCCTCACCTCTTCTTCCTCTCTCCTCACCACTTCTTCCTCCCCCCTCTCCTCTTCTTCCTCCCCCCTCTCCTTGTTAGCCTAGTAGGAGAATGTTGTCTGACCAGTTGAACTAGACTGAGGAGAGCTTATCCATGACAGACAAACAGGGATATATCCTCAATGTCCTATAGCTGCTCATTGTATGGATCCGAGCTGCCAATGGTTAAGGCACAGAATGAGAGAACAGGAGCCTGAACTAATGCATGCATTGCAACGCCGCAGTTCTTCCCTGTAATACGTTTCCTTGGCCTGGCCTCCTCTCCGTATTTCATTTGGAATGGGATTTGTCAGAGGAGAGAAAGTAATGTTCATATGAAGTGCCTGACCTGTTTCTTTGTCCTGAGCTAACTCTCCCGTATCACTCCATCTCTCATTTCAGCAAGGAAATTTCCCTCTTGTTTCAAACCCAATTTTCCTAAAACTCCCGACGTCAGCAGGTAGCAGCAGGCCGCCTCTGCCTCTCTCCGCCCAGCCTAACACACTTTGTGTCCAATTAAACTCACTCTCACCCTCCATCTTTCACTCTCTCTCGCTCCTTCCCTGCCTCCTTACCTCTCTCTGTCCATCAGTCTATCACTCACTCTGCCTTGTTAAACACAACCACACCAGTCCAATTAAAGGTTTATATGCATGACAGAAAGAAAGAGCCTGGATTACACTTTGTTTCCTCTTACTTATTCATTACCTTTCCCTCAATCTCAAACTCCTCCCTCTCTCAAACTCCCCCTCCCTGCCTTTCATTACTTCCTCCCACCACCCACCTCAAATCCCTCCTTTCTTTCTTTCGTCAGTCTGTCTGTTCCTCCATCTTTCTTTCTTTCTCCCTCCCTCCATCCCTCCTTCTTCCTCCACTCTCGCTCTCTTTGGCCCTCACCTCCCCCACTGCTCCATCTCTCCGTCCCTGTAGCAGATGGTGGCTGTCAGAGGTGGACAGTTAACAGACGGCCCAGTATCCCTCCCAGGCGTACAGGCTCTGCCCTGGCCAGTCCCCTCCAACCTGCCCATCACCCCCTTCCACCTTCCTCCTCCCACCTCTAACCCTTCCTACTACCACAACCAGCCCCCTCCAACCTTCCTCCTTCTACCACCAGCCCCCTCCAACCTTCCTCCTTCTACCACCAGCCCCCTCCAACCTTCCTCCTCCCACCATCAGCCCCCTCCTCCCACCTCCAACCCCCTACAACCCACCTCGTTCCCCTCGTCTCCAGTTCCTCCTCAGTCTCCTCCCCTTCCTCTCCTCTGGGTTGATATCTGGTGGGCCGTCTTTTCCCCCCAGTGGCGCGGGCCTTCTGGACAGAGCAGATGGTGAGAGCGGACCTGGAGGAGACGTCCTCTAACCTGGGAGTCTGGCCAGCCCCGGCCCACGGCGAACGCCTGATGCCAGCCTAATGGACCTGGACAGGGCTTGGCAACTTTCGGTTGTGTTGCTTGGTTATTTAGGTCTCTGTGTTTGTTTCTCTGCAGCTTCAAACTTCAAGATTTTTGTATAATATAAGTATTGTGTGTGTATGCAGGTGTGTGACTGATTCTTTTCATTTCTAATGATGTAAATTCAGCTAAAAACATCTCTAATTGTGAGGTCAAAGGTTAGGGATCAGCAGACCGTGGACCAAGGTCAAATGGTCCCACTGTGGATGGAAACAGGGATGCTGCTGATGTGTGAATGTAAGGTTTGTAAGGATCAGCAGTTCATATTCAGGCTCAACACTGAAACCTTCCATGAACAGGCTTATCACACTTATCACAGTCCAGGCTCACTGTTAAATAAGCGTAACTCAAGACTCACAGAGGCATGGGCTTGGAACTGTCCAAGCAGCACACACTCACAGCAAGCTCTCCAGAGGCTGAGGATTAGAACCCTTTACTAGGTGTGTGTGTGTTCACTCCATGTGACATATACTGTATGTACTGTATATTGAGCAAGCCATAGTGTTCAGAAGAAGAGTGTTTGTATGTGGCAGATAATGAATGCCTCTATTAGATGTACATCAGAGAGGGGCTGATAACAGAGGTGTCTGATTAGATGACCCTCTGTGTTCACCTGCACCGTAGAGGGAGACATTCTGTATGACTACAGTACAAGCAGAGAAACACTTTCCAGTTCGTTGCTGAAGTGTATTCATGGCTATTTCCCCAAATTAATTTAAAATGCATTAATAGCAGAAAGAGCAACTCAATGAGTTCAGCCTAGTTTCCCTCATTTGCCTAGCGAGTCCAAACGGATTGTTGTTCTCCCCTGACACAATTCCTCTCCAATCCCTTCCTGTTATTAAATATTAAAATCACTGCAATCACTCTGTTTAGCGAACTCTCAGGGGATCAGGCAGCCAACACTATTACAGCACTGATGATTGCAATGCTTTGTTTTTGTTTAGTTTCATTTTTTAACACCGTCGACATTCTAACGGAACGGAGTCTAAATGTTGACCGTCGGTATCCATATCGTGCTGGTTAGATGTTACATGTTCATTAACATGATTACCAACAGATATGTATATACACACGCACACACTCTTTCGTGTGTGCGCGCGCGCAAGCGTGCATATGCACACATACGGCATGCAGATTCCAAAAAGACTTCACACTCCCACACTTGTCCTCTTCTGATATTTTCTTCTTAGGTCTGCACCTGGCTCTCCGAAACAAATGAGTCAGAGGAACATTTTGCACTGTCTTTAAAAATAAAATCATTTCATATCCCCTTTATATTATTGTTCCCACAATGAAATCGGGGAGGGGACAGATATCTGACAGCACTGGCCTGATTTTGACGAAGACATGAGTGAATGATGCGTCTTGTATTAGATTCGGCATTTACACAATTACACTGATTAACCAGATGGTGGCGCTTTAACAAGATTGAAAATGCAAACTTTGAAAGGTCACTCAACTCACCCCGTTTGACCTAAAGTTATGAGATTTGGTACATAAGTCCCTCTCCTCACAAGGAACAAATTTGCCTTGGGACCCATATGGTCAACCATGATAGATTTTCAGCCTTTTAGAATTTTGTGAAAAACACTTAAAACGCAGCTCTTCTGGCCCCGAATGACCGATCTGCACGAAACTTGATATCTCTCTCAACCAATATTTATCAGATAGTACCTAAAACAACATGGTTGCTGTTGACCAATAAACATTCACATGGGCGTGGTCTGGCACATAAATGCATATAAATATGTCAAGGATATTCGTATTGTAACAAAATTTGGTACACATGTTGCAAACATTGTCAAGACTCAACATATGCAAGAACATTCGACCACACGGTGCTATAACGAGCACATGTTTATACTGCGCTTTCAGAAAGTATTCATATCCCTTGACTTATTCCACATTTTGTTGTGTTACAACCTACATTTACAACCTAAACATGTTTTTAGAAATGTTTGCAAATGTATTGAAAATTAAATACAGAAATATCTCATTTACATAAGTATTCACACCCCTGAGTGAATTCTTTGTAGAAGCACCTTTAGCAGCGAATAAGCTGTGAGTCTTTCTGGGTAAATCTCTAGGAGCTTTCCACACCTGGATTGTGCAACATTTGTTATTTTCAAAATGATTTAAGCTCTGTCAAGTTTGTTGTTGATCATTGCTTGTAACCATTTTCAGGTCTTGCAATAGATTTTCAAGTATATTTAAGTAAAAACTGTAACTCAGACACTCGGGAACATTCACTGTCTTCTTGGTAAGCAACTCCAGTCCAGTGTAGATTTGGTCTTGTGTTTTGTTATTGTCCTCCTGAAAGGTGAATTCATCTCCAGTGTCTGGTGGAAAGCAGACTGAACCAGATTTTGCCTGTGCTTGGCTCCATTCCGTTTCTTTTTTATCCTGAAAAACTCCCCAGTCCTTAATGATTACAAGCATACCCATTACATGATGCAGCCACCACTATGCTTTAAAATATGGAAAGTGGTACTCAGTAATATGTTGTGTTGGATTTGCCACAAACCTAACACTTTGTATTCAGGACAAAAAGTGAATTGCTTTACCGCATTTTTCTGTGGTGTTACTTTAGTGTCTTGTTGCAAACAGGATGCATGTTTTGTAATACTTTTTATTCTGTACAGTCTTCTTTTCACTCTGTCAATTAGGTTAATATTGTGGAGTAACTACAATGTTGTTGATCCATCCTCAGTTTTCTCTTATCACAACCTGGGGCTCCCGAGTGGCACAGCAGTCTAAACCTGGGTGAATGATGCGTCTTGCCATAGAGATCCGTTAGTTACAAAATCACACTGATTGGCCCAAGGGAGGTGCTGCATCATTCGTGGGAGACGATATGTTTACTGTTGCCTTGTTTATAATTTCTGTCCGTTTTGAGAAGGCTCCAATTCTGGTTCCTGGCAGGTTGTCTCTCATCTCATTTCCTGTTTCTTGGTGTTTTCTAATAAGCGCTGTTGTAATTCTGTGTGTTATTAATGCCGGAGCGCACTGCACCCTGGGAGCCCTGGCTAGGCTGAGGCAAGAGCGTGCATCTGACACCCCGTGCCACCCGCCTTAGACCAACCACCCTCCAGAGAGGGGGCTTGCTCGCCCAGGAGGTGACGCTAATAGGAGATTTTAACCACATCTCTCCCTCTTTCCCTCCCTCGTTCTCTCTCTCCCTCCTGCTGGTCTGTGGATATGAGCCCAGAGCAAACACAGGCAGCTCTCATTAAGGGACTAGTGCTGGTATTAAATTTGCTGTTATTAGAGAGGCCTCCTTTAATTTCACTGGCACAGCAAACCACACACACCCACGAAGACTGCATTACATTTAGATGCTCTGTGTGTGCGTGAGCGTGTGTGTGTGTGTGTGCGCGCAAGCGTGTGTGTGCGCGCGCGAGCGTGTGTGTGCACGTACTTGCGTTCGTGGGTGTGTGTACCTTAGAGGGGTGATAGCAGATGGGGGTGGTAATGGCAGCATCCATTATGGAGCGGGTTCTACTGTGTCAAGGTGTCAGCCCCTCTGAAAGTGATAGCCTGTAATAAGGCTGGGCAGAGGTTGGGTTTTGATGTGGGGTTATCTGGCTGTGTGTTTGGCTCTACCTCACTGGGCCTCAGACAGATTGGGGGTCATTTTTCACATTAGTGCTCCCCTCCACCCCCCCTCTCCGCCTGACACAACCAAGACGGACAAGATCCATACTCATGCACCATGACAAAGACTCTGTCCCACAAAATCAATGCCAATTATTTGATCAGAGTCTATTTCCACTATACAGAATGTGTAAGACAGTGTGTGTGTGTGTGTGTGTGTGTGTGTGTCAGTCTCTCAACAAGTGAGTTGACATATAAATTCTTGCATATGGTACATTTGTCAAGCAGCAACTAGAGATCCCTCAAGGACATTTAATCACCTCCATCTGGATCCAGCTCCAGCCGCCTGCGCTGTGCCTCTGTCATTGGGCATTCAGAACACGCCACGCTGAGTGACAGGGAGGAGGTAAAGTGACTGTGACAGGGGAACTGGCATCACGCTCTGTGACAGACAACCTCGCCATGATATCACCATGACAGGTGCATAAGAAGATGACTGAATGGGGAGACTGCGTGACAAAACTAGAATATAATAGTGTTTTCTCTTACTGAGCCAAAGGGGTCTGTTAGTGGGTCTACTAGAAGATTCTGTTTTGTACCGTGACCATTTGACGTTCTGTTGGAACAGGTGGTTAAGAGGCGACGCTGAGAACAAACCACAGGTGTCCGGTTCGCCTGTGATGACAAAGCGACAGAACAACTTTCACAAACAAACAAACATGAACATGACATACTATAGTGGGACTTTATAAGACTGGTTTCTTCTTGTTGGTGTGTTTGCGATTCACCAAGGCAGGCAGCCCTTCATCTCGGCCCGGCCCTTCTGTCTGTCTGTCTATGGGAGCTGTAAAGCACCACAGTGTGTTCAGCTGTGACTGAGACTCATTAAAGGGGGAGAGCGTCCGTCATGGAGGCGCGGCTGTCTGAGTGTCGGCCGGCTGTCCTGCGGGGGACTTACAGAGGGACTGGGGGGGGCTCAGAGCTTCTCATCCATACAGAGAGGCCTAACTAACACCCCCCTCCCCCCAAACTGAACCCAACCTGCCGCCCCTCCATCACCCAGCTGGGGCTGGTCTCCTGTGATTCACTATGCCCCCCTGCCGCCATGCATCACACACCAGCCACACTCTCCAAACTGCCTCCCCTGCCTCTTAGCAGACAGACCTGTTATCAAGCACCTCCAGGGCATAGCTTAGTGATGGATGCTTATCAAGGAGGACATTGTTGTGGACCTGCTGTGTGGATCTCTGCAGTGTCCTCTGTCATGTTGTAATTGTCCTTCAAGTCCCATACTGCCTCTAGTAATTGTCAGACATCTACTGCATGTTTACTGCTGTGGCATTGTGACTTGAGATGTTTGAGTGGACTTATGTGCATCTCTCAATCTCTCCCTGTCCATCCATATTGATGTCCATTGATCTCTTTATATGCATATTTCCATCCATACATTGGTGTAGTGTGGTGTGAGAAATGCCTGGTTGATGTGTTATTTCCCTAGAAGAGCCAGAGCTGTATTGTGTTCAGCAGACAGCAGTGGTGTAAGGCCAACAGGACCACACTGCTGCTGGGCTCTCTGTCTGTCTGTGTCAGATCTCCACTGATGTGTTCAGCTGTTCAGACACACTGCTTCAATATCTGCCTCCCTCCTCATCCCCGCCCTCTATTATTTCTCTCTCGTTCTCTCTCTCTTTCTCCCTCTCTCTTTCCCTCTCTCTCACTCCACCTCTCTATCTCATCTCTTGTGCTCCCCTCTCTCCTCTCCTATCCTGTCTTTCCCCATGGGGGAGATTACCCCTACTCCACGGCCATTCCAGATATTTAATTTCCAAATCCCTGTAGTTAACCACCCCCTCCTCTCACTCTCTCTCCATCCCTCTCTTTCTCTCTTCATTGTGGTAAGAGACAAACACAACAGAGGAAACCAAACACAATGGGGCTGTTGATATATTAGAGGAAGTGGCATCTGTGAGGCTGGGGTCACCGTGGTGCTCAAATGAGAAAGGACATCGTTCATTTCCAACCTCAAATTGCCTTGCTCTCATCTCTGACCTTCTCTAAACAGCCTCATTCAAGCAATCCCCCAGCTTTTCCTTGAGACATGCACGCACAAGTACCAAGCTAGATCGCACGCACACGTGTATTAAACACACACACACCCTTACCATACACATTTGACATGATATGTAACCTTTCTACAGAGAAAGAAATTAGACCAAAAAATATACATCATAATAATAATAATTATTATTATTATCATTATAATAATAATAATTCCCCTTTTAATTGTGCATCTAGCGAGAGAAGAATCTGTTGGTCTAGCGATGTTTCTGCTGTTAGGACAACTGCTGCAGCATGTCATGGCACAGTTTGTAAAACAATGGCCACTCAAATTATACAAATAATCAATAATCAAATAATATATACTGAACAAAAATATAAACACAATATGTAAAGTGTTGGTTTCATGTGCAGAAATAAAAGATCCCAGAAATGTTCCATACACACAAAAAGCTTATTTCTCTCAAATTGTGTGCACAAATTTGTTTACATCCCTGTTCCAGTTCCCGCCAAAATATCCAGCAACTTCGCACAGCCATTGAAGAGGAGTGGGACAACATTCCACAGGCCACAATCAACAGCCTGATCAACTCTATGCAAAGGAGATGTTGCTCTGCATGAGCCAAATGGTGGTCACACCAGATACTGAATGGTTTTCTGCTCCACGCCCCTCCCTTTTTTGTTAAGATATCTGTGACAGATGCATATCTGTATTCCCAGTCATGTGAAATCCATAGATTAGGGCCTAATTTATTTTAATTGACTGATTTCCTTATATTTGTATTTATTATGGATCCAAGACAGCAGCTACTCTTCCTGGGATCCGGCAGATTTAAGGCAGTTATACAATTTTAAAAACATTACAATACATTCATTACAGAATTCACAACACACGAAGTGTGTGCCCTCAGGCCCATACTCCACTACCACATATCTACAACACAAAATCCATGTGTACTTATGTGTATAGTGCGTATGTTATCATGTGTGTGTATGCATGTGTCTGTGCTTATGTTTTTGTTACTTCACAGTCCCCGCTGTTCCATAAGGTGTATTTTTACCTGCTTTTTAAATCTAATTCTACTGCTTGCATCAGTTACCTGATGTGGAATAGAGTTCCATGTAGTCATGGCTCTATGTAGTTCTGTGCGCCTCCCATAGTCTGTTCTGGACTTGGGGACTGTGAAGAGACCTCTGGTGGAATGTCTTGTGGGGTATGCATGGGTGTCTGAGCTGTGTGCTAGTATTTTAAACAGACAGCTCGGTACCTTCAGCTTGTCAACACCTCTTACGAAAACAAGTTATGAGGATGTCAATCTCTCTTCCACTTTGAGCCATGAGAGATTGACATGCATGTCATTTAATGTTAACTCTCCGTGTACTTTTAAGGGCCAGCAGTGCTGCCCTGTTCTGAGCCAACTGCAATTTTCCCAAGGTGCGGTGCCCTCTTTGTGGCACCGCACCACACTACTGAACAGTAGTCAAGGTGCGACAACCAGGGCCTGTAGGACCTGCCTTGTTGATAGTGTTCTTAAGAATGCAGAGCAGTGCTTTATTATGTACAGACTTCTCCCCATTTTAGCTACTGTTGTATCAATGTTTTAACCATAACAGTTTGCAATCCAGGGTTACTCCAAGCAGTTTAGTCACCTCAACTTGCTGAATTTCCACATCATTCTTCCCGAAATGTAGTTGAGGTTTAGGGTTTAGTGAATGATTTGTCCCAAATACAATGCTTTTAGTTTTGGAAATATTTAGAACTAACTTATTCCTTGCTACCCATTCCGAAACTAACTGCATCTCTTTGTTAAGTGTTGCAGTCATTTCAGTCGCTGTAGTAGCTTGATGTGTGTTAAGTAATCCGCATACATAGGCACGCTGCCTTACTCAAAACCAGTGGCTTTGAGTAACTCAGTAAAATCTTTGAAATTGTTGCGTTAATATTTTTGTTCAGTGTAGTTCTGTCAGGTAAACCTACTTTGCATTTAACATTTCATTGAGAAGATTTTTGGGGAAAGACTTTGTCTACCCATAAGACTGTTATCATTAGCATCGCTAACTTGCTACATACAGAGTGATAAGCAAACGCGTGCCCCAAATAGACAGATATTTCTGGAATTTTATAGGCAGATGTTGTGTTTGGCCTTTTAAGCCAATAGAGGCTAACCAGGGGTGGGATAATCCAATGTGGCTGTGATTGATAGTAGTTGGGAGCTTTATGTTTTTCACAGTTTGAGATGGAACAAATAAAAAAAATGCATGTACTTTCAGAAGTGCTTGGCGAGCTACTGGTAGTTCAGGACCTCCTGTTGGAGACCCCTGGTGTAAAGGAACTATGTAAAACTACTTTGAAGTACTACTTAAGATGTTTTTGGGGGTATCTGTACTTTACTGAGAAAGGCCTATTTTTTTACAACTTTTACTTTTACTCTACTACATTCCTGAAGAAAATATTTACTTTTTACTCCCATATATTTTTGCTGACACCCAAAAGTACTCATTACATTTCAAATGTTTAGTGGTCATCCCTACTGCCTTAGATCTTGTGGACTCACTAAACACAATTGCTTTGTTTGTCTAGTGTTGGAGTGCGTCCCTGGCTATCCATAAATAAATAAAAATAATTGGTGCTGTGTGGTTTGCTTAATATAAGGAATTTGAAATGATTTATACTTTTCCTTTTGATACTTTGACTTTTATTCAAGTAGTTTGTTACAGGGTGACTTTTCATTGAGTCATTTTCTATTAAGGTATCTTTACTTTTACTCAAGTATGACAATTGGGTACTTTTGCCACCACTGCACTTTCCCATGAGTGTGTATGGTCCAGAGTGTTATATTTGACACTTCACCAATAGATGAGCAGATGAGCCATAGTGTAGATTAGCCCCGCTACCTTCTGTCAGTGAAGCAGCCCTGTTCAGATAACATCATCACGTTTTAATGCAGACATATACACAGCACTGTATTCTAATTGGCCAGAGATATGACAACATTAAAGGGTGTCAGCACAGAGAACAGCATTTTAATTGTGGGTTAATGATGATGTTTATTTCCCCCGGTACTCGTTCCTAAGAGCTATGGCTTTATGCTGTAGCAGTGGCTAGCTGTAGCTGTGTGCTCTCTATGGGAAGAATGCTGAGTTCTGTCTCTCTCAAGGTAGTTTAGCTAAGAATCTCTCCTTCCCTCTGTAAGTTCTTTATCAGGAAGTAGCAGCACATTAACCTCAGAGTGGATTATGGCGTGTAACAGAGCCGGGCCGCCGGGACGCAGTGTGACTGGGCTCCTCTGGGCTCAGATTAGAGCCGACCTCTGACCTCTGTTTAAGTCATTGATAGTGAACTGTGCTTCCTCAACAACCTCTCTCTCTCAACTCCCCGGTCGTCTGAGGCTGCTGTGCGGTTCTGGAGTAAATCCTTACAGCAGGGCCAGGGTTAGTACTGCTGCTGATAGAAATCACACAGCTTTATCTGGCCTCACAGACAACACCCCTTTCCCTAATCACAGTAGAAGTGATCTGAATACCTGTGGAGAAAAGACAGAACATTCTATAGACACCATGAGCAGAGATGAAATGAAAAAAATAGCTTTCTGTTAAGGCCACAATTTACTGTACAGGAATGAAAGGCAGTCTATTTCTGACACTGAGGAACAACTTAAATGTCACATTATAAATTGCCAATAACTGTAATATTGTGCTTACATAAGGGTTAAAGGGTATAGACTGACGCGTTTCTGCAGATATTTCTGTAATGAATTTCTGTGTTGTGAGAGCGATATAAATAAATTAAGAAAGAAAGGTCGAAAGAAAGAAAGAAGGAGCAAAAAAACTGTGAAAGAAAAGGTGAATGAAGGAGGGAGGGAGGGGGTTAGCGTATTCTACTTCAATGACTGTGATCTTCTTGTAACTGCTGTGGATTAGCATGGAGAGGAGTGGTGATGGGGAGATGAGTGAGGTGATAGATTTATATTCTGCCATGACAGCCCAGGGAGAGATTAATTTCCTCTTTACGACTGTTTAAAAAGACGCTTGCGCCATGAGAGAACGACTGAGAGAGAGAACGACTGAGAGAGAGACCGACTGAGAGAGAGAACGACTGAGAGAGAGACCGACTGAGAGAGAGACCGATTACTGCCAGGCTATGCCACAGAGTTGGTACTCGACTATTCCTCTCTCTGTGTGTGTGTGTGTGTGTGTGTGTGTGTGTGTGTGTGTGTGTGTGTGTGTGTGTGTGTGTGTGTGTGTGTGGAGGAACTGTGTGATTGATTGCATTTCAGAGTGCTTATGCCGTTTGAGAGAGAAAGAGAGTGTGTGTGTGTGAGAGAGAGTTAGAACCTGTGGGCTGTTTGCGTGGTATGGCTTCTGAGACCTTCGTTTGATTAAGTGAGAGTGCTGTCACTGTGACCAATGAGAGCGATGATGTTATCCCCTTTTATGCAATATTAGGCTGAAGAAGAAAATGATGACATTTTTAGATCTCTTAAATGTCCCTTGTCTTGTTGAATCTGGAGGAACTAGAAAATACTGGGACATTGCTCTAGGCCTAATCAGAAACTGCTTTAAAGTAATTGGAGAGAATTTCTTTTTTTTATCCTCTTCAAATTAAGAAATATTTAAATTGATTATCACCATAATATCTACTTTACATTTACAGTTTTTTATCATCAAAATAGGGTTCAGATATCTTCCTGCTGTTCAAAGTAACGTACACACACACTAACGGATTATATTAATTATTCTGCTAGAGCCTACAGGTGAAGACCAACAGGTCGTAATACAGTCACTCCACAGTAAAAGACGTACAGTAATAGGACCACTGATTGGTCTTTTCTGTCTCATCTACCTTCCCTCAAATGAACATGTGAGTGTCAGTATAGCTGGCAGTGAAGAGGCTCTCCATCATGACACTGCAGTGAGCCCCTGGGGTGATGGCGCCGCTCAAATGTCAAGCTAAATGAGCAGGCCAACGTGCCTCTGCATGTTGTTCTATCTGCCCCTGTTTATTACTGTAATGTTGTCACCCCCTGCTCTCTCTGCCAATAGCCCCGTTGTCCTCCAGACCCCCCACCCCCCCCCACCCACCACACCCTGTGGCTCTCTCAGACGACCAGGGGTCAGTTGCTCATTTATAGGTTTAATTAAAGCATTGTTAATTATTTAGCCACCTCCGGGGCAGAGTCCATCTCTGCCCCCTGAGTTTGATCAGTAACTGGCTGCATGTTTAAGAGAAGGCCCTGAGCTAAATGTGTCTCTCTCTATCGCTCTCTCTATCGCTCTCTCTCTATCGCTGTCTCTAACTCTGTCTCTCTCTCTCAATTCAATTCAATTTTAGGGCTTTTTTTTGGAATGGAATATGTTTACATTGCCAAAGCAAGTGAAATAGATAATAAACAAAAGTGAAATAAACAATACACATTTTTTTACAGGACATTACACTAACAAAAGTTCCAAAATAATAAAAACATTTCAAATATCATATTATGTGCAAATAGTTAAAGTACAAAAGGGAAAATAAATAAACATAAATATGGGTTGTATTTACAATGGAGTTCGGGCTTCACTGGTTGGCCTTTTGTTGTGGCAACAGATCACAAATCTTGCTGCTGTGATGGCACACTGTGGTATTTCACCCAAAAGATATGGGAGTTCATCAAAATTGTGTTTGTTTTCGAATTCTTTGTAGGTCTGTGTAATCTGAGGAAAATATGTGTCTCAAATATGGTCATACATTTGGCAGGAGATTAGGAAGTGCAGCTTAGTTTCCACCTCATTTTGCGGGCAGTGTGCACATAGCCTGTCTTCTCTTGAGAGCCAGGTCTGCCTACGACGGCCTTTCTCAATATTAAGGCTATGCTCACTGAGTCTGTACATGGTCAAAGCTTTCCTTAAGTTTGGGTCAGTCACAGTGGTCAGGTATTCTGCCACTGTGTACTCTCTGTTTAGGCCAAATAGCATTCTAGTTTGCTCCGTTTTTTAGTTAATTCTTTCCAGTGTGTCGAGTAGTTATCTTTTTGTCTTCTCGTGATTTGGTTGGGTCTAATTGTGTTGCTGTCCTGGGGCTCTGTGTGGTCTGTGTGCGTTTGTGAACAGAGCCCCAGCACCAGCTTGCTTAAGTTACTCTTCTGTAGGTGATGGCTTTTAGGTGGTTATAGAATTTAATGGCTCTTTTCTGGATTTTGACCATTAGTGGGTATCGGCCTAATTCTGCTCTGCATGCATTATTTTGTGTTTTACGTTGTACACTGAGGATATTTTTGCAGAATTCTGCATTCAGTCTCAATTTGGTGTTTGTCCGATTTAGTGAATTCTTGGTTGGTGAGCGGACCCCAGACCTTACAACCATAAAGGTGGTCAATGGGTTCTATAACTGATTCAAGTATTTTTTGCCAGATCCTAATTGGTATGTTGAATTTTATGTTCCCTTTGATGGCATAAAAGGCACTTCTTGCCTTGTCTCTCAGAAGTTACCTGTGGTGCTGATGTTTAAGCCGAGGTATGTATATTTTTTGCTCTAGGGCAATGCTGTCTAGATGGAACACCACTATTTTTGTCTTACTGAGATTTACTGAGGGCTCAGATCTGACAGAATCTGTGCAGAAGATCTAGGTGTATGTTTTTGTTCTTTGTTATCAAGCCAAAAAGATTGGAGAAGTGGTTTATCCATACATCTCCGTTTTGGATGGATAACTCTTCGTGTTGTTGTTTGTTTAGAGTTTTCAAATTTTCCCAGAAGTGGTTAGATTCTATGGTTTCTTCATTTACATTGAGCTGATTTCTGACGTGCTGTTCCTTCTTTTTCCATAGTGTATTTCGGTATTGTTTTAGTAATTCACCATAGTGAAGGCGTAGGCTCAGGTTTTCTGGATCTCTATGGTTTTGGTTCGATAGGTTTCTTTCTTAGGTTTTTGCGTTCTTCATCAAACCAATTGTCATTGTTCTTAAGGCTAGGCGTCCCGCTAGTGGGACACCAGTCGACAACATCCGGTGAAATTTGAGGGCGCGCAATTCAAATAAATAATCGTAATATTAAACATTTATGAACATACAAGTATCTTATATCAGTTAAAAGCTTAAATTGTGTTAATCTAACTGCATTGTCCGATTTACAATAGGCTTTACAGCGAAAGCATACCATGCGATTGTCTGAGGACGGTGCCCCACATCAACATATTTTTCAATCAGCACAGGCTTCATAAAATCACAAATAGCAATTAAATAAATCACTTACTTTTGAAAATCTAGCCTCTGTTTGCAATCCAAAGGGTCCCAGCTACAACATGAATGGTCGTTTTGTTAGATAAAATCCTTATTTATATCCCAAAAGTCAGTTTAGTTGGCGCAATCGATTTCAGTAATCCACTCGTTCAACATGCAGACAAAGGAATCCAAAAAGCTACCGCTAAACTTTGTTCAAGCAAGTCAAACTACGTTTCTATTTAATCCACAGGTACCCTAAAATGTAAATAAACTATAATAAGCCTGAAACAATGAACAAAGACTGTTGACGTCTAGTGGAAGCCATAGGAATTGCAATCTGGGAGCTGGAATTACATAGGACCCATAGCTTTTCATTATAAGAGCCTGGGACCTTTCTTTGGATTTTCGCCTGCCATATGAATTTTGTTATAGTCTCATACATTATTTAAACATTTATACAAACTTCAAAGTGATTTCTATCCAATGCTACCAATTATATGCATATCCTGGCTTCTGGGCCTGAGTAACATGCAGTTTATTTTTGGCACGTTGGAAATTCTGAAAAATAGACTTAATTGTCTTAGGTTGTCTGCTTGAAATTTTTTGATTTGATTGGGAAGCTGAGAAGTCAAATATACTCTAGGTTTTCTAGTGCCAAGTTTACACCTTTGCTATTACAGTGAACCATTTTATCCAGGAAATTGTCTAGAAGGGATATAATTTGTTGTTGCCTAATTGTTTTTTGGTATATTTCCACAGTACTTTCCTTCCATCTATAGCATTTCTTAATATTATTCAGTTCCTTTGACTTTGACGCCATGATTGAGCATAGATCTGTTCAAGTAGAGTGTGGTTTTGCTGTGATCTGATAGGAGTGTCAGTGGACTGACTATGAACGCTCTAAGAGACTGTTTTGAGGTCAGTGATAATGTAGTCTACAGTACTACTGCCAAGAGATGAGCTATAGGTGTACGTACCGTAGGAGTCCCCAGCATCCAACAGAGCTGCAGGAGTTGTGACCCATTTTTGTTGGTTTTGTTGTCGTAGTTGTGTCTAGGGGGGCATATGGGGGAGGGAATTCTGTCACCTCCAGGTAGGTGTTTGTCCCCATGTGTGCTGAGGGTGTCAGGTTCTTGTCCAGTTCTGGCATTTAGGTTGCCACAGACTAGTACATGTCCCTGGGCCTGGAAATAGTTGATCTCCCCCTCTAGGATGGAGAAGATGTCATCGTTAAAGTATGGGAATTCTATTGGGGGGATATAGGTAGCACACATGAGGATATTTTTCTCTGTTGAGACAATTTCCTTATTAATTTCTAACCAGATGTAAAATGTTCCTGTTTTGACTAATTTAATAGAATGGGTTAGACCTGCTATAAACCAATTTTGCATACCCCTGAGTCTCTTCCCTGTTTCACACCTGGTAGTTTGGTGGATGGGACTACCAACTCTCTGTAACGTAGAGGGCAACCAGTGGGTCCGTCTCTTCTATACCGTGTTTCTTGTAGGATGACAATGTCTGTATTTCCAATTTCTTTGATGACGTCTTTGTTACTGCTCTTTAGGCCAAAGGCAGATGACCTCAGACCTTGTATATTCCAGGTTGAGATAGTAAAATGTTTGTGTTCCATAGGTATAATATTGTTTTTGTGTGGTTTAGGCCCGGACCATCAAAGTAGGTGTGAGCAGAGCATGTTGAGCATCTAATACATACCTCTTAGGTCGCAGGATGGGGCTTGGGGGGGTGTAATAGTGGGGGATGGGCCTGTTGCTCTGCTCACGGCCTGGGCATACAGTTGAAGTCGGAAGTTTACATACACCTTTGCCAAATACATTTAAACTCAGTTTTTCACAATTCCTGACATTTAATCCTAGTAAAAATTCCCTGTCTTAGGTCAGTTAGGATCATCACTTTATTTTCAGAATGTGAAATGTCAGAATAATTGTAGAGAGAATTATTTATTTCAGCTTTTACTTCTTTCATCACATTCCCGGTGGGTCAGAAGTTGACATACACTCAATTAGTATTTGGTAGCATTGCCTTTCAATTGTTTAACTTGGGTCAAACGTTTCGGGTAGCCTTCCACAAGCTTCCCACAATAAGTTGGGTGAATTTTGGCCCATTCTTCCTGACAGAGCTGGTGTAACTGAGTCAGGTTTGTATGCTGGTCTGTTGTGCTGGTCTGGGGTGTTGTGCTGGTCTGTTTTGTGGGTTTGTTCTGTCTGGATTGTGTGGAATTGCTCTCTGAGCTCCACCATGTCTCTCTCCAGCTCTGTGAATCTATCCCTCTCAATGATGGAGGAGCAGTGCAGTTGAGCGACATGGCTGTGTTCAGTGCTGGGGGGGGGTTGACTATCCTCGTCTGCAGGACAGTTTGAAGAGGTGTGATCAGACTCACTCAGGATGGCGGAGTTGTCACAGAGAGAGATCTTTTCATGCTGTGCTCTGTCTTTGATCCCGTAAAAGTCCTGCTGGAACTGCATGAGGATGCCCTGCACCATTAATGCCCCAGACTTTTCCACGTTGACAGAGGTTGTTTCAATTTCCTCAATGTCTAGTATTCTGAGTTTCCACCCTGGGCCAATACCCTCTTGACATAGGGGTAGTGTTCTCTTATAGCACTGTGCCATGCCAGGGGATTCGTCCGTGTGGATAATTAAGTTGCTTATGTTCCTCTCAGCAAATAGTGTCTCTGGATTGTCCTTGAGGAGCTTTTTTTATTTATTTTCCGTGCAGTGTTTTTTTTTATATCCATGGGGTACTGTATGGTAATGACCTCTGCATAGGGATAGGCCATGGGGGCTTCAAAGGCCTCTGTATTTGGGTGTGTGTGTGTGGGGGGGGGGGGGTGGCTGTGAAACTCAATTAAATTCTCCTGCCATTGTTAGGCCTAAGAGTTTTCACACCTCTCACTTCACACTTCAGTGCTAATTGAAGTTGCAGCCAGGTCAGTTCTGTTCTAGCAGCTTGGTATCTTAGTAGCCTTATTTATTCAGCTTATACAACAAAATGACCTAGAGATTATATTTTACTTTTTGACTTCAGAAGTAGGTTCAGACTGAACGTTACTTACTTAGTTATGTGTTGGATGGTATTTCCAGGGTTAGGGTTAGGGTCCTTGGTAGTAATAGTCCTTTCAGGTAATTTTGTACAAAATTAAGGCTTTAGGTATGGAATTTGGATTGTATACATCCCTGCAAAAAAATTATAGTTTATCTAAATGTATCCAACTCTAATTCTATCTTTTTGCAGAAGAACTCATAAGACCCATGAGCTCACTACATCTCTCTATCTCTCTCTCTTCCCCAGCTATCCAGGCTGTGAATCAATTCTCTCTCTGTATCTCTCTCTCTCTCTCTCTCTCTCTCTCTCTCTCTCTCTCTCTCTCTCTCTCTCTATGGACCACACTAACATGATCTCTGTCTACTCAGCTCTTTCCTCTGATTTGGTTCTACTTCCTATATGGTTGTGGTGATTGTTTTATCTGATCCATCTTTGCCGTCTTCTTATGTTATGTGTAATTATGTGTAGTCTGTTAGTCTGTCTCCTTGGTGAAGTTAAACCTCTGATGGATATAGCTTTTATACCTGGTCTTTTCCACAGTTATCTCATTTAGTGAAGTCAGTATGCAATGTGACCGTGGTCCATCCCAGTATCTTCTCAGAGACATAGAAGAGAATATCAGTGATAGGCCTACATGACTAAGAGATGGCAGGGTAGAAAAGTGTTAGCAAGAACTGCAGCCTCCAGTATTGCAGCCCTGGCCTGACCTGCATCTCTCCTCTCTGCTCCCCATGAGGGGGAAATGAAACTAACACCTATAAATGACCCACCGATGTGTCACCGGCTGGGATGACCAGGTAGATTAAATCAATTCCAGGCACATTAATTAGACTGGTGATTTGTGTTGGACAGGAATCACTTTGTGTTGGACAGAAATCCCTGGAACAGCCACTTGAACAGTCCCCCTCTTCTATCCCACAAACCCCGGGGGGCTCAGAGACTCATTGATTGGTTGAGCTGCCCAGCCCTCAGACTGATCGATAACCGCCTTGCTCTCTCCCAGCGCTGTGGGAGGGGGAGCAGGGTGGGGCTGGAGGGGGAAGTCGGGGGAGATCTCGGGGAGCACGGAGAGTGATTAACCCGTTCCCATATGAACTGCTCTCTAGGTGCCTGATACAGACTCCTCATAGGGAAAGATACTGTAGTCCACCTCTGTATTGGTTTCACACGTTGGTACTGGAGCTTTTAACTTCCTGCTAAAAGCCACTGGTAAAGACAAGTCAGGGAATAGAACTTCTGGGAACTGTCTCAGTTGGCAGTATTGGACAGAAAACAGTGCTTTGTGGCTATCTGGGATGTCTGGCATTTGTTTTCTGCCTTTCTGCGAGAGAACTCTTAAATGGTATGTTGCCAAAGTAATGAATTTCTCCTGATTGAAAAATTATTTTGGACAGAGTGCGCTGAAAGCCTATTGATTTCCATTAAAGTGTAATCAAACTTTTCATGATGTTAGATGCGAGTCGGTATTTCTTCATTGTGAAAAACTCTTTGATTTGTGTTTTTGAAGTGGCCTACACCATGACTCTACTCCAAGATATTTAGTCCTGAAGCGTTTGAGTGATCACCCTCTGCTATAGAGTCCTGTGATCCTTGAATCTCCTTCCAATATTGGCTGCCAATGGTCTAAATCATGAATTGCTAAAATATTAGCAGAGTATCGTTGAAACAATGAAAATGACCAAAGTTGCGACCTGTATGATGTGAATTATCAATCTCTATACCAGTATCCCTGAGTTGTCTGAAATATGAATCTCCCCTCAATATCAGCCCTGAAACATTTCAACCATGAATCTCTCTTCTATTAGACCTGCACTGTCTGTCTGCTCCATGGCCACGTCTCCTCCCAGGAGTTATAGGGAGAGAGGGAGGGGAGGGCTCTGGAACACAGAGATACAGATGCTCTGTGTTTTTGGCAGAGAGACATGAGGGATGGTTATGTCAGTAAGGCCCTGCCCTCCTGTCCCGCCCTAGCGGACCCGACCGATCCGGTGGCTGTGTGGTGGCGGAGCAGGACCCATAAAGAGAGTGGTGCGCCCCATGTTCAGGCCATAAAACTGAATTAAAATATTAAATCTGTCAGGCTCTGTCCTTGTAAATAAAGTAGTATATTACTCCATCCATAAAAGTGAAAAAAGGTCTAGAGGTTTAACGAGTGGGAGAGGAGCGGGCCTATTTCGTCTCTGATTGCCAACCCCTCCCCTCTCCATCACCCAACCCCTGTAGACAGAGCTAATTTTTCAGATCAGAGAGGGTGGAGAGGGAGAAAGATAGAAGCAGAGAAGGTTGAGGGAAACATGCACTGATGGTCTTGGTATGCAGGTACAGGATAAGTAAGGTGGGCTTGTTCCAGTGGTTCAGCACCGTAGCAGAGGTTTGCAGTATAAGAGAAGTGGAACACTGTAAGTTGGCCAGGGTCTGCTCCCCCAGCACCCACTCCCTCCAGCCCCCCCAGCACCCTCTCCCTCCAGCCCCCCCAGCACCCTCTCCCTCCAGCCCTTCAGTCCAGTCCAGTGGTCCCAGCAGTGAGCACAATGATTAGCATTAGCAGGCGGTGGGTATGTTGGGCATGGTCCTCCACCTGCTCCTGTCCTGGGCAGCTGCTGCTGCTGCCCGCTCTGCTAATTGGCTGGCAGGTGGCCGTGGTAACACTAGTGTGGCTCTGGGAGAGAAAGAAATAGGAGGACATCAAGTTTCCTGGTGTTCTAGACCAGAGATGTAAGTGTTGCTCAAGAATGCAGGCACTGCAGATGTGCAAACACACACACACACACACACACACACACACACACACACATGGATGTGCACACACACACACATTGTCCCAGCCTCTCTAACTCTCTCTCTCTCAGTATGGTGGCTAGAATAACGTTGATGCCAGCATGGTGCCTGCCTCACCAGTCTGAGAGATGGATGGTATTCTGCAGAGGCTGGCACAGCTCCTCCTTATGTTTCCTTCACAATCCCAGGCATTGTCTGTGCATTCTTTTCTCTCCTCCTTTCACGTCTCCCATCTGCAATTTTCTCTTCCTCTTCTGTCCTCTCCTCTGTTCTCTTATCACCTCAGCTATTTCCCTCTCTTTTTGCTTCATTCTTTTTTCACACTGTATTACACCTCTCCTCTCCTCTCCTCTCCTCTCCTCTCCTCTCCTGCGCCAGTGTTAATGAGGATGTGGGGGAGCTGGTTGTCGGTTGAGTAAGCTCAGTATCAGATGATTAATTGCTGGAGGTGGGCATGGCGGCCCAGGGACAGTCTGGCGCGGGGACACAAGGTTGCAGCACGGTATACCCTCCTTTCTCTGTCTCCCTCAGCGACTTGCTCTCTATCTCTCTTTGTCTTCGTCTCATTTACCCTCTCTTGTTCTTTCTCCACTCCCTCTCTTCTCCTTGTTGTTGACGCGTTGTGGAGCAGACTCCCCTGTCTGCTGTCTGACCTACACATGTACTGTAGCCAGTGAGAGCTAGGCTGGAGCGGGGCCGGTGTTGTGTGGGATTGTGTTCTTGCACATATGTGTGCTGCTGTTAATTAAGATAAAATGCCTCAGGAAGGTGAGCAGACCCACAACAGCTGTTCATCAACGTAATGCTAATTGCACGGGGGTCTGCAGTAGATGTGTTTATCTGTGTGTGTTCTGTTCTGAATGGTCAGAATGGGGCAGGCTTTTGGCTGTGGTGGGTCAGCAGTCAGCTGACCTTGGCTCTCAGTGGCTGGAAGGTTGAAGCCTTGCCCCTGATTTGTCAGAGGTTACCAGGGCTTGGCTCCAATTGGCCAGAGAGCAGTGGATACTGTATGTGATTGGTCCGGAGGCAGCAGGGCTCTGTTCTCTTTGTACCCAGCGATCGTGGCATCAGCAGGAGCAGGCGGTCGCTGGACTCTGCCTCTAAATTTAGATTAATGGAGGGAGAGCTGGGTACGTTTTGTAATTAATAGCAGTGACCTGGAGGGGCCAGCATATTACCAGAGCCTGAACAGAGCGGGAGCCCTGTCTGGCCCACATACACCTTACACACACACTGCCTGGGGGAACTGAGACCTCATCTATTTCTCAGGGTCTGTTTTTATTTACCGCTTGTTTGACTTCATTTTCCAACCAGAAGCTTTGTTTCTGCTCCGACTATGGAGTGTTTTTCACTGCTCCTAACTTACCACTACTGTTGGGAGTAAAGTGTTGGGAGTAACGAGCCATAATGGGAGTAAAGTGGATGTAGCTCTGTGAGGAGCTCTCTGATTGTCCATATTGTTGGTTCTTCTGCCAAATCCTTTGCTTGTTTTCATCTGTAATTGTACACTGTAGGCTACCTCTATCTGTCTTACTCTCTCTGTCTCGGTTGTTCCATTACTGCTGTACACTCCCTCCCTCCATCCCTCCTCTCTCTCTCCGTCATATTGAGCTGTCCGTCAGTGTGGGGTGGCTCTCTGGCGGTGTGATGGATGGGGAACGCGTAGGAGGAGCAGCCATCTTTAATAGACACGCGGATTGAAATGCTGGGGAACTAAATGTTAAGGGCCTCATAAAACATCCACTTCCCCACCCTCACCTTGTTGCCCCCCCATACCAACCCCTTCACCGCCATCACCACCCCCTACCCAACCCACCTTCCACACACTGCATTATCAGATGCCCTGGTACTGGCAGTGTGTGTGTGTGTTTGTGTGCATGTTTGCATTTGTGTGAGAGTGTGTTTGTAAGCACTATGCTTGTGTGTGTCTGTGATTGAGTCACTGTGTTCCTGTGTATGAAATCTGTTCCAGCTGCCATATTCTCTCTGTGGAAGGAAGGTAAAGGTGGTAAAGTGATGGCTTCTGGGGGATGTCCACCGGGCCACAGGGCCGAATAACTCAATCCCCACGGAGGAGAGGTCAAAAACGGTCAAGGACAAAGGCCAGGCAGGAAGAGTGATTTTAGTGGCAGAGGAGTCTCTGTGTCTTATGTGAAGCATTGACCCTGCTCATGATTCCAATTGGCTGGCTTGTTTGATGCTGTCCCAAATCCCCTCAGTGTGAGAAGGGATTGGCTTTGCTTGAGCGGCTTGAAGTGTGTGTGTGTGTGTGTGTGTGTGTGTGTGTGTGTGTGTGTGCGTGCGTGCGTGCGTGCGCATTTGAGCAGTCATACTGTATGTGTGTTTTATCGTGAAACTTGTTCTCTTTAGTTGCTCTTTACTGTATCTCTGCATTCCAGAGGGGTACATTTAAGCAAATGGTTTTTGGGTCTAAAAAGGAATCAAGTCAACTCAACCCTGCACATTCAGCCATTAATCATAATAATTGTGTTGGCGTTCAACAGTGAAGTGGAATCCTGTGGTCCATGCAACCTCTACAACCCCCCAAAATGCTAGTATTCTAAAATGCTAAAGGTAATGAGCAGATGCACACACTGTATCTGGCCAAACACCACCAGGTCCCCAGTCTCTCAGTATCCACAATGGAAGCACTTTATAGCCAGCATCAAGACTTCGACACCAAGGTACAGTCAAGGTCATGGAGAGGGTTGAGGGCTATAGGATAGTGTATAGACCGTATTCGGGCTATAGGATAGTATATAGACGGTATTAGGGCTATAGGATAGTATATAGACGGTATTAGGGCTATAGGATAGTAT
>QNTS01001476.1:251818-283995 GCA_003317085.1 Hucho hucho | reverse complement strand
AGAGGGGGTCAAATACTTATTTCCCTCATTAAAATGCAAATCAATTTATAACATTTTTCACATGCGTTTTCCTGGATTTTTTTGTTGTTATTCTGTCTCTCACTGTTCAAATAAACCTACCATTAAAATTATAGACTGATCATTTCTTTGTCAGTGGGCAAACGTACAAAATCAGCAGGGGATCAAATACTTTTTTCCCTCACTGTAGATCCTAGGGCCAAATAGTGTCACAGCTCACCGATACAGCCGCTGATTATAGAAAGGGTAGTCTTGATATTGGGGCGGCAAGGTAGCCTAGTGGTTAGAGCATTGGACTAGTAACCGAAAGGTTGCAAGTTCAAATCCCCAAGCAGACAAGGTAGAAATCTGTCGTTCTGCCCCTGAACCCACTGTTCCTAGGCCGTCATTGAAAATAAGAATTTGTTCTTAACTGACTTGCCTAGTAAAAAATAAAAATTATTGGTATTAGTAAAGTGAATGGGATATAGAACCTGTGATAGATTTAGTATTGTTGGGTAACAGATACCTCTATGGAGGGATGATGTTGCAAAATGAAAAACTACATTTGGGGTACTACAATTTTGGCCATGTTCCCAGGCAGGTGAGGTACAGTATTCTGTTGTTGACTCAGACAATAATGGGCAATCAGTGATTAGCTGATGATATTATGCGTATAGAGGGCATGTTGGGTATAATTAGGAGGTGGGCGACTTATAGTACGCATGCCCTGCAAATAATCTCTCTCTTTCTCTCTCTCTCTCTGTTTCTCTCTGTTTCTCTCTCTCTCATACGCTATTCAAGTCTTGTCTTGCTCTTCGGATACACGTTTTCATAGCTCAAGGTTACTTGTGTGAATGTCTATTTATCACTTTTAGCTTTGCACGCCTCCTCCCACTTTCTCATGCCATCACGTTATTTTCTCAATTGACTATGGTTCTGTTCCCTGTTACTCCTGCTGAAACGCCACTTCCCCAAACAGATGCTCGCACTCGCAAATTGTTTTCTCTTCCCAGAGAGAGCCAAACGCCTCAGTCTGTGCCAGTACGACAACGCTGGTGTCCATTGTTTCTCTCCCTTTAGACTGTTCCATGTAAACCCTCCTCACTCTATTCTCCTTCACCACTACCAGCTTCCTCTCTCCCTGTGTGTCAGCCACTACATTGCTGTTATATAGATTTCACATTCACAAGAACCCTGGCTTCCAAATTAGATTTCTATTCTTCTACCTTGTTGACTTTTTCCCTTTTCTTTCATCATCTCCAGCAAGGTTATCCTGAGGCAGGCGGCGCTTTTATGGAAACAAGGGGGCGTTGGCAGAGGCATGAGGAGAGGGGGATGGAGGAGAGGGGCTTCGCCGCCAGCCATGCCGTAATCAATCTTGTTTAAAGGGATGTAGTGAGCTGAATGTTTGAACTCATCTCCTCGTTAACAGTTGTCAGGGATTTAATTAAGAAGCCGAACGGATTTAATGTCAATTACATTCCCAAAATGAAGGAGAGAGAAAAGCCACAAATAAAGAAAGAAAGAAAGGGAGGCTCATTAAAGGAGTTGCATGCATCATCCTAGTTGAAACATTACTCCCTTTTCTCTAGTTTGTTATTTTTCTTTCCTCTTTCTCTCTCTCTTCGTGTCTCTGTAAGGGCCATTAGCACACATTGTCACATCTTCTCTTTGCCGTTGGCGCACAATATGAGTATATGCAAATTAGGCAAAATAAAGATTTCATCGACATTGACACTTTCTGGCTCACAGTGAATTTGTCGAGCGAAACAAGATATAAGACTGGAGCCTGTTTCTCTACAATTGATGTGCTAAGTTATTGTGTACTTTATTGATTTTCTGAATGTCGGAAACGACAATTAATGCCATCATATCATCCTTACACTATATCATCAACATGACACTGAAACAAAAGAATGTGAAAAGATAAAACAGACAACTCCATGACCCACATTAAATACAACTTTATTTAGGTAGGAGGACTTGTAGTTTGTATATGTGTATATATATATATATATATATATCTGACGGTCAGTTCTGTTTCTATTGTGTGCTGAGAGGACAAGCATTGCCCTGTGGCCTATGGAAGGCCAACTGTCCACAAGTCTGTTGGCACTCCATTGGACAACAATAAGACTGTCACCATAACAACACTGCCCATCCTACAGCAACATTCGCTCTTCTTCCAACCAGCAGCACCCTCTGTTTGAGCAGCCATAGTCTCAGTGATATATTGCTGTTAGTTTGTGAGGATGGGGTGAGGATTGGAGCGAGGGACTGAGGAAGGTAGGGAGGCGGTACCTGTGACCCAGCAGTCATAACAGTCCAGCAGTGTCTCTGTTAGTTTTCTAGTTGGCAGGAGGGGGGTGGGGCTCCACCTCAAGGCGTTTTACTCCATATCTCCTCTGAAAGGTGTGTCCAAATGTCTTATCCAGATGTTCTGCTGCAGGGCTGTTGGAGGGGTGGAGGGATAGAGGTCAGTTGGCACACCTCTGGGCCTAAGCCTGCTTTCCAGGAAGTCTTCTTGTCTTTAATCTGACAGATTGGAAGGAGGCTGAGGTAAAATACTTTGAACGGGGGGGTAGGAGAAGGAGCACCCATACCAGCCTGTGTGTCTACAAGGGCTGGAGGTACTGTGTACATAATCTTCTTCGTTCACGTCTCTGTAGCACTGCGATGTGTGTGTGTTTGCGCCGGCATGTGTGTGTGTTCTCACTGTGAGGGTTCAGTTGGCCTCACTGTTAAGCCGAGAGAGATTAGCCAGATGAGCTCCGAGCTGGACTCTGGCGGGCGGGGATAGAGGGAGAGAAAGAGAGATGGATGAGGACCTGCCCACAGTGGAGTTCAGCACCAGGGCTGGGGAGGTAGCCCCGACACAGGAACATGGGGGCATGAAGGGTAGGGTAGCTGGCCAGGTCACAGTGAGAGGAGAGACACAGAGAGGATAGGAGGGCATGTTGTGGGTAGGGGAAAAGACAGCCCAGATGGGCAGAGGAGTAGGAAGAGGAGTGGGATGAGTTTAGGCCAATGGCAGACTTCCACACACTAGTTGGTAAATCCCAACATTACAAACTGAGACATGAGGCTTCCCTGCATGCCAACTCTGAGAGGGAGAGGGACAGGGTCTTGCCAGGCACTAGTTACATCAGTTTACTGTGAGACAGGGAAGGTACTCTGCTTACATGCACATTTCTGTTGGAGTATCTGGTATTCAGATGAGCTCTTCCTGTGGACTCCAGGAAGAGTAGCTGCCGCTTCTGCAAAAGCTAATGGGGATCCCAATAAACAAACAAATAAATTGCACTTGGACTAATATGTTCTGAATACTGTCTAGACTGTTTGCATGCTTACTACTGTATATTGATATTATATTGATAGTTGCATGAGGCACATTTTCCCAAAAGGTAGCAAGCACTAACAACTAATGCAGAGCAGTACGTCATTTCTTTTCTTCAATCGCTTCCTTTCATGTTTAATTTGCTCCTTAACAATTGCAAATATTCACCAGAAAGCTGTCATGCAAACAACAGTAATCTGAATGTAATCTTTACATGCCAAATACTGATTTAATAAATCCCAAACAAATTGTTTAGGAAAGGAGTACTGTACACTCGTTTCACTTGAAATTAGCTCATTCGGATTACTGGACTCTTCTTGTCCAATACGGGTGTTTACTTGAGGGTGTTTAATTCAGACTCATTTAATTCTGACTAATACCAGATTATTAGTGTGCATTTAAACACAGCAGGTGTGACTGTGAGGATTGACTGACACTAGTGATGAACCAGACAGATCTATTTTACAAACATCATCTCAACAAGGGAGAACCACCACAGCCAAACCACTGCATACTGTCTTTTCAAGTAAAACATTTGCTCAGAGGAAAAACAACTCATCAGTAAGCATCAGGGGTCTGAAGTGTAGATTGGGGTTTAAGCGTCTGAATAAACAGTAATATCTTAAAAGATAATTTAGTCTTTGTGATGTTAGTGGTTAATGTTCCCTGCTGGACCCTGCAGGGCTGCTCTAGCAGCAGCAGAGAGAGGCAGTCTGAGAGAGGCAGCAACGGCAGCAGAGAGAGGCAGTTTGAGAGAGGCAGCAACGGCAGCAGCCTTACAGAGATGTTGTGGTTATGGCCTCATAAAGACAGGAGCTACCCCCCTCTTTAACAGTAAATTAAACACCCAGACACTTTGATGTTCAGATCTCACTTACAGTACTTCCCATATATAGCCTTGTGAGTGAGTCTTTCTCTCTTTTATTCTGTCTCTCTATTCTATTCTACCTCCAGTCAAATCGCTTCATCTCTGCCTGGCGTGATGCTCCTGTAACCCCCACAGGAGGAGGACTTTATAGTGAGTGGTTCCTGATCCAAGTCACACACTGGCCTCCCAGGCCTCAGTGCTACAGAAACCCCACTAAGCTCTCTCCAGACCAATCAGAGCACAGCAGTGCCAAAGGCCATGGGGTTCAATCACTTCTGTTACATTGAGGTTTTTCCGTTTTACAAATACATTAGTAATACAATATATTATGCATTCAGTGTTCAAAGTATGACACCTGCCATTGGAAAATACATAGTCAGGAAATCATCACGTAGTCTTTATATAGGTGCTATGAGTCAATTTCCAAACAGCCCATATTGTCAGTACAGATTCAGTTGTCCCTAAATTAGATATATACAGTATTTTGTCTATTGTTGTTGTTTGTGAAATGAACATGAGTTCAGCCAGCCAGTGGCTATTCATCTTGATGAGAGCGCTGCTAACTGAGGGCTAAGCTGCTGGGCCAGGGAGCCATAACACAACTATCCACTATACCCCTCGCTGTGCTCCTCGCTCGCATCCTAATAATCCTAACTTGATTTCCAGGAATACATTTTGCCCTCTCTCGTTGAAGCCTTAATTAGTTTTATTTTAATTTATTCCAGATAACGATCAGACTTTAGTGAACACACAGCGTTTGTCAGGAAAGAGAAATCTCCCACACACAGCCAAAGTTATCAAAGCTTGAAATCAGGAATCCTGACTGCAACAAAATGTAATCTTTTTCATACAGAGGGGACAATAGAAGGAGCTGAATACTCTACATCTCCTTCTCTCTCCTCCATTTTAATTAAAAGAGCTCTCTGAATCTCTCATTTCTCCCCCTCTCCCTCTCCCACTTTCGTGCTCACGCTCTCTCTCTCTCTCCCCCTCTCCCTCTCCCTCTCTCTCGTGTGGAGAGGCAAGTGCCTATCTCTATGCAGAATCAAGTTATTTCTCTCACGTTGAACTTAAACCCTGTCCCATATATTTGTCTGGCGATTGCTTTTCCTTTCTCTCTTTGCTCTCTCTCTTTGCTCTCTCTCTCTCTCTCTCTCTCTCTCTCTCTCTCTCTCTCTCTCTCTTTCTTTCTTTCACACTCTCTCTCAATCTCTCTTTTCTATGTCATAGAGGTTACATAATTCAGGGAAAGAGAGAGATGATGTTTGATAGAATGTCATACCTTTAGAATAAACATTGGGTGGGATAGCCTATTGGGATGACATAGGGGTGGGGAGAGAGAGGGTTGGGGTGGGATATGGGAGCATTGGGAAAGATTGGAGGAAGGGTCCATACAGAAACAAATGGAAGATGCCCTTTTGAAAGTAGAGTACTACCTCGCCAGAATGACAGTGTGCAGTAGTTTACGAAAACATTCATAGATGTTTGTAGGTGTTTTCTGTATTTAGAAAAGTAGGCAGCGAAATTAGAGGTTTGAGTTGAGGTAAACATGTGTGTGATGATGTTGGGCGTGCTAGTTACTACTGTTTCTGTCGATGAACGTTTCATGACAGCACTCTAAATGTAGATGCCTCACTGTGTGCATACTGTATTTTTTGCATATATACGTTTTTACAGGGTACAGTAGTCTGGCTACAGTGAGGGGTTGTCTGGTGAGGTGTTGCAGCAAATTACATAAAAAGTTGAATCCAGCTCAATCTGGTGGCCCCTCACCCTACAGAGTCACTCCTCCCCTCGTCCCTCCTCTCCCCCTCCCGTGTGTCCCTCTCTAGCCCGAGGGCAGGTAGGGCATCTCGTTGTGGTAGTTGTAGTCCGGGCAGACCTTCTGGACCAGGCGGTAGTCTGTACTGTAGAAGGAGATGTAGATACAGATGACCTTGAAGGGCTTGGAACAGATCCAGGAGACATGGCTCTGTGTCTGCTCCTGGAAGCAGGTCTTGGACGGGTCGTAGTTGCACAGCGATGTGCGCTTGCTGCGGTCCACCTTCTCATAGTCCACGCGGCAGTTGAAGATCTTAGAGTCCTTGGGGTAGACCACGCTCTGGCGCTCCAGGTCAAACTCCACCGCCTTGACCGGCGGCACCAGGCTGACTGATATGTTGCCCTGGCCCGTGGAGTTGTGGCGGAAGTAGACGCTGAACGTTCCGTTGCCGTGGTCTACGATCTTGCCAGTAATCAGCAGGTTGAGGCGCACCGTCTTGATGTTAGAGTAAAAGTCTCCCCAGCCAAACATCTTCTTGAACTTGCCAGTCTTGACGATGGGCCGGCGTTTGACGCGGGAGGAAGAGGAGGTGTCTGGCTTCATCAGGTCACTACCCAGCATCTCCCAGAACTCCTGCTTGGAGAAGGGAATGGGTGAGCGGTAGGGCAGCTCCAGGGAGGTGGCATTGGCTGCCCGGCTTTTACTCTGGAGCATCCAGCGACTCAGGGGGGAAAGGGGAGTCTGACTCCCCAGGAGACCCACCGTTTTAGAGGACGACCCGTCTGCTGAGGAGCTCTTGGGGCTTGGAGAGTCATCTTCTTGACCCAGGGCCAGCTGAAGATAAAGAGGGATAGAGAGGGAGAGAGAGAATTAGAAAAAGAGAGGGTAAAAGAGAGAGGGGGAGAGAGCGAGGGGGAGAGATAGAGAGGGGGAGAGGGTGTGTGAGAGAGAAAAAGGGTGAAAGGGAAAGTGAGAGAGAGAAAAGAGAGATGGAAAGAGGAGAAAAAAGGGCAAAGGGGAGTTATTATCAAGGGAGTAAGAAACAAGGACAGAAAAGGAATGTAGGATTTAATCGATACTTAATTTAGCTCCTGGTGCTATAGGTATCAACTGTGACATTCTATCAATGTTGTACTCGTATAAATGAATGTTTGAGTATGCAGGTGTATATGTTGCTGTTGTTACATTCTGGTGTCTGTTCAGGTTGAGAACAGATATACCTTAACGTCTGGTTTTCAGAGAAGCTATATTGCTCCCCAAGCAGCAGATGAAATAGAAATCGACTCCTATACCTTCAGCTACTTGAGAGGCCTGGGGGGATGAAGGTAGAGATTTAAGCCCCATAGTGCAGGCCTGAGTGGAGAAACAATTATTGCTTCGGTGCCTTCGGTGTGGGGTTGGAGGAGGGGCAGGCGAATAAACCTTGATGTGCAATTAAGGTTTTTTATGTTTTAATAAAAAAATCTGTATTGGCACACACACAAAGCTGTCAGATGTTAACAGTGAGTGAGGAGAAAGGAGAGAGAGAGATAAGATACTCGTGCTCGGCTCAGCCGTGGCTTTGTGGAGTGTATGAGTGTGTGTGAGAGCAGGCTGTAATGGGTAATTATTAGATGGTAATGATCTATTAACAGGTAGGCACTGTCGGCTGTGGGAGCCCGGAGTGCTCTTCTGTCCTTTTGATCTAACCGTGGAGAGGATATGAGTCTGTTTGTGTCGCCGTTTCTCTGTTTGTGTTAGTGTCATTATGCAATGGATGGTTGCTGGAATGTGTGTGGACAGTACCCTATTAGCGAGGCATAAATGTGTGTGTGTGTACTTGTTTGTGTGCATTCTCTCTCTCTCTCTCTCTCTCTCTCTCTCTCTCTCTCTCTCTCTCTCTCTGCCAGATAGAGCAGGGTTTTTCCCAGTGATCCCACTGTTATACAGTGATTCATAATGCATGCTGCTCTGTCTGTGCTGTGATCCATCCACTGTTTTGAGTGTCAGGGCTTCCTTATACTGCCTTAGTCAGGATTATTAAGTTTTACTCATTCTTACTCCTTATACAGATTTCTACAGGCTCACTCACATTTGTTCTCTTGCATTTCAGACAGTCTTGTAATATTGATTTTCTGTCGCTCTAAAACATGTATTTCCTTTCGTAACAACTTGCATTGCAGCAGTCTGTAGAGGATTCCCTACTGATGTGGTTGTGTTATGGTCTAGCTATGGACTCAGACTCTGGAGGAGATGAGGAGTCCCCAGACCTCAGCCTTTCTGTCTGGTCCCCCTAGGGCTGTTTGAGTTACCTGGGCTGGGCCACAGTCAACACTACACACCCCTGGTCTGGTTACCTGGGCTGGGCCACAGTCAACACTACACACCCCTGGTCTGGTTACCTGGGCTGGGCCACAGTCAACACTACACAGTCCTGGTCTGGTTACCTGCGCTGGGCCACAGTCAACACCACACACCCCTGGTCTGTTTACCTGGGCTAGGCCACAGTCAACACTGTCTCCCATGTTTCCCACAGGGAGCTGACCCTCATTCAGACACAAACACATCAGCCTGACAAGGAACCCTGTTGGCTAAAATGTGATATTATTTGACATTTCTGATAGCGTCCCTGAGAATTCCTCCTTGGCTTCATTAATAATGAATAAAAACATGGAGCTGTAGATGTATTGATTTGAATCTATTCAGAAGCCTTCTCTTGCCTGCGAGTGCGTGCCAGGCACTGTGACTGATGACAAATACACTATTCCCCCTTGTCCCTGAATGATGTGCCACTTTGGGTTTGACTCCTCTCCCTTCATGGGCCGGTGTCTGGTGGGCAAAGAGCAGCACGCTGCCTGTCTGCCAGTCTCCCTAGGTGGCACTGCAGGGTCTCAGTGGTGGCCATCACAGTGCCCTCCATGGTTGTGTGGAATGTGCCACTGTATGAATCTTTATGACACTCTGTCTCTTATGTTTACATTGAGCTCATTTCCCAGACACTCAGTGACTCAGTGACTCAGACAGCCAGTGCCGGCAAGGAGAAGAACAACAAACACATTGTCCCCTCTATAATGCAATCTCACTGAGCCATAACTTGCATGAGATGTGTTCGTTTAAGGAGCTGAATATGTAAACAGAGCATTCGGGGTGAGACAGGACAGGACGTGTGTGTTAGTCAGAGGTTACGGAAGAGAGAGTGCTGCTGTAGAACAAACAATTGAAGTGTGTCAGAGGTGTCATTGAGTGCACAGCGTCAGTGTGGGAGACATGTTAGAATGGGCTTCATGGATGATTACTGGGGTAATAAAACAATGAGGATAACATCCCCCTCGCTTTAGAGCAGATGGTTAACGGCTTGAAGGAACGCTTCTGTAGAGTGAGTCACCGTGCTGAAGGTTATACACTGGCCTGCTTATGTTGACTGATGTCTGAAGTGAAAGATGGAAACATGCTATGAGGCTGAATAGTGCTGTATAAGACAGACACAGCATGGCACAGCAGTTTGAAGAAGTTTACTGTTTAACAGCAGTTGTAATCCGAGGTACAATATTGGTGTTAGGTTTCTAAGTACTTATGAAGCTTCATAAAGAGTGCTTATCAGCCGATCTGAGCTACACAAAGCTGAAATGAGGGCGAAGGTGCAATCAGGTCAGAGTCTAGGGTTGGTTGTTGGCGGGGGGTGATTTTGTCATCTGTCTGTCATGTGTGCAGCTGTGTGAGTCAGTGAAATGGTTGGAGGGAATGTGGGGGGTCTGCAGGCTCCATCACTGTGGTAATTGTGACACATTAAGCGTTAGTGAGTACAGGCCTGGGGCCTCTCTCGCGGCAGGGGGTAGAGGAACGGGAGAGGATGAGAGGGAGGAAATGATCAACAAGAGCCCGCCAGCTCCACAGGAAATATTCACACTGTTAAAGTGACAGTTACACCATTTTACCCTCCCGTTCCCCTGGCGTCACCGGCACACAGTTGCTAAAAGCCAGAACAGAGATTATGGAGAAAGTTAGCTCAGATCTCTGAACGAACTGTTCTGTTCTGTCACAGTGCTCAGGTGGTGATGAGAGGCCATGGTGTCAACTAGAGAAATACTGCTACTGAAAATAGATTATTTTGAGAGTTTTACGTATTCAGATGTGTCTTTTCATCAATATCCACATGTATAGAGACTGTGTATATGGTATTTGATCATATAGAGGCACACAGCAGGTGTTATTAAAGCACATCCTTCTCCTGGGCAGCAGATGGCTTCAATAAGATCTCAATTTTCCTCTGGCTGTTGAGTTGAAATCTTAATCTCTAATATGACATACATTTTTAATTAAAGGCTCAAGCGCCTGCTCATATTTCCAGAGTGTTCACCGACGCTTTGTGGGGTTTTTCCCTCCCACCAAACTCCAGACCTAATGCGTTCACTGTAGGAATATTCTCCTTCAGTTACATGATTAAAATCAGACAGCGGCTGTGCCCTTATTACTAATTATTCCACTGGCTAGCGTGGACGGGAGGGCCGGGGAAGGGGAAAGGTAATTTCACAAGAAACAAGGCGTTTGACTCTTAATTAATAATTTATGTCGGCTTCAAGGGGATCACCGGAGCTTAGCTCTGCGCTGGGTGGATGAACTCACTACATTCAGCTCTATGCTGGGTGGATGAACTCACTAAATTCAGCTCTGCGCTGGGTGGATGAACTCACTACATTCAGCCTCTTTCTCTGTTTTGAGCTCCTTACTCATTTTGGACAAGTTCAGTTCTACCATCCCACTGGACCTGCAGCTTCATTTAGTATGCTGAGGGAGTGACCTTGCTCTGAATTGGCTATCAAATTTGTACATGATAAAATATCGACAAGGCGGCTGAGTGGAGCGCAGTGCTGTAGCAGGATAGCAGGAGGAGACAGAGAGCAGGGGTTGATGGGATAGAACTGATTAAAGCAGAGTTCTGCTACTGTATATCCCCACCTGTCTGAGAGGACCTGAGAGGGGACTGGACTCTCTCCCTCTCCCTCCCTCCCTCTCTCTCTCTCCCTCTACCTCCCTCTCTCTCTCTCCCTCTAACTCTCTCTAATGCTCTCTCTCTCTCTATGGTGATGCCTTGTGGAATACTAGGCTTAACTTTCATTTGAGGTCATATCAGTGGACATGGTATTAACTATCTGGCTTTTGTGTCTGGTTATAGTACCAACACAAACATCAACCGTGTGTGGACATCTCCATCGACATTGTCATGGCTCCAACCTACATCATACATCTCCTTTTAAGCTACAGTACAAACTCAGTCTGTTCTAAAACAGTAAACAGAAAACCCTTCCAGAGCAGAGCACTACCCTTGGAGACATATAGTACTCTAGTCCTTCAGATCACTTCAACATCTCAGGACCACACCCTGGAGGCCCCTAAGTCAGCTGGTTGTTGGAATGGGTAGATACTTGTGTGCCTTTTCTCCCTCCCTACTGTAACCAAACCGTCACAGACTGGTGAGGTCAGCAGAAGCCCCATCACCCCCTGATGATGTCACCAGGAGCCCCCGTCACAGCCTGGTGAGGTCAGCATGGGACCCATAGCCCACTGCATCATCAGGAGGACATCACTAGTGGTCTCTTTGTAGTAGCAGATGGTGACAGATGTCCCCTCTTCAAATAAATCTGCTTCTATTTCCAGTAAAAAGGAGTTTCTGCCACCGTCCGCTCTCTAAAGCTGTTTGTTCTTGAGAACATTTACATAAATAAAAGTATATTCAGCACAAATAGGAAGCTCTCGAGTGGCTAGCATTCTCAGAGGAATAACATTGTGTGAAGCTTCCTTCCTGTTACTGGTTGAAACAATCAAAGGTGAACTTTCTATGGAATTAGAGCCAATTTATGACTTAAAGCCAATTTATGCTTGATCTGAAAATGTGGTCGGAGGCTTCGTATGGAGGGTGTGACGCAAGGAAGTGGGTTTGTGTTTATACAGGACCTCCCGCCCCAACCTACTGTCAACCAATCATGTCAATGTGGAGCTATACCAAGCCATCCGCATTGTTAAAAAATTTGAGAGCCCGAATGTTTGCCCTGACTTCTGCGGAGGCCGCATCGCAGTAAATGCTTTACGGTCACAGCAGATGTCGGATTGACCATGCAGAGCCTTTTACAACCTTTGTGTATCACTGTTGTGTGGTTCAAACAATTCCTGACAGACACATACTGTAACAAATTCTCTAGCACAATTCATCGAAGGCCCTTTCTTTCTATGTGTCCCAGTGTTTCAGAGGAGAATGCCACAACTGGTTGGGCAGAAGAAAGGCGTCCATGCCACACAATGGCGCCGGAGGGGATGGCTGCTGTTTTATGGGCTCCTAACCAATTATGCTATTTTGTGTGTTTTTTCACGTTGCTTGTAACTTATTTTTGTACATAATGTTTCTGCCGAAAAGAGCTTCTGGATATCAGAACAGCGATTACTCACCTCGAACTGGACAAAGATTTTTTCTTTAATGAGTCTGATGCAAAGGATATACTGCTGCTCCCGGACCAGGCCCAAATCCCCGTCATTCACATGAAGAGGAGACGGAGATACAGGGGCCGCAGATCTGGGTGCGTTGTGAGAATTTGTTGGCGAGTAGGTAACCCGGCTCTAACATCCGTCCTATTGGCCAACGTGCAATCACTGGAGAATAAACTGGCTCTGTTTGAGACTATCCTACCAATGTGACATTAAAAACTGTATTATCTTTTGTTTCACCGAGTTTGCTGAACGACGACACGGATAATATACAGTTGGCTGGGTTTTCCGTGCGTTTGTAAGACAGTTACCTCCGGTAAGACGAGGGGTGGTGGTCTGTGTCAATTTGTCAATAACAGCTGGTGCACGGTCTCTAATATTGAGGAGGTCTCTAGGTTTTGCTCACCTGAGGTAGAGTACATCATGATAAGCTGTAGACCACCCTATCTACCAAGAGAGTTTTTATCTATATTTTTCGTATCTGTCTATTTACCACCAGAAACCGATGCTGGCACTAAGACCGCACTCAACGAGCTGTATTAATCCATAAGCAAACAAGAAAATGCTCATCCAGAAGCGGTGCTCCTAGTGACCGGGGACTTTAATGCAGGAAAACTTAAATCCGTTTTACCTACCAGCATGTCACATGTGCAACCAGTGTAAAAACAACTCTAGACAACCTTTACTCCACGCACAGAGACCTGTACAAAGCTCTCCCTCGTCATTCCATTTGGCAAATCTGACCATAACTCCATCCTACTGATTCCTGCTTACTAGCAAAAACTAAAGCAGGAAGTACCAATGACTCGCTCAATACAGAAGTGGTCAGATGATGCGGATGCTAAGCTACAGGACTGGAATATGCTGGCTCCCGAGTGGCACAGCGGTCTAAGGCACTGCATCTCAGAGCTAGAGGCATCACTACAGATCCTGGTTCGATTCCAGACTGTATCACAACCGGCCGTGATTGGGAGTCCCATAGGGCGGCGCACAACTGTCCCAGCTTTGTTTGGGTAGGCCGTCATTGTAAATACGAATTTGTTTTTAACTGACTTGCTTAGCTTAAAAAAATACAAATTCTGGGATTCATCCGATGGCATTGAGGAGTATACCGCCTCACTCACCGGCTTCATCAATAAGTGCATTGATCATGTCGTCCCCACAATGACCGTACGTACATATCCCTGCCAGAAGCCATAGATTACAGGCAACATTCGCACCGAGCTAAAGGCTAGAGCTGCCTCTTTCAAGGAGCAGGACACTTATAAGAAATCCCGCTACGCCCTCCGACGAACCATCAAACAGGCAAAGCGTCAATACAGGACTAAGATTGAATCCTACTACACCGGCTCTGTGAACATTGGATGTGGCAGGGCTTGCAAACTATTACGGACTACAATGGGAAACCCAGCCGCGAGCTGCCCAGTGACGCGAGCCTACCAGACAGTTTATATGCCTTTTATGCTCGCTTTAAGTCAAATAACACTGAAGCATGCATGAGAGCACCAGCTGTTTCAGACGACTGTGTGATTACACTCTCCGTAGCCGATGTGAGTAGGACCTTTAAACAAATCAACATTCACAAGGCCGCGGGCCAGACGGATTACCAGGACGTGTACTCAGAGCATGCGCGGACCAACTGGCAAGTGTCTTCACAGACATTTTCAACCTCTTTCTGATCGAGTCTGTAATACCTACATGTTTCAAGAAGACCACTATAGTCCCTGTGCACATGAATTCCAAATGACTCACGTCTATACCGTCCCAACAGATCCACAGATGACGCAATCTTAATTGCACTTCACACTGCCATTTCCCACCTGGACAAAAGGAACACCTATGTGAGAATGCTGTTCATTGACTACAGCTCAGCGTTCAACACCATAGCACCCACAAAGCTCATCACTAAGCTAAAGACCCTGGGACTAAACACCTCCCTCCACAACTAGATCCTGGATTTCCTGACGTGCCACTCCCAGGTGGTAAGGGTAGGCAACAACACAGGTGATCCTCAACACTGGGGCCCCTTAGGGGTGCATTCTTAGTCCCCTCCTGTACTCCCTGTTCACCCACGACTGCGTGGTCAAGCACGACACCATCATTAAGCTGACGACACAGCGGTGGTAGGCCTTATCACCGACAACGATGAGACAGCCTATAGGGAGGAGGGCAGAGACCTGGCAGTGTTGTGCCAGGACAATAACCTCTCCCTTAACAAGACAAAGAAGCTGATTGTGGACTACAAGAAAAGGATGGCCGAACACTCCCCCATTTACATCAATGGGGCTGTAGTAGAGCGGGTCGAGACCTTCAAGTTCATCACCAACAAACTATTATTTTCCAAACACAGTGAAGACGGCACGACAACACCTATTCCCCCTCAGGAGACTGAAAAGGCTTGGCATGGGTCCCAGATCCTCAAACAGTTCTACAGCTCTACAGAGAACATCCTGACCGGCCTGGTATGGTAACTGCTCGGCATCCGACCATAAGGCGCTACAGCGGGTAGTGCGTATGGCCCAGTACATCATGGGCCAAGCTTCCTGCCATCCAGGACCTATATTCTAGGCAGTGTCAGAGGAAGGCCCCAAAAATTGTCCCCAAACCTTAAGACTGCTGAACAATGAATCAAATGGCTACCTGGACTATTTGCATTGACCCTCACCCTCCTCCCTTTCTTTTATACTGCTGCTACTCGCTGCTTATTATCTATGCATAGTTACGTTACCCTTACCTACATGTACATATTACTTCAACTACCTCGACTAACCTGTACCCCTGCACATTGACTTGGTACCGGTACCCCCTGTATATAGCCTTTGTTATTTTATTGTGTTCCTTTTTTTACTTTTGTTTATTTAGTAAATATTTTCTTAACTCTTATTTTATTCAAACTGCAATGTTGGTTAAGGGCTTGTAAGTAAGAATTTCACGGTAAGGTCTACATCTGTAAAATTTGATTTGACAATTGCTCTGGTGCAGAAAAGTGTTTTCTGTCTGTGGACAGGCAGCTTTGTGCCTGTCTGGTAATGTGTCACAGAGCACAATCTCCCTCTACCCATCATGCCTCTCTCTACTGCTGTATGTCAGTCAGGCAGGCAGCAGGGGATGCTGAGGGCCTGGGGGGCTGAGGGCGGCCTGAGGCCCAGCGCTGGGGTAATCGCTGGGTGGGCAGGAGAATGGCGCACCTCTAGGGTCATCCATGCCATGCCTGCGCATAACTCAAGCTGTTTTATAACCCGAGCAGGAAGTGACAGCCTGTCCATAATAACACCACTGGCCCTTTTCTCTGCCTCTTCTCTAAAGCTCCTCTCATTCACTGCAGTGTGTCTGTCTAGCTCTTGTCTGTTGGAGGAATTACTGAAGTACAATAAGAATCCATTGTCCACAGGGAGGTGTTTTAATGTCTGTAACCTCTTGTTACACCGTGACCCTGCCTGCTCTTGTCTTGGACCTGGTCCGTCTTGTAAAAGAGTTTTGATCTCAATGAAACCTGGATATATTAAGGTTAAACAAAACAATCAATACAGAAAATGAGAGACAGAGATATGGCTATTGCTTATCTGTGTTTGTGAGGCCATAGTATAACTGTACTGTTTGTGACTGATTGATACTGTTTGCGGCTGTGATTGAACCTGGAGACAGCAAGACAGAGAGGCACTAGGACTATAATGCACAGCTTTGCATTGGCAGTCATCTAATGTGTTTGTGTTGATACAGCATTGCTGTATTGTACCATATTTGTGTGGCCATGTACAGTCTGGGTCTCTCTGTCTCAGTTTGGAATACTTTGGATGTGTTGTTGTTGTACAGGGGGAGCATGGCTGGTGTTGTCCTGCTTAGTGAGGGATGAATCTGGGTGGACAAGGTCACTGACCGTGAAGGGAGGGCTGGGTATCTAAGAAAGATGACTCAAAGACTTTCTGACAAGACAAAACAGGGGAAAAGAGCTGCATGTGGTTAAAATGACCTTCAGCCAGTCTCTTAACCTTAAATAACACAACACGCTGTGGAAAGACGCTCTGTTTAATATCTTACTTAAATATGAAGAGTTGAAAATATGAACACCTAAAATTGCACTGGCAACTAGATGTCAGATATGTAATGATCCTATAGATGTCATAGTGGACAGGGGTAGAACGGCTGGAGTAAAAACAGATCAGTGAGAACAGACCCTGATGCTCAACATATACATAAAGCTCATACAACACATAGCTGTATAAACATAGATCAGTCATGTAGCTGCAGATGCCCAGCCTATGACCAGAAAACATAGAGCTGTATAAATCAGAGTGCTGTCTGCAGCGTAAATTCATTGGGAAAAGCCCCAGGTAATACTTAAGACATCACACTGATGTTTCAGCACCATGGACAGGAATCGCAACTAACGCGGGAACATAGAAGACGTTTCAGCACAATGGACAGGAATCACAACTAACGCGGGAACATTGAAGACGTTTTCAGCACCATGGACAGGAATCACAACTAACGTGGGAACATAGAAGACGTTTCAGCACAATGGACAGGAATCACAACTAACGCGGGAACATTGAAGATGTTTTCAGCACCATGGACAGGAATCGCAACTAACGTGGGAACATAGAAGACGTTTTCAGCACCATGGACAGGAATCACAACTAACGTGGGAACATTGAAGATGTTTTCAGCACCATGGACAGGAATCACAACTAACGCGGGAACATTGAAGACGTTTTCAGCACCATGGACAGGAATCACAACTAACGCGGGAACATTGAAGACGTTTTCAGAACCATGGACAGGAATCACAACTAACGTGGGAACATAGAAGACGTTTCAGCACCACGGAAAGGGAGCGCAACTAATGCTAAACCCATGAAAGTCGAGAGCCACTTCAGATCCTTGGACAGCACCTCGGATCTCTTACTGGGCGAATATTCCACACACCTCTGTTGGCCTATGGCTACTCTCTGTTCCCATTCCATTTCCCCTTAAACTTAGAATTGTAAAACTATAGTTAATACATTGGAAATCATGCTCTCTGACAACTACTGTATGTATAGTGTATGACAATCTGTGGAGTGTGGAGGACATGTGCAACCTCTCATGGTCTCTGATAACCAGAGGCTTCTTGCCTATAGAAGTCCTTGTTCAATACGTGCCTGCCTCTCCAAAACTGGGTAGAGTGTGAGTTCACTGAATGTGTGTGTGTGAGAGCAGAGCTCCTTCATCCTTGGTGATCCCTGCTGTTTGAAGGTTACAATGCAAATTTCAGACCAGTGCTCCATGGCAAATAAGCCCTCACGCGTCCCTGTGGTGTGTGTGTGTGTGCGTGAGTGAGATAGCCACTTTAAAAATAGGAATTGGATGTAACAAATGTATCACTAGCCACTTTAAACAATTTTGTATATAATGTTTACATATCCGACATTACTCATATCAAATGTATACACTGTACTCTTAACCATCTACTGAATCTTGCCTATGCCGTTCGGCCATCGACTCAAATCTCTAGCCACTTTAATAATTATAATCGGATGGAATAAATGTATCACTAGCCACTTTAAACGATGCCATTTATATAATGTTTACATATCCTACATTACTCATCTCATATGTATATACTCATGAGGTATGGTAGATGACGTAGAACGGATGCGGCCAGTCGGTAGCGAGTAGGTATATAAATATACATGTATGAGCATAAGTAAGGAAATGAGAACACACATATTCCATCAACAACACTTATTGTTAGATTACTTGTTAGATACTACTGCATGGTCGGAACTAGAAGCACAAGCATTTCGCTACACTCGCATTAACATCTGCTAATCATGTGTATGTGACAAATAAAATTTGATTTGATTTGAATGTGTAATATAAAGTATTGTCTTAGTTTTACCAGTACAGTTCACTTCTTATCACTTACATTCTACTGCACCGAAACCCTCATCCATGCCCTCATCACCTCCCGACTGGACTACTGCAACACTCTCCTCACTGGTATCCCCACCAAACTCACCAACAGATTCCAGCTGGTCCTGAACTATGCTGCCAGAATCCTCACCCGCACCAGATCGACTGAACACATCACACCAATCCTCTTCAATCTACACTGTCTCCCTGTGCAATCCTGTATAGACTTTAAGACACTCCTCTTCACCTTCAAAGCCCTCCACAACCTGGCATCCACCTAGCTCTCTGACCTTTTCCCAGTCTATGCCCCCTGTCTCTCCCACCGCTCCTCCTCTGCTGGTCTCCTTGTCACCTCCTCATTCTGCCTCTCCACCATGGGTGCCCGGGCCTTCAGCTGCTGGGCACCCTGGCTCTGGAATGCACTCCGCCCACACATACAACATGAAGCCACAGTCAACTCATTCAAAAACCTCCTCAAAACACACCTCTTCATAGGAAGCCTATAACCTGTAGCCTGTGTTCTATGATTGACTCTGTCCTACACCCCTTCTCAGTATCCATGTGTCCCCCCAAACCCAAACCCTTACTCTAAACCCTTCCCTTTGCCTATTCCCAAACCTACCCCCTAAACCCAAACTCTTACCCTAAACTGGGTTTATATCATCTACCCAACCCCTCCCTCCCTCATTTTATTTGTCCTGTTTTGTCTGGTCCTTTGATTTAAATTGCACTTTGATTGTTACACTTGATTTTATGTAGTGCACTTGATTTTGTGTAGACCTACTGTTAATGGTCCTTGAGTGTCCTGAAAGGCGTCCGCCAAATAAAATTTATTATTATTATTATTATTATTACTACTGTTACTCCTCCATCTAGTCTACACTCTATCCATTCCAATCCCTCTCTCCTTCCCTCCGTCTGTCTCTCCCCTAACTCTTTCATTTAATTCTCTCTCCATACTCTCTGTTCTCGTTGTATGCTGTTCTACACATTTCTCTCCCTGTCTTTTTCTATCCCATTCACACTAGGCTGTCCCTCACCCTGTATTTGACTGCTCTCTCCCTTTCTGCACTCTCTTCCTTATTCAGCCCTTTTGTAACCCCAGTCATTTTGAGCATGGGCACATGGCACACAGTGGATATGCTAGGCGCCAGACTCCCCTCACCTGTCTCTCGCTCTGTCTTTCTCTTTCTCTCTCGATCTGTGTGTGTGGTGTGTGGTGTGTGTGTGTGTGTGTGTGTGTGTGTGTGTGTGTGTGTGTGTGTGTGTGTGGTGTGTGAACCTGGAGAAAGTAGAAGGTATGACTTTTTTCTCACCACAATAACCCCTGACATTGCCTGTCTAACTAAGGATCTAATGATATTGCTATACGACTAGTGCTGGGTTAATAGCCCTAATATAAACATTTAACAAAGTAATTAGTTGTAATAGGCTCTTGACTGTATAACACTGAATGCTCGAGCCATTTAGTCCATTAAAAACAAATGAATCCAATCTCTGAGCTGCATGTCATAGAATGAAAAATTGCTAAATCCTCGCCAAAAACGTCCTATAATTTCTCAGCATAGCAGTCAATTTAAAAGCACTCTGACTAAGACTGTTTATATTATTCATATCAACCAATGCATAGCATAGTAATTAACATTTGAGATGCTAAATCCATCACATCATTGTTGCTTTCTTCGAGGTTGATAGTGTATGAATAACCTTATTTCCATCCAGACTGAGTGGGTTTATACACCCTAGAGACTAAGGCTACACACTGATATTGAGTGGGGCGGTACAATGGGGAAATCAGCTGAATTTGAATATAAATGCATGGTCTATCATTATTAATCCGAGCTCTATTGTGTAATAAGTTGGATAATTTATGAATTGCTCTATAATTTATCAATGTCATGCTGCTAATGAATTACCCAAGATTCCCTGCTGAGAGTGGTGCGCCACAGTTTTTAGATAGACAACATGGTAGAATAGTGATAGAAACCCACTCCAATTAATTACATCATTAGTGCAATCCTGCTGCGTTTGTGAGTATGTGGCAAGCATGTGTGAACATACACCTTGAAGCGTAAACATGCTCTCCGACTCCAAAAATCTCTCTCTTAGATGGGAGGAAATGGAAGGGGAACATTTCTTCAATTTGTCAAGTAATAGGGCCAATGTCATATATTAATAATATGTCTTACGACCCAAATCCTTTGTAAGACGTGCAAATGTTCAATCAATGAAGAAAAATAATTTTGAGACGGTGGTACATTTGGACTAATTATGACTTTTATTTTGAATTATCCATAATCTGATTTTTATTTCACGTAGGCTAAACAGTGGCCTATGTCTTTATTTAAAATATGTTAACTACTTTAAGATGCACTCTCAAACTTTTGTATAATTTCAGCCAGTAGTTTTGAAAGTGGTGCTCAAGAGCCAAAAGTTGTCCTCGTTTTTTGTGTACTACTTCATCAAATTGTGTACCAAGTCATCCATTTCGTGTAATATGTTACATCAAAGACAGTACAGCATGTAGGCAAAAACTGCTTCTCCAATAGAAATCCCTAATCACACTTATAGGCGATGTCATGGTGATGTTGGCTAGTGGGCTGAAACAAGTCACAGGGTCTAAGGGGAACTGTCATGTGCTGGCCGTCTAATCAAATTCAGTGCTTCAATGTAATGTTGGTTTTGAGGGAAATGAAAAGGTGTCAGGTTGTCACTTTCACGAGGTTGGAGTAATATGTTCAACTACTTAAGACGTTGGCTCGAATCTAGGTTGTGCCTTTAGATTTCAAGAAAATTAACAACTAAGGAAAAAAATGTCACTTCTCTCACTGACTTCTCAAACCCCAGCCGGCTCTGCTTGGTCTGTTTCGCAAATGTTCCCAGGAAGTCTTGCGATGTTGCACCTCTGGGCTTAGAAACTCTTTTGTTACATCCTGCAATAGTTTAAAAAAATAATTTTTTGCAATTCGTATGATATGTTAAGAATCCAATTCTTACAATATTTTACGAATGTATTGTGCTTAAAATGCTGGATTAGGTTTAATCAACTTGTTTCCACGCCATTTCAATTAAATAAATAAATGTGATGACATTGAATCAATGTGGAAAACTGATTGGATTTGAAAAAAGTAATCAACATAAGGGGATGTATTTTTTCACCTAACTTTTAACCGAAATCCAATGACATGGTGACATGTTTTGTTGATTTCACCTTGACTTTACATTTGTTGCCAACTCAAGGATAACTAGACATTGAACTGACATCTGTGCCCAGTGGGTAATAACTCTTTGAATACTTTATTATAGCCTACAATTCACCTGTAGACTACAGTCTTTGTTCAGTCAGAAGCGCCCAAGGTTATTCAGTGTGTGTGCCTTTACTAAGCCACAAGGTCGGCCGCTCTGACACAAAGGTCTCACAACAGAACAGAACAGAACACATCAAAGAAGCAACCTTGCGACAACAATTTAATTTAGACTACGTCATTCAGTTTTTGTTCTTAATGCTACAATTTGCCTCTAAATTTAGCCAAACTAGATTGTTGCTCTACATATAGATATAAATGTAAAGCATGATGACGTACATTTGTTTAGAGAAAGTCTAGGCTAAAATTGTGCACACAACATGGTCAATAAACATGCCCAATAAGGCACTTAGATTTATCTTGATCTCAGTCATGTTTATCTCATTAAAAGCGTTTAATTTACCAGGACTCTAAATCCTGTGGTAATTGCAGATCATTAATCACAACATAATTTTGATTGAGTATACACCAGGTTGCACAATGTGGTACCTGAAATGGCATAGGCTACAGTGCACTAACGTCGAATGTTGTTGCCTGCAATAATCAGCTAGTGGTCAATATAAAATTATAGAAATTTTACTCAACCGTGCACAATGAAACATTAAAATATTGACCAGACATTACCTGTATGGGGGGACACGTTGCAGTGTCTCATGCCAGGCAGCCTATTCGTCTCGCTTTTGTACCGTTATTAAGTTATATTTTAAAATTTTTTAAATAACATATAGTAATGATCGGTCAAGGAGAGTCCCCTTTCGTTGTCCATCAAAACATAACTTCAGCAATGGATAGAATACGCTTCAACCGAGGAACTCCAATATGGAGATTCGAGGCTCACTTAATGTACGGGACCGTTGTCCGTGGCGCAGCATGCTATCCATGGCAACCACTCACAGCGTACTCACTCACGCAGGTCTCTGCCCTGGGAGAGGGAACCTTGTCGGGTCCAGTAGCTCGTGCGACACCGTATGCACGGTAAATTCCCTTCACTTTTCGCTAAACAAATGAGTGGCACATGTCTGAAGGAAGAGGTAGCCTAGTAACTACGGAGGTGAATGGACATGGAACTATGGACACAGACACACATATGACTGGTGTAACTTTTTTACACTGTGGGGACCGCCGCCCCTTCTTGCTTACCAAGCACGCTGTTCCGTTAAGGAGAAGCAAGATAAAGCCGTGGTTGGAACGCATTTTTCTGGCGAGCGCAGTGCCTCAGATTCCCGCTTCAGCCCGAAGTCAGCTTTCCTTCACGAAGACGCTATTCCTTCCGCACTGTATCCCCCAAAGCTAAGATACGGTCCCATGTCCAACGCAGGCTCAACTGCTACACCTGGAACCTTCAACACGCGCCTGTCCTTTTACTTTCCCCGGGTTTGAGTCCAATCACTAGAACATTGGAAATCCATGAGAATGTACCGCATTACCATCCACGAAAAATAGTGTATGCAGTTCCTGCTCAGCCTGCAACAGTGTGAGTGAGAATGAAGTAGATCATATCTGGTCGGCTGTATCAGTGTAAATCCACGGGGGTGAAGCCTTGTTGATGAATGGAATCCTTGGCGTTGCTCATATCAGCGTGTGTGGACTGACAAGGAATCGTATACTGGCATTGACGTTTAAACCGTCTCTCTCTCTCCCTCTCCCTGCCCCTCATGCTTGTGCCACCAACTATCTCTCTCTCATGCCCTCACACTATTTCTCATCAGCAGTCAAGCAGAATAGAGTCAAACCCACTGTGGTTCTACTAAACAACTGACTGGTTTGCACTTTTGCACACATTATGTCAGTGGAACCAAGCATGTCATTATGTATGATAATGATGGCTGTTAATTGGAAACCCATTTAATCCATTTAGGGAATTAAGATATTGATGCAAATGACTGGAATCAACTTTTCTATGATCTTCTGTGTGCAACAGGTGGTGATCATGACCATGTCACAGTCACATTTCAGTGTTAACCAATGCCAACACACATGGGGCATACATAACGTTTTCCTCATTGACATCTGAAGGACAGGAACTTTCCTTTTTGGTTTGGGCCGGTTCTGACTTTGTTATGCCAGTCCCAAAGCTGAATTGATCTCTTTTCATTCGGATCGACACATGAACGCTGTGAGCAGCTTGTTTGGCCCTGAGGTAGTTTCCTGCAGGGTGTCTAGTCAATCTACAGCCTTGTTGAAGTTTATTGATGTACACAGTGAGCCTGGAGAGCGTGGTGATGTGCGTCACCCCGGTGCTGTGTGATTAATAAAAACATTTCCTATAACACAGTTCATTAGGAGCAGGTTAATGGGCTGGACTACTGGATATCTGGCCACTTCAGCATATACTGCTGCTGCTCACTGCTCACTGCTCGGCTCTACTTCCACTTCATTAGATAGAAACATAAAGTTCTGTCTGTCTGGTTCACTCGGTCCGGTTCACTCTCTGTCCATCCGTCTGTCTGGTTCAGTAAGTCCTGTTCAGTCAGTCTGTCTATCTGTCTGTCTGAGTCAGTCGGTCCGGTTCTGTCTGTCTGTCTGGTTCAGTCGGTCCGTTCCGGGTCAGTCTGTCAGTCTGTCTGTCTATCCGTCTACCTTTTTTTTCTATCTGATAGATTATATATTTTCCTCAGCTTCCTGCTTTCCTCTGGATCTCTAATGTTACTTTACCCTTTGACCTTTGAACTTTGGAGTTATCTGTATCTGCTAATCCAGCTTGTTTGGCTATCTATTAAGGCGATGTTAAAGGGTTAATTGATCTCAGTTCAGGGGTTAATTAGCTATAAATGTGTAATGGCCAGAGACTCTACCCTCATACAAGTCAGGTCAGAGGTGAGAGGTCACTGGAGGATAAGGTCTCTGTGGAGTGTGTCAATCATCCATTTGACTGAGACATCAAAGAGAATGAGGTCTCTGACATATCCATCTGACACACACACACACACACACACACTCAATAGTTCCCCTTTCTGTTCTCATTACGCACCACTAAATGCTGATGAAGGTTAAGAATGAGTACCCAGGCTCAGGGGGGCTCTAGATGTCTGTTAGATTATTTTAGACTCTATAAACTTCCCTCTTTTTAATTGTATTCTGCCTCAGAGGCAGCCCTGTGTACCAGAGAGGGTCATGGAAGAAGCAACAACCCGTCTATAAAAAGATCAGCTCCCCAACCCACTATCTAGTGGAACACCAGCCATAATAAAGTGTCTTTAAATCAGCACTGTTTCATTCATACACACCCATTCACCACCACACATTGTTATAGGCCCACAAGTTTCTTTACTCACTCAAGATAAACAGAGGCTGAATGCTAAAATAACTCATCATGCTCCACCAGGGAAGAGCATGTGGAACAATATATTCTCCCAGTCTAGTTTTATTCAAGACTTGAATCAGAATGCCAGGCAGAAATGTGTGTTTGTGTAATATGTCTATATCTACATTTCTTCCAGACTCCAACAATAGTGCTCTATCATGTAATCCTATTTCACTGTATAATTCAATTTGAATGAGGCGCTGCAGGCGACAGCCAGGCAGAGGGAGCATGGTGAGAGCTGGTCTGGGGAATACTGGTGTGATCAGTGAGGTGTGGGCGCCCTCTAGTGTCCAGATTTGGACACACCCTGCTGACATAGCGGCTTAATTAAGGGTCAAACTCAAGCTGTCAGATGCATCTTTTATCAATGGAGCAAGAAGCTAGAATAGAAAATACATTTTTCAATACCAATGTTTTGGTTAATACTATATACTGAAACATTTATCATTTTAACTGAATGTTGTCCTTACTAAGTACATTTGTGTCTTAGTTTAGTCCAGTCAACAGTCTTTAGAAAACAGTAGCCATTTGATCAGTTGACACTAGGGGGAGCTATTGTAGCATGTGAATCTGTCAGGCATTTACCCGCAGTGAGGCTGATGTAGTTACAGGTAACTGCCAAAATAATGGAAACACTTGAGCAAATGAGGGATACAAAGTATATTGAAAGAAGGTGCTTCCACACAGGTGTGGTTCCTGAGTTAATTAAGCAATTACAATCCCATCATGCTTAGGGTCATGTATAAAAATGTTGGGTAGGCCAATATTTTGGCCACCATGGCTATGCCCTCATAGGATGACAATGCCCCCATCCCCTGTCCATGAGTACTCAAATCAAATCAAATTGTATGTCACATGCGCCGAATACAGCAGGTGTAGACTTTACAGTGAAATGCTTACTTTACAAGCCCTTAACCAACAATGCAGTTTTAAGAAAATCTCCCCCCAAAAAGTAAGAGATAAGAATAACAAATAATTAAAGAGCAGCAGTAAATAACAATAGCGGGGCTATATACAGGGGGTACTCACTGAATGATTTGATGAGCATGAAAACGATGTAAACCACATGCCATGGCCGTCTCAGTCACCAGATCTCAACCCAATTGAACACTTATGGGAGATTCCTTTATTTTGTCAGTTACTTGTATATATGTATGTGAAGTTTGTAGGTGCTGTGCAGTGTGTATCTGACATGGGATAATTTAATCTGTTACATGAACAAGGTAACATGTCTGTGTATGTATCTCCTGCTGTTAGAAACACATCAACTGAAATAATAGGAGAGTGTTTATTGTTGGCGGGCCTTGGTTGGTTGGTTGGGATGTAACTTCAACAATCTCTGACAAATCTTCCAGCAAAGTTTCCCTCATCAGAGAGTCTGTTTCACCTGCAATCTGCAAGTAAATTTTTTTGTGAAAGGGAATTTCTGAGGAGAAACAAAATATAACGGCAGTAGAGGGGAAGGTGGTCTAGTTGTCATCAGTAGCAGAGGTACACCTGGGTCTCTATTTATCTCTCTCTCTCGTTCTCTAACCTCTCTATTTCCCTGTCTTCCTCTTTATGCCTTTCTCTCTCTCTCTCCCTCCCTTACTTCCAGTGTCCCTTACTTCTGGTCTCTGACAATCTCCTGGGATTTCACAGCTATATGATCCACTTTAAAATTGTCCCGCTAGTCGACAACATCTGGTGAAATTGGAGGGCGCGCAATTCAAATAAATAATCGTAATATTAAACATTTATGAACATACAAGTATCTTATACAGTTAAAAGATTAAATTCTAGTTAATCTAACTGCATTGTTCGATTTACAATAGGCTTTACGTTCTTCTGAGTTGTTCTGTAATAACACAATAGTTCATCCTGCCCTGTGGTATTCCACGTGTGGCTGACTTTAAAGTAGAGGACAAGGGCGGCACGTAGCCTAGCGGTTAAGAGCATTGGTCCAGTTACCGAAAGGTTGCGCCGACTAGATGAAAAATCTGTCAATATTCCCTTGAGCAAGGCATTTCACCCTAATTGCTCCTTCTGTAAGTTGCTCTGGATAAGAGTGTCTTTTGAAATGACTAAAATATAGATGTAAAAGGCAGTGGTGTAAAGTACTTAAGTAAAAATACTTTAAAGTATTACTTAAGTAGTTTTTTGGGGTATCTGTACTTTACTTTACACATTTATTTTTTTGACAACTTTTACTTTTACTTCACTACATTCAAAAAGAAAATAATGTACTTTTTACTCCATACATTTTCCCTGACACCCAAAAGTACTTGACAGGAAAATGATCCAACTCACTCACTTATCAAGAGAACATCCCTGGTCATCCCTACTGCCTCTGAGTGTTGTAATGTGCCCCTGGCTATCCGTAAATGTTTAAAAACTAGAAATTGTGCTGTCTGGTTTGAATAGTATAAGGAATTAGAAATGATGATTACTTTCACTTTTGATACTTAAGTACATTTTAGCAATTCCATTTACTTTTGATACTTAAGTATATTTAAAACCAAATACTGTTAGACTTTTACTCAAGTAGTATTTTACTGGGTGACTTTCACTTTTACTTGAGTCATTTTATATTAAGGTATCTTTGACTCAAGTATGACTTTTGAGTTCGTTTTCCACCACTGGTAAAAGGGGGAGGGGGGGGGGGGGAGAAGAGTGGAGAAGTGGAATTGTAAGGATAGAGGAAAGGGGATGGAAGGACTTCTAAATCTCCAGCTCTGTTGAGGCTCAGGCTCCATTCATCCTGATAGAGCCCTCCTTTATTTATGTTTCATTTCCTCCTCTTTTCCTCTGAGAGAACAAGGGAAAGAAAACCCACCAGCCGTGGTTCCGCCTCTACTCTCTCTTTCACTTTCCTATAACCACCGCTGGTCCCTGCTCTCACAGCCTTCTGTCTTTCTATGTGGTTTGTGAGAGGTTGTGTCTGTGCATTGAGTGCCTATGTGTGTTTTCTTTGTGTTTCCTCAGAGGTCTATTTTTCTCCCCCTGGCTCTGCCTGCAGATGTAATAGAAAGTTAATGTTGGGTAAGTGGACCACGGTGGGTTAATTGAGTCTAATAGAAAGTTAATGTTGGGTAAGTGGACCACGGTGGGTTAATTGAGTCTAATAGAAAGTTCATGTTGGGTAAGTGGACCACGGTGGGTTAATTGAGTCTAATAGAAAGTTAATGTTGGGTAAGTGGCCATGGTGGGTTAATTGAGTCACAACAGGAGGACAGAAGATTTTGAAAGCTTGTCAGCTTTTTTTCCTCTCTTTTTGTCTTAGGAGTGGATTACTTCCAGACATACTGACAGTCCGACCCAGTGCACTGTGAAATGGCTCCTTTAATTTCATACATTTTTAGTTTTCTCTTGTTCTGTGAAATCTATAGTCCAGATAGAGCTGTTACTGTGTGTAGCGGAGCGAGAGGCATATACAGAAAAAGAAGGAGAGACAGAGAAGAAGTTAAAACGCTCACCCCCATGTGCTTCTGATCAACATCTTGTCCTTGCTCATAATACCTCAGTCTATGTCTGGTGTTTAGTGTATGGTTTAAGTGTCTGGTGTTAGTATCTCATAGCGTCTCGGCGTCGCATTGGTGTTTGTTTGGGTTTACACACTATGGGAGAGAGAAGTGCTCAGTCTTAACACTAGAGGGTTATTCTTATTCCACCTCTGCTCAGCCTAAACCATTTAACCTCCCTCTAATACCAAAAACAAACATCTACTGGAGGGGAGCTAGCTTTCCATTCCCCCTGAGGGTTTGCTGCTGAGGTTCATTCAAACTCCGTTATGTCTCTATTGAGTGACTCGGCTTAAACCAATCTGGCATTTTCACGACCTTTAACCCTAAACATGGGAACTACTCAGCTCACAAGCTTTTCCTGGTTGGTTACTAAGACCATGCATCACTGCGGTGTGTTCAGGGCATATACTCAGTCCATCTGGATTTTTGTCACAGGCTCTTCTATGGGAAATCCATTTAACCAGGTAGCATACTAATCAACGTGACGGATTTTCCTCTTTGATAATTGAGGATAATTCAGTCCCATGCCCTTCTCTCAGATAATAACTATATGTGACAAGGTTACAATGCTAGTTTCCTAGTCCCTGTGGTGAATTGGAGTGGTAATAACCTCTGTTGATGTAAAAGAGATGGAATTACAGTCTGTTCATAATGGAGATCTGTCAGCATCACCTCTCTCCCTGTGGAAGATCATCATCACCCAGCCCCCTCCCTCAGCACATCCTCCTGACATGCACAATCACAAACCACAGAACAGGTGAGCCCTTGTTCTAATGGCCTAGTCGTTGATCTTCGGGCTTTGGTCAACACCTGATATCCATTAAAAAGCAGTGGTCTCCAAAATATCTTATTGCTCATTCCATGATCCATATGCTGATCTTTTCTAATTTAGGGCTCAGTTCTATGGTGTCAATGAAGTTTCCATAGTTCCCATCTGATCAAAGTATGGCCCTGCTCAGCTGGGATGCTCTGTGGCTCACCGACAGAGAAGGTCACCGGGTGGGGCTTAGAGACCATGGTGTGGAGGTGCCAGACTTCAAGGTCTGTCTGAGCACCCTGTGTCACCTGGCATTGTGGTCCAGGCAGGGGGGCTGGAGAGGGGGATGGAGGGGGATGCAGCAGGGTGCCTTCAAGGGGTGGACTGGCACCCTTTGAAGCGGGTTGGTTTGAGATGCTGTAGCTGTATGGCCACCATAGAAACGATACCCTGCTTCCAAGCCCCATTTGATCCCAGAGTAACATGAGAGGTTGTGTAGCAGCCAGTCAATGACGGACAGACTCGCCTGATTGGTCGGAACAGGAAGCAACCGTGAACCAGGGGTCAGAAACAGAACACTTTTCTCAGAGCGGTGACTATTGGATTAGTGTTTTATGTAGACCAGAAAGCCAGAGGAGCATAGACAAACAAACACACAGTCACCACGCACGCACATACACACACACACAGTCACCACGCACGCACACACACAAACACACAGTCAGTGGACACACACATGCGCACACACACACGCACTCACATTCACACATGCACACACTACATTTTCTCCCACTGCTGTGCCTGTGAAGTTTACTCTGATTTCTCTCATACACAGTCACAGGTTAATGCAACTTAATGCAACACATAAAATATGGGAGTGACGTTTTGATTTTGATTTCATGGTCGGGGCATATGAGTGTAAATGAAAATGGATATGTGAAGTACACTAATAGCTCTTCAATAGTTGAGTCACACTGTCCACCACATTGCCCTTTCTATATTTCTATGCATTTCTGTCTTTTTTTGTGCACAGTCTACCAAAGCCAGACGTATCCACTGAATAGAAACATCCAGGTTTATTGCAGTCTGTCTCTTTACCTCTCTCCCCCTCACTCTGTCTCTTTACCTCTCTCCCGCCTCACTCTATTTTTCCACTGATGAGCATCCAGCTCACATCCCTTCTCTGTTCATAAGTGAGATGAGAGACACATGGAGCAGGTCAAAGTCACTGCAGGTTTTTTGTCATTAAGTCAAAGCAGGACAGTTTGTGTGTGTGTATGTGTGCCGTCAGGCCCCAGGAGCAGTGGCGAGGACAGAGCAGAGCGGAGCAGAGAGCCAGCCCAGCTCTAATGGGCGCCATAATTAAAAAAGCTTTTAGAGCAGGGGGGGGGAGGGGCTGAGTGATCAGAGCAGGACAATTTCAGATTAAAAACACAGACTCATATATGGACAGGAAGGGAGGGGTTGAGGAGAGCTAGAGGATAGCTTCAGACTTGGTCAAAGTGGCTCGATCTGTTTTTACACAGATATTAGCGTGGGGTCATGGTGATGTCTTTAATAATGTCCACCACTAGAGGAAGTATAAGACTCCGCACCATGAGAACACTACAGTTGCTTCATTTCAGAACATACAGTATCAATCCCATGACGTAATTACCAGTATGTTGATTATAGGCCCAGGCCCATAGCCACAGGGCCCCCAATCAAACTCTTCATGTTTGCATGTCCGGAAAATGTTTATTTTGCTGGCAAACCACGGTAAATAATGTGTGACGAGCATAGCCTTTGAAGCTGCTTCCAGCCAATGATAACGGCACCACAGTCTAATGCAAACACGGTCAACATAAATATTCATTAGGACCAGAAGAGAAAAGACTGTGTTAGATAGTGTGGAAATAGATTTCTGAATGAGGTACAGTATGCATGTATGAGGTTGGTAGGTACTAGCTATGACTACTGGACTGCAAGACTGTAGTGCAGATACACACAGGTACATTAACGGATGATCATATTGGCACTGGACGAGAATGTGCATTTGAATGAATCCAATTTAATTTGATCAACCTCTTTTGACTTGTGAACAGGATCAGAATGGTTTTAGAATGATGTGATCTGTTTCATTGTAGTTGGAGATAGTGAGTGTCTCTGCGTTTAGTGCGTGAAATGAGTGTGTCAGGTGGCCTTGTGGTTGTGATTAGTGGGTTATGAACTCTAACTCTCACAGGCTGGGAAAACATTTGAAAACAATTTTAATTTCCTCAGGTTGAAAGGAAGCATCTTCTCTCTCTCACACACGCACGCACGCACACACGCACGCACGCACGCACACACGCACACGCACACACTCTCTCTCTCTCTGTCTCTCTCTCTCGTCTCTCTCTCTCGTCTCGCCAGTGGACCTCCACTATCCAATATCACCATAGCAAAACATTTCCCTCTGTTCAGCATGGGAACCCAAAGGTAAAGACTGTGACAGGGCGGCTGGTGTGAGTTTTAGGTCTGGGTTTGGTGGGAGCTCAGGGTCATAGACTAGGTTTCTCTATACCTCCTCTGCTCCGTAGTATCAGCCCCAGGTCGATGAAACTGACTCAACTCTATTTGACATATTGAGGTTTTGATGCATACTCCATGGGATGGATGAGGCAGTAGACCCCCTGCCTGGATCCAGAAACAGGAGAGGATTGGGCTACAGGGAGAGGTGTTCAATCCAGGCTCTCCTTTCCTCTGGCACGGGGTGTGGTGACCCCATTCTGCTGCAGGACTCCATGGCTGGTCCTCATGCAGGATCTGAGCTGGTCCTCATGCAGGATCTAAGCTGGCCATGCAGGATCTGAGCTGGTCCTCATGCAGGATCTGAAGTGGTCCTCATGCAGGATCCGAGCTGGTCCTCATGCAGGATCTGAGCTGGTCCTCATGCAGGATCTGAGCTGGTCCTCATGCAGGATCTGAGCTGGTCCTCATGCAGGATCTGAGCTGGTCCTCATGCAGGA
>QNTS01001476.1:231267-241815 GCA_003317085.1 Hucho hucho | reverse complement strand
GAAATATGAAGGGAAATACCTATTTTATTTTATAGGAGAGTTATTGTATATTTTTGTTGAGAGGGGACTCTGAAGACTGAAGCTACGGTTTCATTGTGGAGGTTGACAGTCTTGAAGTTAGCCTAGCATCGTGAGACACCAGGAGAGAATTTCTTTGGAGGGCTCGACGAGTTCATGTTCCCATGGAGCGTCGGTTGCTGTGGACCATGTGAGGAAAACCTGCAAGGAATTGTCATGCTTCGCTGGAGAATTATCTATATTCGTTAGTAACCACAACGTGAGGTGCTTCTGGACTTTGTGTGTCGACAATATTTTTTTGAGCTCCAACGCGCGCCAACGGGTAAATCAAGCAAGCTTTAAATAATTTGGACATGGGTTGTGCACACTCATTGGGTTTTATTATTTTTATTTCTGTTAATGTTGTGATATAAAAATTGTAATAATACACATTTGAACCTTATTTAAGTTGTCTTGGTGAAGTCATTGAATGTTTTAATTTAATTGAATGCATGGGATAGATCCTGAAACAATAACAGAAATCTATAATCATTTCAACTGAAGTTTAGACCCTATTGTCATAACCCTAGATAGTTTACAATAGGAATTCTTATTGGAGATGTCCCTTCTCACCTAGCATCCCATGCTGTTGAAATACTCTACGTAAGCTAATATCGTGAGAGTCAAACTCGAGCCTGGTGAGGGGGTTACAATCCTTAGGGTGGGGAAGTTCTGCACAAAAGAGCTGAGTGCAGCCTCACTTCCCTGGACCATGACAGTGCCTTTCTGGTACATGTTTACCGTCAGAAACCTGTTTTCCTGGTCCTTATCGCTGTCCTCAAAAATGTGGATTTGCCGTCCCTGGCAGATGCCTTTTTTTGTGGTATAGCTGAAATGCCTGGTTACAGCTGTATGCCAGGCAGTAGTGTGGTCTGTGTAAAATAACAGGTTTGTAACAGTCCTGTTTTGTGAGCAGTCGGCAAACAAAGTTTCTGGGTTCTCCCTCAGAATTCTGTGTTTAAAATTGATTCTTCCCTTCAATGATTTGATTTCTGCTGGGTATTCAAAAAAAATTGGGGAGGAAAGTCTCTCCGTATCTGCTGCTCCTGGCGCTGCTAGCGCTGCCTCAGTGGCCATGTTGCTATGGTTACCACCAGTAAACACTTAGAACTAGACGGTAAGCTAGCTGACATATTTGAATTTGGCTAGCTAGCACGATTAATATTGGTCTTTTAACTCACTCTCTGTCGATCTTTTCCTCCTGTGTTGATCTTCAATTTGATTACCTACACATTTTTTTGCTAATTTAATCGTGTCACTCTCACTCTTAACAACCAAAAAGTTATAACAAGTCAGGAGCTGTTCTTCTGCATGACTTCTCTCTCTCTCTCCCTCTCTCTCCTGTCTCTCTCTCTCTTCTCTCTCTGTGTTGGCAGTGAGTGAGTCATTGCTGTCTCTCATGATCATCATTTAGAGTCTCCAATAGGGGGGATTAGACCTGTAGACCATGTTGTGGAATACTAACCTTCAGAACCAGATAGTGTTTCTGCTCTCCCTCCTCCATTCTTCTCTTCTTTTTTATCAACCCTCCTTTCTTTTCCCCAGAGAATGACAAATGTGCCCATTCCACCTTTTTTAGGCGCAGTAATAGCAGGGTATTGTCATTCTAAGTCAGATGAAACACAATAATGATGATTACTTTAATTACTACTCAATTTGTCTGCCTCCACACCCCCGCCCGTGACCCCATCTCCCCATCTCCCCCCACTCTCTTCACTTTACTCCTCCCAGTCAATCAACCTTTCCTGAAGTTTCCCCATACAATCAGGGGGTGCAGTTTATTATTATTGGTTGCCAAGGCGGGTTGCTAAGAGGAATAGATAAATGGAATAAGTGTTGCTTATTGATGTTAGAAATCCCAGGGTTCCTCTGAGAACAAGTATAATCTGTGTGTCGTGTCTGCTCCCAAGGATGTCAGAGTTCACCTTTGACCCCATGTTATGTTCCCAACAGCCTCTCTGGGTAACAGACCTGTGATTCAGTGTTGTGGTCTTACTGCACAGACACAGTGGCCGTAGTCCTCCCAGTGAGTTGGGTTCCCCCCACCATCCCATTCTCCCATGCTCCTTCACTGTACTCTCAGATCTCACCGAGGCCACGAAGGCATCCGATACGACTTTCAACCATTGTGGTGTATTCTATGTTAGTGCATGTATATTATTCTCTCTCTCTTTCATTCTGTCACAAAAACATTCACACAAAAATTATATTGTACATTGTAGGTAGTCATTGTGTTCCAAACCCCACTGTTTAACACAGAGAGAAGCCACTGTCCAGTATTCCCAGACAGACAGACCATTCTCTCTCTCTCTCTCTCTCTCTCTCTCTCTCTCTCTCTCGCTGTCTCTCGCTTAGGCTCTTTTCATCCCACTTTGTTTGGGATCAGATTGGTAACTTCTATTCTGTGTCTGCTGGTTAATGTGGTTTCAGCCCACAGACATTCTCACACACACAAAGAGAGAGAGAGGCTCGGTCACATGGTTTCCACTTCTGACTGGAGAGAGCGTGGGTGTTGTTGAGGGGAATGTGAAGAAGAAGACAGACTAAGACAAGCTAAGAATTAGTCAGGATTATTCTTAAACTTCCAGCACATACGCATCTTGACTATTCCCACTTTGAAAGCCTTAGATGGCTCAAAGGGGAGGAGAGAGTCGCTCAGATTAAATTGTGTCTGGTACATCAGATAGTCCACAGTAAGGTCCCCAGGTACCAATGTAACTACTTTAACTTAGTAAGGGACAACCGTAACTATTCCACTAGAAGGAGTGAAACTGACACTGTTCCTTTTAGATTTAAAAGCGGTATGGGGAAATAAACTTTTTTTTGCCATTCTTTGGAATAGTCTTCCGAAGAATTTGAAACTTATAACCTCCATAGGTAGTTTCAAGTTCTCACTGAAAAAATGGCTAAATAGTAGCATGTCTCAAAAGTGATTTGTAAGATTATAGTACCTGGCTGAGAAGGATAGTTTATGGGCTGCCTTTTGGTACAGTACCTGTTGTTTATTATATTGTGATTGTCTTGTATATATTAGGGATTGATTGCTTCGGGGGCTTAAAATGGCTGCCATAACTGCCACATGCTTGGCTGCCAAACACCAGCTCATAACCCCCTCTTGCTCCCCCACCTTTCGCTGCTTCAGATTTCCTAGGTTCCAGACGACCTTTAGTGTAATTGCCATAACTGCCTCCCTCTGTCTCATTAGTGTCCCGTGGTTTAGCCATAAACAGCTGCTGAGCTCACCCACCACTCGTACACCCTGACCTGCAGACCTGCTTCCTCCCTCCCTCGCCCCCTGGAACCTACCTCCGCCCACGTCAGCACTGTCACTACTGTCATCCTCAATACCATCAGCCTCAAAAACACCAGATTCATCATCAGGTATACTGCTGTTAGCGAACCATCAGCCTCACCATCAGGTATACTGCTGTTAGCGAACCATCAGCCTCACCATCAGGTACACTGCTGTTAGCGAACCATCAGCCTCACCATCAGGTATACTGCTGTTAGTGGAACCATCAGCCTCACCATCAGGTATACTGCTGTTAGCTAACCATCAGCCTCACCCTCAGGTATACTGCTGTTAGCGAACCATCAGCCTCACCATCAGGTATACTGCTGTTAGCTAACCATCAGCCTCACCATCAGGTATACTGCTGTTAGCGAACCATCAGCCTCACCATCAGGTATACTGCTGTTAGCGAACCATCAGCCTCACCATCAGGTATACTGCTGATAGCTCCCAGCCCACATCACCGTCAGTACTGTATCACCATTGTTTAAAGCAAGTCAGTGATTTAAGATGCAGGGCCATTTGTCTCAATACTTCAATGAGGTTTATTATTCAGTGATGCCAGCTTCATTACCATTGTAGACAGAAGCCTTCATATCTTTGTTTACTCTGCCTCCAACCAGTTTCCCTTGATGTCATTGCTGTTGCTGCATATTGGCATTATAGTATTATGACATTGTTGAGTCATGTACAGCCCCACAGACTCTGTCTACAGGCAGATAAGGAGAGGAGCAGAGGTATGGTTTTTCTATGTTGTGACTTTGATGTATTGCTTATTTACCCTGCATGGTCTCTGTCTGTTGGTTCTCCAGCTTGTGCTGCTGGGCGACCTGCCGTCACACAGCTGTCTGGCTCTGGCTACGCTGGCTTCTGGTTGGTTGCCATGGAAGCCCTCCGGGCGGCCACACACCTTCATTTTCATAGTTATTAGAAATGCATTATTTTGGAGGAGCTGCAGTTGACCATAAGCACAATAGACAGAATCAAAGAAAAAAAACAGGTAAATGAACTCCATTCAATACATCTAGCTAAACACACAAATACGATCAACAATACGGTCCTGTGTTCAGCGGCCTGCCAGCATGTGACTCCCGGGGGGATGCTGTTTTTGCTGCGTGGTGTTAAAACTCTAATGCAATTCTGACCAGAATAGTTCCTGAGTATTGACTGGGTGTGAGGGACCAGGAGGGGTGAGGCGGGGCACTGCTCTGGGGATGACCCCTGCCACTCTCTGATTGATTGGGTGTGTCGGAGCAATTCCTGGCCAAATGACTCAATTTGGGCCTGTATATTGGAGTGCATCGAGCCTGGGCCCCCATTATTAACTTACCCAGGCAGAGGGCACCGTAAATAGCCTGGAGTGGAGCCTCGTTGGGGGATACTGCGGAAATAAAGAGGGGAAAAGCAGCCTTGCTAAACTCAATTTGTAATCTAACCCTGGGCGCTGCCATCGATCGAGATAATCTCCTGCACCAGCGGCCAGGGCACAGCTCAGACCATCTCTCTTTATCACCCTCTCTCCTTTCCTCTCCTTTCCTCTCCCTCCTCTTAGAGATGGTCATGATACTGTCCGTCTTAGCTGGACACGTACTTTCTCTCTGCGTCTCCCCTCTCTCTCTCTTTCTTTCTCTATATCTCCCTTCCTCTCTCTATCTCTCTGTCTCTCTCTCTTTTTCTCACCCCCTCCCCTCACATACACACTGCAGAGATGGTTATTCAAGAGATTCAGCCCCTACACTGCAGACATGGCCATACAGCACATTGTTACCCTACAGTCTGCCTCTACTATACAGGCCTGCTAGTCGGATCTCAGTAGAGTCCATTCAGAATGCCTCTATCATCACCCAGTGTCCATGTGGTTGTGTCCAGCCCTGTCCTGTCTCTGTCTGTGTCTGACCCACGGGGTCATTGTCTCACTCCAGGCCCTGAGGAGCAGAAAATGACTGTGGTCCTTTTGTAGCCAGGACAATGCAGCGCCAGGATGTGGAAGCTCTCCATTCTCTCCCTCTTTGTTTGATCTGGGCTTGATTGGCTCTGCCTGACAGGCGATGCCTGTGTTAACTACCATCTGTCAGCTGAATACTGTCTGTCCAGTGGCTCCTCCGAGCCAGAGAGGGGGTTGCATGTCTTGGATGAAGTGCCACGGCTCTATCTGATTCCACAATCCCGCTCCGTAACTCTGGGGATGGTCTCTATAGCTAAGTGAATGTACTGTTTCACTGTGTGAGGTGGGTTTGACTGAGATGTGTCTTAGTTATGTCAACAGGGTGGGCCAAGTGCAATGTCTCTGTTCTCACCCTCCTCTCTGATCTCAGTCCAACAGCACTGATACTGAAACACCATCCGCGATAAGAGAAAACTTAGTGTCAATGTAAGCATGGCATGGTAAACTATACATTGGTGTAATTAGGCTACCCAAACACAGCTCTGTTAAGCTGTTTGCCATATGGAGCTATAAAGAGCTTTTATATACAATGTTCTAGAAAGGCTACAAGGCCAAGAGGCATAAGGGGGCAAAATCATGGCACTTTTTCAGTGAGGTAATGTAAAGAATACAGTCAAAATAATTTTATTAGATTTCTTAATTTTTTTGCACAAAACCTCATATAATGGTAGGAGTATGTTCTCCTTTTAAAGGCCTAACCTCTTGTTCAACTGCTAAGGGCTTTGTTCATCCCCATAAATCCAGTGCCCTTTGAAGAGGTTGACATTTTATTGGCTGACCTCCAAGAGGAAGGTGACACGTTCTTGGTTGTATTGGTGGACCCACCTCAGGGCTCACCACGAAGCTCCTACATCTTTGTTTCCTATGGTGGTTGAAAAGAGAAAAGATAATTGTTGGTGGTAAAGATGACTGTGAAATAAAATACATGAAGATGTTTAGTAATATTTCTCTCTCCATGTCGTCTATGTATTCTGTATGGTGATACTGTTTGACTCTCTCTCTCCATGTAGTCAGTATTTTCTGTATGGTAATACTGTATGACTCTCTCTCCATGTAGTCAGTGTATTCTGTATGGTGATACTGTTTGACTCTCAGGTTTTATTGTTTCCATGTGTCCCATGCAGGATTGTCTTGGGGAATAGGAGGGAATTGATCCCTAAAGAAACAGCCTGCTTCAACCTTTCACATCGGGTTAGCCAATCAGCACCCCCTGCTGATCCAACTTTCTCACAGCTCTCACAGCCAGTCTCACTGGAGCTTCAGTCAGATCTTCAGGAATGCACACGTATACTCTATTCACACGACTAATTCATTCATTCATTTGCAATGACAGATTTGTTTGAAATTACTTTCTCACAAGTCACAAGAGAGGCCACGGATGTTGAGTGTCAGTCCCCTAGTTTCTTGGCCGCTCAACGTGGGCTGTTGTTATTTATAGACAAGGGTTAGACAGGCAATGAAGCCCATTCACTACAGGGATGAGGTAACCTTGACCTTTGCCCTTCGATTAATGTATAATTTATTAGCGTTAGCCTACTTGATTTGGGAGGTAATTTAGCAGATTGGGTTAATTAAGTGTTTGGTGCTAATTTACTGTAGAGGCAGTGACTTACTGTATTAAGTGAAAGGAGGTCCAGTTTATAGAAGGCTCTGATTTCAGCCAACAAGACGTAGCCCACTCTCCCCTAATCTACTTATATTTAATGTGTCTCTCCGCTTTTAGTTGTATATCATACTCTCTCGTCGTTTGATTTGTATGTTCTGGAAATCATTCACAATCAAAAGCTAAGGGACGTTATTTTCAGCATGATTGCACGTTGTCAGGGGGCTGTGATTTAACGTCTCCCAGGTTTGGGGAATGTACGGGGTGTAAGTACTTTCAGATGGATCTGCTGCTGTTACTGCTATGAGGGGAGAGAGGAGAGAGAGAAGAGAGTAGAGAGAGAAGAGAGTAGAGAGAGAAGAGAGGAGAGGAGAGAGAAGATAGGAGGAGAGAGGGGAGAGAGAAGAGGAGAGAGAGAAGAGAGGAGGAGAGAGAGAAGAGAGGAGCTCTAACTCAACAGGGCTCTGCACTCTGACATGGGTCATTGGAGAACTCAAAGGACTTGGAGGAAAATAAATGATTTACTCATTTCCAAGGTTTATTTTTCAATGTGTTAAGGTGGCCGGGAAAACCTGGCTCGCAGGCAGAACCGAACATGATGGATCAAACGACAAGGCAAATATACACACAATCCTGTATACACACACACTTTGGCACCGACTCACTCATTCTCACCTCCTGTACACAAAATATCTCTTTACCAGACGTAGACTTCTTAAGGTAACCCACTCTGTCACACACACACACACACACACAGTTCCATTACCACGTTGCACCATGCGGTAACACTCCAGTTCCCTTGACTCTGGCTCTTTTCTAAATAAACAGGCAGATGAAAGGACAGGTTGGAACTGAGAGTCTGTTCTCTACTAATGAGCTGACCCAACCTTATGTATACCTCATTACCGCTGGTACGCTGACTACTGCCTGATTTTCATAAAATATGAATTTACCCTCGTCCAAGGCTGGCTGTCAACTTCGACTCACCTGCCACAATTGTTTTGTAGTAAACAACGTGCCTCCATAACTGTTTGGATGTGTGAGAACGCTGGTACAGACGTGCATGGGTGTTTGAGAAAGGAGGGCTGCATCTGTGTGAAGGAAAGGAAATCATCTGCTGACCAAGTGTATGTTATGGACCAGGTAGTCCAGCTGAATGACCCATAGTCTTAGACTGAAACCACACTGAGACATCAGGATGGATCAGCTTCCTCCTCTCCAACAGGCTGTCTGAGCAGCTAACCGATCGCTGCAGCTGTACATAGCCCATCTGTAAATAGCCCACCCAATCTACCTACCTCATCCCCATATTGTTTTTATTTACTTTTCTGCTCTTTTGCACAACAGTATTTCTACCTGCACATCATCATCTTCTCATCTATCACTCCAGTGTTAATTTGCCAAATTGTAATTACTTTGCTACCATGGCCTATTTATTGCCTTACCTCCTCACTCCATTTGCACACACTGTATATAGACTTTCTTTTTTTCTATTGTGTTATTGAATGCATGGTTGTTTATTCCATGTGTAACTCTGTGTTGTTGTTTGTGTTGCACTGCTTTGCTTTATCTTGGCCAGGTCGCAGTTGTAAATGAGAACTTGTTCTCAACTTGCCTACCTGGTTAAATAAAGGTGAAAATAAATAAATTCATAAATTAAAAGGCTTCAGATGTGTCATAGTTCAGACACAAGGGTCATTCAGTCAACACAGACATAATGAATGTTCCTCCTCCATGGTCAGTGTCTCAAGACCTGTTTCATAATCTTAGACATGTGGAAGAGGTCACCCAGTCAAGCTTGACACTTTAATGGTGTGTGTGTGTGAGGGAGGGAGGGAGGGAGGGAGGAAGTACAACAGACTGGTGTCAGGCTCAGCACAAAGACAGGTGACAGGTGTTAACATTAGTCGTTTAACCAGCTCTCTCTCTCTATCACACATACACACGTGTGTACCCCACCCTCCCCGTTTCCTCCAAAGTGCCAGTTAGTCACTCCTCTCTGACAGGGTGTGCTTAAAACCATTAGAAAGGAAAAATGTCACCTGCCAAAAAGAGAAGAAAAGATAAAAAGCATAGTTCCTTTCCTAGATGAAAACCCCTCAATCATATCAGGTGTGCCATCAGTGTACGCTCAGCAGGCTCCTGATGGCTGGCTGCACTTTGATTTCATGAATATCCTCTTTCCTTTATTCTCTCTTCCTTCGTAGCGGTCTCTCTGACTAATCTGCCGGGGGAATAGGGGGTGCAGATGCCCGGGGCCAGGCAACGTAGGCGTGGGGAGGGGGGGCACAGTGCCCATAGGTAGAGGCATGGTGAGTCACCCTGGGCTCCTGCCAGCCCTCAGCTGCAGAGCTGGACCATTCATCACGGTGCGATGCTGGCACCACTAGCACCAGGCTGGCAGCACTACAGCCAAGCAGGGGCAGGCAGCGGTGAGAGAGAATTAGGCTGCATTGTCCTGGGGGTTTGTTTGTCTGTTAAGTATTCATGGGATGGAGGAGGATGCAGCCGCTCCCTTTCCTCACCATCTTACTGTACCAGCTCTCCCTCACGTATGTCCATTTATTCTAAAAGACAGATTGATATAAGTCACATTCACACACACACACACACACACACACTCTTTGGTGGACCACGCAGAATAGCACAGTACATTATCACACACATACATATACTATTGTATGTACAGTAGAGACACGTGTGAAACAGCATTACAGATGTTTCCAATCCGTCCCAATAACCCTGAACCCCCTCCTACCCATCTCAACTCTAGCCCGCTGACCGTGGGATGCTGTGGCAGAACAGTCCGTGGTGAGGGATGAAATGCCACTGGCTGTGTGCTGTCTCTGTGTGTATCAGTGTGTTTATCATCTATAAGCATGGCCATGTGGGTCCTTTTCTAAAATGAAAACCCCTGTTCCTCACGGTCTTTGTTTCGGGATGAGGAACAATGCTGCGTTGGCACTGGGCTTTCCCCTTTAGGATTGGTGAGAAAAAAGGGATGCTCTGTGAACTCTCTCCCAGACTCTGCTGTGTGATATCATGATGACCGATGCCGAGCGTGACTGAGAGATCGGAACAAAAGAGAAGAGGCCTGATTCAGAATATTGTGTGTAGATTGATGAGGGATAAAAGGGGGGGGGGACAAATAACGATTAAATCAATTTTAGAATTAGGCAGTAACGTAACAAAATGTGGAAAAAGTCAAAGGGTCTGAATACTTTCTGAATGCACTGTATGTGGAGCACATGCCACACACACTCCAATTCACTTTAGAATGTCATACAATTAATTTGCCAAAGACCATTGTGACACACATACACTTACTCCCCTCTGAGTCAAGTACTTTATTGGTTTTCATGCCCACTTCTCTCCTATTATTATGTGGATGAGCATCACATCTGTATACTGTAACTCTTTAGTCAATAATAGCCATCATAAGACTCATTGTAGGACAATTAACTGATTCCTCTGTGTCTGTGGTTGTCTCCGTCATCCCTCTTTCTAACTCAGCCCACACCCTTCTTGTACTGATAATAGGGCTGGCAAGCATGTGTTACTAACTAGAGTGTTGAGGCTGAGTCACTGCTGCAGCATTCTCCTCATACCCTCCTACCCCTCTCTCCCCACTGCAGGCCCCCACCCTCTCTC
>QNTS01001476.1:163183-185275 GCA_003317085.1 Hucho hucho | reverse complement strand
GAGAGAGAGAGAGAGACAGTCATGGAGCAGCAGTCAGCAGAGCTCTGGCCCTCAGCCTCCAGGACCTGCTAATGAGATAGCTACAGACCCTGGTCCCTGGGTCTCTCTGCTCCCTGCTACAACAACACCTCCTCCATTCCTCTATGCTACAGACACATGCATGCACACACTGCACCTAATCAGGCACACACCACACAGTCCTTCCTTGCTCATATGGATGCATTGATAGAACAGGGCCTTGAGTAGCTAAACAAGTCCTATGCAAAGCAAGGCTCGTCTTCATGCTAATGAACCACAGAGTGCTGCCTCTGAAAGAAAGAGAGGGAGAGAGAAAGAGAGAGACAGAGATATGATAAAATGGGAAAGGAGGGGGCAGAGTAGGGACGTAATCTAATACAGTTTTGTAAAAGCATTTCCATCAGGACAGGGTGAAGGTTCTCGTGGGCAGACTAACGACAAGCACAGCTGCATCTGTACAGTTAAACAATCCTGTCCTACACACAGAGGAACTTGGCTAAAGGAACCAACACTAGAAGAGGTTCTTTCAGGGTTAGTTGGAAGCTCATTCTTAGCTTGCACTTTTATACTGATGTTTTCATTTAGGAAAAGACGTTCTATTCAGAGATCTTTTCTGTTGCTCAGCTGACATTAGGCATCTAAAATAACAATGGAGAAAACATGGAGTCATCAGTGCGAAATCAGAAGTGAAGCAAGTGCTTGAAGTGAAATGAAAGAGCCAAAATGAAGTAAAACATTTTGCAAACCTTTCGGGTGTTGGTCCAATGTTGGCCTTCATCTTCCTGTTCTCTCATATCACATTATTGATCACAGGGTTCTTAATATGATAGATCATTGGCAGAGTCTCAAAGTCTACAACACTTATACAGTGGTCCTATATGGCTCAGTTGATCGTGGGTTCAGTTCCCAGGACCACCCATATGTAAAATGTATGGACGGATGACTGTAGGTTACCTTGGATAAAAGCGTCTAACAACATACCATTTAGAAGCCATTAAGCATTATACTGTACACGAGCAACTATATAGCAGTACGTCCATGATCACTGGCACAGTTTACCAGTCCATGTGGTCATTTAACAGAACACGTGTTCATTTACAGTACAGTGTGTAACAGTATACATGGTAATACAGACCCAATGGAACTCTCCCGGCCTGTGCCATCAGGCCATGTCTTTATTAGTTCCCACTCTGTAATGAGATGGAGGGAGGGAGGAGAAGAGGGGGGATCTGTTAGGCTAGTCTGTCCAGGCTAGGTTTAGGTTTACCCCTCCGCAGGGTCTGCTGTTTTCTTTTAGGAAAAGACATTCTATTCAGTTAGATTTTCATTGCTCAGATGATGTTACAATGGAGATGATGTTACAATGGAGAAAACATGGCCTAGGCTCTGGTCTTATAAGTGCACTATTTAGGGAAAAGGGGGCCATTTGGGACATACAGATGTTGTAGACTGGGAAGGCTGGTGGAGAACAGGGAGCTATAGCAGGACTGTTGAGATCTGGTGACACATTGAGAAAACAGGGTGTGAAAATGGATGAGAACAGTAAGCTCTCCTGACAGATGTGTTGACAAGGCTGCAACAGGAAGGACTCATGGTGAGGGTGTAACTGTGAACCGGCCAGAAAGGATGGAGGGAGAGAAAGGGGGAGAGAGAAGGAGGGAAAGAGAGAAGGGGGAGATTTGGGAAAGGAGGAAATTGGAGTGGACTTTCACTCTCATGTCGTCTTCTTTCTCAGCTGTCATCGGACGACCCTTCAGCCCTCCCTCCAAATTAGTAACTGTCAGACCCTGTCCCTCTGTGGCGCTGATTGATGACCTCATCGGGGAGTTAACATGACACTTTGTGTCAAGTTTGGAGACTACCACTCACCTACTAGTCTTTCCTCCTGCCTCTTCACCACAGACCAGTCATCCCTTTTTCACTTATTTTCACCCCTCTCTATTTCTGTTTCTCTCCACATGTGGCGAGCAGATTGCTAGCACAGCATTAGTGGAAGCGGGGTAGGTCGGTGTAGTGAATGCAGGGATCAGTGCTAAGATAGGTGAGGATGTTTGACTAATGCCCCTGCCTGAGTTCCAGCTTGAAGGGCTTGGTTCACCCTGTCCTGGGACTTCCTGCATTGGGACACCACCCACGTCCATAGGTTGTTGATGCATGGCTGGAACTCTGATGGATGACTCAGGGTGCTCTGTGTGGTGGGGCTCAGAGGTTTATCTACTCTACAGTCTGTTGCTGTGTCTTCAGAACACTAACTGTAATTTACTGCAAGAGAGCAAAAGTGACCAGAGTTGGAGAGTTAAAGTGTACAGTTAGTCCTTTATTCTATGTTTTCTTTCCATGTCTCATTGCATCCTTCCATTTCATCACATACATAAAAATGATCCTACAGATGTAGGATCTTAATTTGAGTCAGTTTGCTATGGCAGGAAAATAATCCTGCAGCAAAAGGAAATGTGAATTATTATGTGGATTATAATGAATGGGCATTTTTCTAGGGGTTGATACATTTTTAGTTAGGGCAAATCAAGTCAGAATTTACAAACTTCAGAAGCCTTTTAAAAATTTGATTTACACTACAAGTTTGCATTTCATGCTGTTAGGGAAATTCTCAACAACAAAAGAGTGATCAAATTAAGATCCTACATCTGTACTTTTATTTTAGTTTGGGAGCTGTCTTCTTGATTACCATGTGTAGCCGGTGTGAAATGGCTAGTTAGCTAACAGCATTTCAATCGGTGACGTCACTCGCTCTGAAACCTTGAAGTAGTTGTTCCCCTTGCTCTGCAAGTGCCGTGGCTTTTGTGGAGCGATGGGTAACGATGCTTCGTGGGAGGCAGTTGTTGATGTGTGCAGAGGGTCCTTGGTTCGAGCCCAGGTAGGGGCGAGGAGAGGGATGGAATCTATACTGTTACACATGCATTGACAAACGTTTATAAAGCTGGAAAATACAGCCGTTTTTTTGTTGCGAAATCAGTGTTGTTTGTATGGCATTTCCTGAACCATAAAATCCACTGTGGTTTCAGCATGGCTTTGTACTGGGAGAGTAATGAGCTATAGGATGTGAGGGTTCTATTAGCTGTCCTATGATTAAATATATTTGTGCTACTCAGAATGATATGTAATGAGTTTTGACTCTTCATATAAATAAATTAACAATGGAGAACTCCAACTAACCCTATAAATACTTTATGAATGCCAATTAATTCAAGCCCAGAAAAACACATTTAGCATTTGCATCACTTCACTTCCTGGCAGACACATCACATTATTATACAAAATGAGATATGCTTTTTTTGTTTTGTTTTCTTATCCATTTATGTTTTGGACAGTAGCCCAATTCCCTGATTGGTCGCTGGCACCACATTTTTAAGTGGGTAATGCTGCAGTTGTTTGTTTGTCTGTTTATGGTTTAAAAAGTAAAAAAAAAAAACATTTCAGACAGTTGGCTTGACTGGACTTATTCATTCTTCATAATGTCATCTAAGGATTGGCAGTGGTGTAGATGGGGTGGGGGGGTGGCACGGTAGCCCCTCTGGACAGTCTCCCATTCACTACTGTTAAAATTGATGATTTCCCCTTGATATGGTTTATTCAGAGATGAGCGGAGAGAGAAACGGAGAAGAACTACTGCTGCCGAATGACAGGCGTGCTTTATTGTCTCAGTGTAATGGACTTGGCACAAACACATGCAGGCGATTATCATTAAAGTGACTCCCTAGCTCATTACAGTACGGTACGGGCAGAGCAGCCTGCCTCCTCTTCCTCACTGTCACAGGGACAGCCATGTAGGCAGCCTGAGTCAGAGTCAGGGAGACGNGGGGGGGGGGGGGGGCACAGTAGCCCCTCTGGACAGTCTCCCATTCACTACTGTTAAAAGTGATGATTTCCCCTTGATATGGTTTATTCAGAGATGAGCGGAGAGAGAAACGGAGAAGAACTGCTGCCGAATGACAGGCGTGCTTTATTGTCTCAGTGTAATAGACTTGGCACAAACACATGCAGGCAATTATCATTAAAAAGTGACTCCCTAGCTCATTACAGTACGGTACGGGCAGAGCAGCCTGCCTCCTCCTCCTCACTGTCCCAGGGACAGCCATGTAGGCAGCCTGAGTCAGAGTCAGGGAGAAGTGGAGACGTGCCCTGTGTACCCAGCAGCCTCAGGCTTTCCCTGGGGGGGACGTGTGTGGGATCCATAGCAACCCTGCTTTCTTCTGGCTCTGTCAGATATCCCCGTCTCACTGACTCAGTGACTCATTCATTCACTAACACAAGCGCACATGTATACATGGACACACACACCCTATTACTTGCGTATATAGATTGTATTCCAAACATGCAAAAAAACGTGTCCCTTGCATTAGCATCTGCATGCAGTCACATGCTATACACACAGGGGGCCCACATACCCACCATATGCACGTAGGAGATGCTTGGTGTTCAGACGGCATAGAGCCAAATGCATCTGAGCCCTGTAGGGGAAAAACAAACTCACTGTAAATTGTTGGTGACAGCGATAGAGGGTTTGAAGGATGGGACAAAGTACAGAGAAAAAGTCAACTGTTACACTCTTTGAAACCAAGCCTCTCTTGTTTGGCCCACAGCCCTTGTTGCATTAGGAGTTTGGAAGGATAGGTAGGCTGCTTCCTCAGTTTCTCAGGTTCATGTAACTGATACCAACAATGCTATGCAGGATTTGGCTTGGTCTAATGGTGGAATATAATTTTACCCCGTTCCGTTCACCTTGGTATTATCAGGAATGTCTGAGTGTTTTTGATCTGTACCTGATCAGACTCCAGACTATGGTGTTGTATGCCTTCCTATCTGGAAAATCAGTTTGTGTATGCCAGCGTCTGTTTAGTGTGTGTGTGTGTGTGCTTGTTTAATAAACGCTTGAATCCACTGGGACAACAGGAAGAGACAATTACCAGGAAATAAATCCTGTCTTGTCATATCAACAAAGTAGCGGTTGAAGAGAACTCCCAGAGACAGGTGTGTCGGTGCAGAGATGAATGCAGACAATGTGTTGTGTCTGATCCTTTCTGCTTGTATCCCATAAAAGCTCTGCTGACTGTCAACAACCAGGTGTCTGTGTTTAGCAGCCAACCACAATGGTTTGCTACGGCATGAGACATCAGTCTGATACTGGTATGTAAATTACAGACAAATTATCGTATTGGAGTTAAATCATCCCAATGTCTGCAGACCATGTGAAATTAGCCAGACCTAAACTCAGCCATTGGAAAATGGGATAAGTTGCTTTTCAAGGCGACTGTCACAAATAGACAGGTGGGTGGTGCTGCCATTGTGGTCAATGGTTAACACAATGGGAACGGAATCACATAATGAAAAAACAGTGACAGGGTAATTGCCTCATTTGTGTGTGTGTGTGTGTGTCTGTGCATGCATGGCTGCATGTGTGTGCGTGGCCTCATTTCCAGACTTTTGTATGAGTGAAAGTGTTGTGGGGTGTGGTAGGGTCGGGGAGGGAGTACAATTTGTGTTGCAATGTGGTATGTTGTGAATGACTTTTAAGTGCTCAACAATATCACTAGTACTGCGGCATTGGAAACAGATGATTGGATATAGATGAGTAAGGGTGTGTGTGAGTGGGTGGGTTGAGAGGGGAGGGGGGCAAGACACTTACAGGGTCGGGGGCTCACAACTGGTCTCCATCCCAGGGAGGGGTATGTCTCTCTTTCCCTATTCTCCCTCTCTCATAAGGCAGAGTGACAGACAGGGTGGTCCCTCTCCACCTGTGTGGGAGGATGGAGGAATGGAGGATGGGTGGGGCTGTTTGATTTACTCATGTGTTAATTGCTGTGGTGCGCCGGATGGTTTCCTCATGGGCGTTCTAACACCAAGTTCTAACACCGGTTAATACTAGCCCAGAGAGTCGAGGAGAGGAAACAGAAATGTTGGATGATGCCCTGTAGCCTGTTCCAGCCAGCTCCCCACACAGATCACTACAGAGACTAGTAAACAAACACCTGAGAAACCCCAGTAAAACCCAGCAGCAGGAACAGAAACAAAGCGACTTGATAATGATCTCAGTACAGCAGTAGTCCCACACCTACCAATCTGTGGTCTATGTTCAGAAAGGGATGAAAGACTAAAGGGTGGCTCTGCAGCTGTCTTTGACTGCGTGTGCCCATGGCATTCTGGGAGTGTTTTTCTGTATATGTGAATCACTTTCTCGCATGCCTGCCTTGTTCTAGACCTACGCCTGTGTCGTCTTCGATCAGGCAATACGATGCCTTCATCAATCACCTTGACCTTATTCTGAACTGCTTCCAACAGGCAAAGTCTCTGCTTACCAGACTCTATAGAGACAACAATGTGTGGTAAGAGTTCTGATGTCTCACAGGCTATTCAACATGGTCAGTGGATGAGATAAAGGAGAAAGTACACAAAGTCAGAGTTTCTGTAACATTCAGGTTAGCAGGGGTATATTTATGGGCCAAATCATAGAATTCCATATAGAAATTGAATTAATTCAATAGGATCTCTGTGGACCTAGTCATAAAGATTTGTCATTTAACTTTTAAAATGTGTTACCTTTCATCAGGATTGATGGGGAGCATCGCTACACAGCTATTTTCAGGTCTCTCTAGAGATGTTAGATCAGGTTTAAGTCCGGGCTCTGGCTTGGCCAATCAAGGACATTCAGAGACTTGTCCGGAAGCCACTCCTGCGTTGTCTTGGTTGTGTGCTTAGAGTCGTTGTCCTGCTGGAAGGTGAAACTTTGCCCCAGTCTGAGGTCCTGAGCGCTCTGGAGGTTTTCATCAAGGATCTTTCTGTACTTTGCTCCATTCATCTTTCCCTCGATCCTGACTATTCTCCCAGTCCCTGCAGCTGAAAAACATCCCCACAACAGGATGCTGCCACCACCATGCTTCACCGTAGGGATGGTGCTAGGTTTCCTCCAGACGTAACGCTTGGCATTCAGGCTTGGTTTTGTCACACCAGAGAATATTGTTTCTCATGTTCTGAGAGTACTTTAGGTGTCTTTTGGCAAACTCCAAGCAGGCGGTCATGTGCCTTTTACTGAGGAGTGGCTTCCGTCTGGCCACTCTACCATAAAGGCCTGATTGGTGGAGTGCTGCAGAGATGGTTGTCCTTCTGGAAGGTTCTCCCATCTCCACAGAGGAACTCTGTAGCTCTGTCAGAGTATCCATCAGGTTCTTGGTCACCTCCCTGACCAAGGTCATTTTCCTCAAGGACATCTCAAGGATGATCAATGGAAACAGGATGCACCTGACCTAAATTTCAAGTCTCACAGCAAAGGTTCTCAATATTTATGTAAATAATGTATTTCTGTTTTCTCATAATTTTTCTAACATTTCTAAAAAACGTTTTTTGCTTTGTCATTATGGGGTATTGTGTGTAGATTGATGAGGAAATGTTTTTATTTAACCCATTTTAGAATAAGGCTGTAACGTAACAAAATGTGGAAAAAGGGAAGGGATCTGAAGACTTTCTGAATGCACTGTACATGCATTTCCAGCCTCCAAACAGTGGTGTATGGAAAGAGACTGTAACGGGTGCGCTGATAGTCGGGAAGCAAGTTCAGGGAGTGTGTTTTAATAAATAAATGAAACAATAAACACGTAACACAAACACCACACCGACATGAAAACAGAGTCAATAACACCTGAGGAAAGAACCAAGGGGAGTGACAGATATAGGGAAGATAATCAAGGAGGCGCAGGTGCACGAGACGATGGTGACAGATGTGCGAGATAATCAGCAGCCTGATGACCTAGAGGCCGGGGAGGGAGTATAGGTGACAGAGACATCTGTTATACAAAACCCCAAAAATCTGAATGAGGTTAGACTTATGAAGGTCAGTGTTTGCATATACTTTATACAGTAAGCAAAATTAATGACATCATCCACATTGAATGTAATCGCCTCAATCACATTTCTGAACACTTTTCCCCCGCATCTCCACACACATCCATTTGATTCATGGTTATTTTTTTCTCTTTAACAATGTCCTTTCTTCGCAATTTCAGCTGACTCATGCTCTAAATTAATGTTCAGGTAGGAAAATACATTTCAGCATTTGATTAGCACCTCTATTTGAACGGTCCCGGCTAATCAAATTAAACTATGTAGCGTATCTAGCTCCCATCTGGTTTGCTGGTTTGGGATTCAACCGCACATTCTGATGATTCAGCAATCCATCACACTATGTCATATCTGTAGTCTCTGCCATGTGTGTGTGAACCATTTCTACCAGGCATCTCCATGTTATTGAATGCTTACCTGATGATAAGAGAATAGACAACTAGACTCCAACAGTCCAATGGACCCTCACATATGGTCCTGTTTTTAACTGTGGTTTGGCTGAGGTCACATGCTCCATACTTTGTGGTTTTAACATTTTATTTTCATTAGCTTGAGGCCTTTTTCAGAAATAATTTGGGGGTAATTATAAAGGGGAACCTTTTGGGTACTTTCATACAGAAAGCCAAACTCAATGAGACACAAACCCACAGAGATTATTCCTGTAACTGTTGTTAAAATATCAGTTATAGATGAGGGTCGGGAGAGTTTGTACTGGGTGCTGTCCAATATTGTTATAATCAAAGATTTCCCGGGAGAGATAGCCGACTACCAGTGATAAACATTGGCAATTTTAGATGTTTTAAGAAAATAAGCATATTTCATTGTGTCCACTATATTTCTTTCCCAAGCAACAATGAATTCACAGTAGGGAATGACAATCCATCAGCTGACTTGCTACATTATCAACATTTAGTATTGAGGACAAATGACTTGACAAAGGTGCAATTACATTTGTTTTTATTCTATCAGATAATTTGTTTGCTTTTTTCAATTTATAGTGTATTTATATATTGTAACAACTAAGAAATTCACATTTACACAATGCATTTTACACTAGTAGGTAAGTACAGGTAACATTCAGCTTTTGGGGGGACGGGGTCAAACTTCTGTGGGGATTTTTTATAGCTTGGATATTACCATAGAGAATCAAAGTGAATCCTCCTCATACATGGCATGTCTGTCCACAACCTCTGGACAAACTGGACAAACATACTGGTCATGCTCATCACATACTGCCACTTTTGCACTGTAGATAGAGTATATTGTGGTCGGTAAAATAGGACCACAGCAGATGGCATGTACGTAGATGATGCTATATGGATTTTAACGACATTAGTAGTATGTTTTAACCTATGGCCTATACTTCCTGAAACCTTCATTAACACTCAAATGATGAAACAAAAAACACAGATCATACAAGTGAGAATAAAAACAGAAGAAGAAGAACAACAGAAAGTGTTGTGAACATAACTCAGACACCTGACTCTGTACACAGGCACTTGTATAGCAGTCTTTGAGTGTGCATATTACATCTAATAAGTGCTAAAACAAGAAACTGTTTACAAAAAATACTGATTTAAAAAAAGATAATAATATTCATAACAAAAACAATAGAAGAACATTGAATGTTTTGCATATTTATGTCTGTAACGTTATTCAGCTTTACATTCTTATATTATCTTCCTTCACTCTACCAGTGTCCCCTGCTGTGGAGGAACTGTACATATTGAGTCATATTGTGGATTCTATATTGACACCTCCATTCACCTGTGAGACAGCACAGTGTTAGATTGGGCCCGTGGAACCGCCAGCCACAGTGAAAGGTTCAGTTATTCACCAGTCGTTGACTGTCAGTCAGTGGTATTATGCCAATCTGTTGGTCCACTGGGTCCTACTGCACTTCCATTGTGGAGCGATATGAATCACACTGCTGTCAATAATATTGTGTGAAACACTGTGTGTGTGAAGCCACTGAATATGTCACAAGCAGAGAGAGGCCTCCAGGGGGGAATATAGTGTGGGTGTGTTGGTCTGTTTTCTATTCAAAACCCCAAAACTCATTACTCAGAGCGTCTTCCCTACTGTATCTTTGCTACGGCAGATTCTCTCTCTCTCTCTCTCTCTCTCTCTCTCTCTCTCTGACTCACAAAAGTATATCTACTAATATCTCTACTTTGCTATCCATCTACATCTACAAACCACACCAAAGGGACCCTGAGTAATCACATGTCCCTGGGAATCAAACCTGGACTTCAAAGCAGTACAGTTACAGTAAGCGTAGCTACATTTCCAACATCTAATACCTACTGCGTGTTCAGTATGCTGCGTGCCAATAGATACATACAAAAGTGATCAAAGGCAACATATACATACAGTTTATCATAAGAGAGAGTGTGGTGGTGGGGGGAGGGTAAGTGCTTCAGATCACCATGGTGATACAGTAAAATGTCACTGCTCTCTCAGACACATCAGAGTTGAGTAATGGTAATGTCACATTGTTGCCACTTTAAAAGCGTTCTGTATGTCTCTGTGCAGTACAGAACAGAGGGATCCAGATGAGAGCCAGCTGACTGAGTGAAGCTAAATGAACCTGAAACCCTGAGGTAATTATACCTGCCTGTCAGGAATGTCTTCCTAATGGCCTCTGTGTTTACTCCCATACCCCTACCATACCATACCGCAGCAGACACATTAGCGCCACCGCACACTCTTTAGCACACACACACATATCTGCACGTGAGTGTGTGTGTGCGCACGTGCTTGTGTTTATTTCAGTGAGACGGAAGTCTCTGACCAGTGTCCCATGTCTCCACTCATTAGCAAGTACAATATAATGGATAATTAAGGGGAGTTGTGGGTATAGCCTACTATACAGTGTTTGTATATAAACTCAGTATACTATTTCTAGCCAACTCTCGTCAGGCTACCATGGAACAGCCTCGAATACTGATACTGCAGAGCCTCTTTCTGATGTCACCGTTCCATTTTTGGCAGTTGGACATCACATTACGTGTCAGGTCAATGAGTCAGCAATGTTCAATAGTCCAAAATTGCTCCTCATATTGCATATCACAGCTCCTGGGGTAATGGAGCTGCACTGCTGAGGAAGCCTTGTAACTCAAACCACAAAGAGAGGCGGATGCGCCACAAACAGACATGAGAGAAACATCTAGAATCTGTTACATTCAAAGCATGAATAATTCCAACAGAATCCTGGAGTCCATGTTGGATGGAGAAAAGGAGTCAAGTGTGTCAGAAAACAGAGGAGGGATGGTGTATCATGTTGCGGTGACAGAATGATGGAATGATCCACAGCCAATGAGAATAGGAGAGCACAGTAATCAGAGGCAACAGTATAACAACAACACAAATGTGTTAGTCCCTGCACACCTTAGGAATGTCTGTGCCTGTGGTAAGAAAGAGGATAGGAGATTTTGGAATGGGTGACTAATGCTGCATTTAGGGACGCAGAAATCGTCTTACAAGTCGGGAGAAGAAAGCAAGCCAGCACGACGTATGAGTTGCTATGGTGATTTCGGTAAACAAACAGTGCAAATCAACATCCGGTAGAAAACAACTCTACGACAGACGACAAAAGTTTAAATATTTTAACTCTGGTGGCACGTCCCGTCTACAGTGACCTCAGCGGCATTTACCGTCGTGCTCTCATTGAAAACAATGACATCCAGACGCCGTCTACATCGTACCATCTAAACGCAGCATAACAGTGGGATACTATCAGACAGGATCCCATGGAGGATTACAACAGGCTGCTGCTGCTGAGGTCTGAGAAGACTGTCTGGAGGTGTGACGGAGTCACTGAGAGACTACTGCAGGACTAGCCCTGAGAACACACTAGGATAGGATAGGTATAGATGGAGGGATGGAAAGAGGGACATATAGGTACACGCTGAGAGAGAGCGAGTACAGACAAGGGGAGAGAGGGGACAGAGAGTTTATCTAACTCTGAGGCACAAACATTTGATGATGTGAGTGAGTAGGGGGGTGGATGAATAATAATTTTAGCAAATGGTCAAAGGAAGTTGGCAGTGAACTTATGGGGACAGGATGAAACACCTTCATGGGATAACATACTAACACTTTTCATAATGATTGGTCAACAGCAGCTGACAGAAAAGACAGAGATCAGGATATCTAACAGTGATGCTTCTTGGATTATGGGTGGTAGTGATATTGCAACTTTAGTGACTTGAGGCAGAGGGTTGGTGTTAGGTTTGGTATTGGCGGAGAGGTTTAGTGTTCAAAGACACACTGGCAGAGTTGGGTTCTGTGTAGAGATACTGGGTCAGCCTCTGATGCTCCAGTCTGTCCAATAAGGGTCCATACTGGGACAAGAGGCCAATCAGAAACCAGTGGCCACACTTGGTGAAAAGGGGTGATAATGTCGTCAACCTCCTTGTTGTATCCAAGAAGCCCACTCAGTCTGTACTCTTATACTGTATGTCCGTTCCCATATCAAGGTTTCCATGGTAACCCCACTTTCCCCTCTCCTCCTTTTCCTCCTTCCTGTCAGCGGCTTCTCCTCTTCCTCAGACCTGGGGGGGAGGTGAGTCAGGCCCCCCATCCACCCTCACCACTGAGAGAGAGAGAGAAAGTTAAAAACATATATGGTCAGTGGTGAAGCATGCAGATGTTCTCTGGTCGTATGAAGTAACACAGTATCAGTGGTCAACGGTCTATGATGCTGTGTCCACTCTGACACACTCTGCCCAGTAGGGGGCCTTGTGAGGTCACAAACTCATCACCCCCCCAACTGTTTCACTGAACTCATTACTACAGGGAGTAAGGAAGAGGGACAAATGTCCCCTTTTCCCACAAGCCCTCAACCTGTTGTCAATTGAAGGGTGCCATGGAAACGCTTCCGGAATGCAGAGGCGTTTTTTAGAGGAGCTCCGAGCTCACTGGATGTTTTCTTGTCTTGATCAATGCACCCCTGTGCCAGCCAGAAGAGAGCTCTAATTCTAAAGGTTCACAAGAAGGGCTTTTTTGTATCAACCACGCTATGACATCATCAGGCCTGTTTAAGTGTATGTGGTGCACACAGGCGGAGCTCGGCGAAGGCTGTTACAGTCGATCTTCTCTCATTCTACACACATTCAATAATTTTTCTTTGGCTCTCCTTTAGCTCTCGTTATTCATGTTGATTCTCTCCAGAGCACGTCATGCAGCCTGTGACTTGTTCTCCTTCCTGTTTAGACAGCCATCCTAAAGGCATGACAGACACTGCAGAGAGACACTGAGCAGTCTTGCTGAATAATTCTGTATTTTCATGATAGCTGCAAAATACTTGTGTTCCTCTTCAGGATCTCCACTTTGAATGGTTTATGCAGCCCTCCCTAGACTGCAAATGTAAACCTACTGAGTCAGTTGGTGGCTTCCTTGATAAAGATTGTTGAAACAGAAAATCTAATGGTTGCTTTAAATGGGAACCAACCGTTTCACCCATTCCAATTCTAAGGTATTGACCAGTCTTTATCAGATTAAATTCTACTGGGCATGTTCAGAATAGTCGATCTAACAGTTGATCTTCCATTTGCATGTTCAGCCGATGCTGATTTGATTTCAGGCCACTCCGAAGCTTTAAAGATAGCTGATTAAGACTGAGATTGAGATCGGTAGTGAATAGGCAATCAACTATTCTCTTCTTAATGGCAGGAATGGAATACAGGAGACATGCTGATTATCTTCTGTTGCCCCAGGGTCATTTGACCAGCCCTAACCAGACCCCTCATACACGACCTGTCAATCAGCCAGCAGTTATGTCATTGCCTCTGGCACCTTGAGGCGTCTCACATTCCTCCTCACATTCGATTACCCTCTCTGTGATGTGATGTTGCTTAAACAGGGACTGTGATTTATGGTTGTCTTACCTACCTTAATTGAATGCACTGACTGTAAGTCTGTCTGGATAAGAGCGTCTGCTAAATTACCAAAGTGTGCATGTAAAATGTAAATGTGACCTGGCCCTAGCTTCTCTGTCTGATTGTCACACTGTACCCCTCCCACCACTGACATCCCTCTTTCTTTTAGAACTGAGGCAATACAGACTCAAGTTATTCTATTTTACTCAATATAGAGGTCTTCACTACCATATGTTACATATATATACTATATATTCATGAATAATACCAATAATGGATTAGCATTTATATAGCTCTTTTCATTTAGTCTCAAAGTGCTTTGGACAAAGCAATACGTCAGTATTTGTCCTGCTCTAAAGCTCTTGCTGTCTACCTCATCCACATCCCAGGGCTGCCTCCTCAACAGAAAGGGCTTTACTCCCTACTACACTAGCTTTCTACTACACTAGCTACTCTCCTACCCTACTAGCTACTCTCCTAATGGACTAGCTACTCTCCTACCAATCTAGCTACTCTTCTACCCCACTAGCTACTCTACTAAATACTCTCCTACCCTACTAGCTACTCTCCTACCCCACTAGCTAGCTACTCTCCTACCCTACTAGCTAGCTACTCTCCTAATGCACTAGCTACTCTCATACCAATCTAGCTACTCTTCTACCCCACTAGCTACTCTCCTACCCCACTAGCTACTCTACTAAATACACTCCTACCCTACTAGCTGTTCTCCTACCCCACTAGCTAATCTCCTACCCCACTAGCTAGCTATTCTTTGACCCTACTAGCTACTCTCCTAATGCACTAGCTACTCTCCTACCCATCTAGCTACTTTTCTACCCGACTAGCTACTCTCCTACCCCACTGGCTACTCTCCTACTATACTAGCTACTCTCATACGCCACTAGCTACACTCATAATGCACTAGCTACTCTCCTACCCCACTAGCTACTCTCCTACCCCACTAGCTACTCTCCTACTACACTAGCTACCCTCCTACCCTACTAGCTACTCTCCAACCCATCTGGCTACTCTCTACCCTACTGGCTACTCTCCTATCCCACTAGCTACTCTCCTACTACACTAACTACCCTCCTACCCTACTAGCTACTCTCCTACCATCTAGCTACTCTTCTACCCTACTGGCTACTCTCCTATCCCACTAGCTACTCTCCTACCCCACTAGCTACTCTCCTACCCCTCTAGCTACTCTCCTACCCCTCTAGTTACTCTCCTACCCTACCAGCTACTCACCTACCCCACTAGCTACTCTCCTACCTTACTAGCTACTCTCATACTGCACTAGCTACTCTCCTACTACACTAGCGTTGTACTACACTAGCTTTAGCCCATTGCCCCTCTAAACCAGGGCGAGCAGACTTTGATTGACAGTTTCCGTGACTACCGTTCAGGTAGAGAATGGGATCAGATTAAGGACAGAGGCATGATGATGAGAGAGATGAGTGAGAGGTTTGAGTCCCATTTAAATTTTAAACACCCCTCTGCCCCTTGAGGAAGGAATACTCCAGCGTAAAGGGGAAGGGGCCTCAGAGGGAAAAGACAGATTGCTTTTTAAAAGATCACCAGATTGCACTGGAGAGTAGAGAAGACTTATTATAGATGTCTGTAAGTCTTTTGGGAGTTCTTACCCCAAGGCAGGGACACGGGGAGTCCTTTTGAGCTTGTCAATCAAAGCACAGGGCATCTTTTATAGATATTTCACTTGAAATCTTGATTTACTTGTTTTGACTGGGTATGACACCGTCTACAGACTGCTGTGGGCTTTTCAGTCATACCGTATGTTTAAAATATGGTTCATTTGAAAAGGGATATCCATATGATTTTATGGATTTATTGTACATATTCTCACCCCCTTGGGTGTTTTATATTTTAACAAGTGCCCATTAGCAGTGGAGTAGCCGCCCAACCCACAGCATGCTGTGTGCAGTACTGTATTTGAATGGCTTCTGCGCCAGAAGACAGCGCTGACACTAATTAGCAGACATTAAACACTGTTGCTGGATCAGATTTAAACAGGCAGGGGGGTCGGGCCTAGTCTCCATCACACAACACCTGCTAATGAGCCAATCACACAAAGAGACAAGGGTTAAAGGAGCGGGCATCTACTCAATGACCCAATCACATGCTAATCCCCAAGAAAAGATGCCCCCTTTCCTCCATTATACTGAGGCTTTGCATTTTTGAGTGGGGGGAAATGAATAGAATTCCCACAACACCAAATAAAACAATAGCAGCATTTCCCAGGCTTCTCAGACATCACATGGGCATGGGTATGCATTTAGGTTGTGGGTAAGATCCAAAACAGCAGAGGTCGAGGGTCAAATCAGGTGATGTTGCGTAAGTTAACTCACGATTCACGAACACAACTTTATAATTGTCTTCTGAACTACCTCATTACTACTTCATAACTTCTTCAGTTATGCATTCATGACTGCATAGAGAGAGATGCTGAGTCACTGGATGTGTAAGGCCCCTTAGGCTCTGGCTCAGCACTTAGGAGGTTGGAAAAACAAACTCTTCACTCTGTAGTTGGTCTCCTCTCTTCCTTCTGACGACAAAGCTCTCTCTATCACTCCTCTGAGTGGATAGAAACTGTGCCACACCACCGAGACTCCAGAGAGAGAGAAAGAAAAAGAGAGAGAGAAAGGGGGGGAGAAAGAGTAGATATGTAGAGAGACAGAAAGAGAGAGAGAAGTTGAAAGAGATAAAGAGATGGAGAGAGGAGTAAGCAGAGCATGGTTCTCCTCAGTATAAGAGGAATGACTGTGTCTCTGCCATGGATTTTTTAATTGAAGGAAGGTAGTTTGCTCCAGGCTCTATAGAGAGACCACTTCACATTCCTGAAGCTCTTGCTTTTGTTTTCACTTTCTTGTTCCGTTTAAAAAGTTGCTCTTCTCCTTCACAACCATTCATCATGTATTTCCCACAATGCAGTGGTGTTGTCTCCCACCGAATACTGGACCACCCTGTCCTCTCTCTCTCTCTCTCTCTCTAATATCAAAGGCTGGGTCACATGTAGCATAGGTAAAGGGGTATACATTGGTAAAACACAGATATCAGATGTAAATTGTGTAGACTACTCATCATTCCCTCCTTCATAACCTAATAATATCTGAGACTCGTTATGTACAATAATAAAATATGTATCCTAAATTCACTTTGTTACCACTTTCATCTCTCACTTGTATATGCCTAGTCCAGCTAGCATAGAATCTCCTAACAGACCCAACAGGTGAATACACATACAGACTTCCATTACAGCATCTAGCTAAGTGTACAGTGTGTGTTGTAGGGTAACAGTATTACAGTGTTATGAGAGCTCACCTATCTGTTCCTGTCTGTGTGTCTGTGTCTGGACCTGGGCCTGGGCTGCATGCTGCTGCTCCTGCAGACTCTGGCTGTCCACTGAGATGCCGCTGTCGCTGTGCAGCTTCTCCCCCTCCGGCGTCACTGTCTGATTGGCTGCTGTGGCTTGGCGGTTGTTAGCCGGCTGTTTGTTCTGCTTGCAGCTGTTCCACCTGGGAAGGTGTGAACGGAGAAGAAGTGAGTCATGCCCGAAACACTGTGTTCCCAGAAGTGGTTGAATTGGTGTGATGCAAGTAATGGACGTTTTGTGATTGGGATGGTGATCAGGAAACGTGGAAGGGACGAGGAGTGATCAGTCATCAAACATCAAGTCTTCCAGTAAACATAAAGGAGCACCAGGGAAACAAGCCTTCTGGCTTTATAGTGGTTTATCCTCAGTCATTTTTACTGTAATGTTGTCTCTGGCTGGAGCAGCCTCCTAGTCGTAATGATCCAATCTAATCAATCAGTCAATCAAAGCCTTTTAACAGACAGTGTTGGACCTGTTTATACAGTGGAAGGAGACCGATATTAAAGTAGCCCCGTAACTGTTTGTGTTGACGAAGTAGCCACTCGGATTTCAACTGGACTGCACTTTACAATCGATACTGGATTTGATGCTGAGCTTGTTTACTTGGTACATGATGTGTTTGAATTGGCGTGTGTGTGTGTGTTGTGTGCAAATGCTTGTGTGTGTGTGCGTAATTTCTAATGTTTAATATGTCACTGACCTCTCATTAATTTTACACTGAGTGTGTGACCTTGAAATGCATTATGGTGTGTGTGTGTGTGTGTAATCATGTGGTGTAACTAGGTCAATGTCTTGCCATTCCACAACAGGCCTGAATATTTCACCATACAGTCGCTCTCTATCTGCCTCCCTGCCTTTCTTTAGCCATGGGCTACATCCCTCAAACACCATCCTGCCTGTCATTCCCCTTCCCTGACTAGTCAACCTCTTTGTCCTAGTTCACGCTCTCTCCCTCCTCCAGCCTGAGCCCACTGTCTACATACATGTATCATCCTCCCTGCTTTGTCTCTGGTCCTATCAGTGTGATAGCTGCTTCTATCGGTGTGATAGCTGCTTCTATCGGTGTGATAGCTGCTTCTATCGGTGTGATAACTGCTTCTATCTGCGTGATAGCTGCTTCTATCTGCGTGATAGCTGCTTCTATCTGCGTGATAGCTGTTTCTACCTGTGCTCATATCCTATCTCCCTGCTTTGTCTATGCTCCCACTCCATGGCCCCTCACCTTTTGAAGACGATGTAGGCCACCAGCCCCACCACCACAGCAGCCAGGATGGAGCAGTAGATGGGGATGAGGTTCTCGTTGAAGCCCTGTCCGATGAAGCGGGGGTAGCTGGGCTGGGCCGTGGTGCTCTCTCCCCCCGGGGAGGGGCTGCTGGAGCTGTCTGGTGGGAGGATGTCTGTGAAAGAGGGGGAAGACAGGTCCAGGAGAAAGGTGGGAGACGTGTAGGACGGGAGGAGAGGATCTAAGGAGAGTGAAGGAAGAGAGGAAAAAGGAGAGATTGCTATTATATAAGACAGGAAGAGGTCATTTTCATGAGGTCATTATTTTACGGTAAGAATGTTTTATATCAAATCACACACTTAACCAGCAGTAATAATAGCCAGTTTAGGAATACAGTATCATTGGCTAAGCAACCTACATCAAGTCTCCTTGGAACCAGCACATTGTACTGTAGTTAGCACACCGGTATATCAAAAAGGGAATTTACAATGGGGACCAGGGAAATAAAAACAAACAAAGATATATGTTTCCCCATAATGGAAAAAGAAAATGTCATAAACTATAACTGTATGCATCCTTCTTCAAGTAGTTCTGAGCCTGGGTTTAGTCACGACTATATCCCTAAGCAGATGTTTGAGTGACATGTGAATGCTTGTTCTTATAGGCAGATGGGCCCCGGCTAAGATGCTATCTGGAGAAAAAGGGGGGATACTTCTAGAGCAGGAGATGGGAGGCAAACTGTCACTTACCCACATAATAACCCAAGCCCAGCAGCACATCATGACTCTCTCACCAGGGCTTGCATCCCAAAGGGCACCTTATTTCCTACATAGTGCACTACTTTTGACCAGAACTCATAGGGCTCTGGTCAAAAGTAGAGCACTATTATATAGGGAATAGGGTGTCATTTGGGACTCAGACCAAGTTCTTCTCTATATGGGAGCGTGACTGTGATCTCTGTACATAACATGACACACATGTGGAGTACCCGCAGTACAAAGTCAGGGGCTTTAGATGGTCAGTGTGGTCAGCTTAACCTCTGGTGCTGCAGGCCAGGCCTGGAAGGGCAGCAGTAGGAACTCTCTCTCTCTCACTCTCTGCTACTGGAGGGGTCTGGTTTTCATCAGGCTTAACTCACTAAAGAGGAGACATTTTTATAAATTGTACCATTTCCTCTCTCTCTTTCTGTTTCTCTGTAAATTGCATTAATGATCAGCTGCTATTTTCCAGTGTGCCAGCGACACCATTCACCATGGCTGCCCAGAGGCCTTCTTACTTCTGCTTCCCTTGGCAACGCACATACAGGACAACTCAGTCATGTACTTTGTAGTGGTTACCCTGTTATCTGCTGTGTCACGCACTCCTACTGTGGATATGAAGGAGTAATCCCCAACAGAACAAAACCCCATGCAGGCTTCCTCAGCCCTCAAATAATGTGATTTTCCTGTGTTTTCTCACCGGCCAGTTTATTAGGTAAACCCATTTAATTCCGGGTCAGACCTAAAAGTCGAAAACATTCCACAGGGATGTTGGTCTGTTGACATCAGGCAGGATGGGTCCATGGACTCTTGCTGCTTATGCCAAATCCTGACTCTGCCATCAGCATAATGCAACAAGAACCGGGATTCGTCGGACCAGGGAACATTTTTCTACTCCTCGATTGTCCAGTGTTGGTGATCGCGTCCCCACTGGAGCCGCTTCTTCTTGTTTTTAGCTGATAGGAGTGGAACCCAGTTTGGTTGTTTTCTGCAATAGCCCATCGACGAGTTGTGCGTTCCGAGATGTCGTTCTGCACACCACTGTTGTACTGCGCCGTTATTTGTCTGTTTGTGGCACGCCTGTTAGCTTGCCCGATTCTTGTAATTCTCCTTCGTCGTTGCTTATCCACAAGCTGTTGTCGCCCACAGGACTGCCGTTAACTGGATTTTTTGTTTGTTGCACCATTCTCGGAAAACCCTAGACACTGTCGTTCGTAAAAATCCCAGGAGGCCAGCTGTTTCTGAGATACTGGATCCGGCGCGCCTGGCACCAACGATCATACCACACTCAAAGTCACTTAGGTCCCTCGTTATGCCCATTGTGACATTCAATCGAACAGGAACTGAATGCCTCAATGCCTGGCTGCCTGCTTTAGATAGCAAGCCATGGCCAAGTGAATCACTGTCTGTAGGAGCGATCCATTTTCGTGAAACGTGGTGGTGTACCTAATAAACTGGCCTGTGAGTATCTTTCCACACTATGAGTGAGGTTGGTATAATACTGTGAAATTGTAAAAATTCTGATAATACCATTTTAGTGGAAGAGCTGTTTGAACATACTGCCTGAAATTTCTGCCTGTTTTGGTGGGATGGAGTTTTGGCCTGCCTGGTGACATCACCAGGCTGTAAATTTGTTAATAGACCAATACGAAAGAGTTCCAAACCCCTCTGCCAGTTTCCCCTCCCCACTTGAGAAATTGCTCTTTGCTAAGAAGCTATTTTTTTTCTTTTTGACCATTATTAATTCGAAACAATCACTGTAAAGTACTTCATTGTTACTCAGAAATTATTTGATATTGAGATAAAAATGGCTGCAATGGAACTTTAAGAACACAGTGTAGGGGATAATTTGATGACATTAATTGTCTTTTCTCCTTTCCTTTAACAAACATGCATATCACTAATTACACAGGACACATAGAAAGCAGGATGACACTAGTAGGCTTGTCACTGTTGAGCAGAACATATGTTGAGGGTTGTCCTGGCTAGTGACAAGACTGCATAACTGAGACCTGTAAATACATATGTTTAAAAGTCAGATATAGAGTCAAGTAACAGGGTCTGTATAATCAGACAGGCAAACAGTGGAAGCATAAGGACTTAGGAAAGACAGAAACTATAAGATAAAGGTCAAGTGCTTGCAGGACTAATAATATAGCCCAACCAAATGTCAAGTATGAGTGACAGCAAGCAAGTGTTAAGACAAAGAATGTGGTGAAGAGAGGCAAGGACAAGCTATTTTTCCATATGCAGAGAACAGGGCATTGAGATCATAGACGTATCAGGGAAAGATATAATGCTGATTTAAACCATTGATTTAATACATTAAGGTCTAGAAGATGACAACAGAATGGCCAACACAGGAAATATATGTTCACGATAAATGTATTCTTTTTTGTATTACATTAAGGGCCTTGCCACTATTATAATCTAAACTTGGAACAGATGTGGGCGTTACTGGGCGTAAACAAGCAAGAGCTCGGATTGGAGGATAATGGTGGCAAGGAGAAATCATATTCATATATGGGAATGTACCCGTGTGCTACAAAGGTATATAAACAGAGCCCTGTGATGAGTAAAGTCAGTCGTTCCATGGACCGGCTCAAGACTTTGTTACGTGTATTAAAGTCTTTTTGAATTCACAAGTTCTTGTAAGAGTTTCATATTTTTGAGGAACCATTTTCCACGACAACAGTGAAGTATGAAATGGCAGTTCTGGTCGGTGATGTGGTCTCTTGACAGTTTGACACAAAGGAAAGCAGTGGACCATCACAATAATAACGAACTGTCGAAATTCAGCACTTCTTTTTATTACTGACAAAGCCGTTTTTCCGTTTTTTTCTCCACATTGATTGAATGCATATTTATTTACGCTCCCCAGGGACACTGATGAGAGTCAGGGTAAATGTGTTACATTCATTTATTTACGCTCCCCAGGGACACTGATGAGAGTCAGGGTAAATGTGT
>QNTS01001476.1:120441-147696 GCA_003317085.1 Hucho hucho | reverse complement strand
AACCCAGCCTGTGGAGCCAACCCAGGTCCCATAAACTTAACCCAGCCTGTGGAGCCATCCCAGGTCCAATAAACCTAACCAAGCCTGTGGAGCCAACCCAGGTCCAATAAACCTAACCAAGCCTGTGGAGCCAACCCAGGTCCCATAAACCTAACCCAGCCTGTGGAGCCAACCAAGGTCCCATAAACCTAACCCAGCCTGCTACCAAAGCATTGAGATCCATATCTTGTAGCCCTAGCAGCAGTGGACCTCCCACTTATTATCCACTGACATGGCTGATTTCATGCCACGTCCCCCCTGCTGGATTGACAGCTTCCTGGGTATGTGTTCCAGTGCTGCAGCATGCCCTGTAGTGCATCTGTGTTCACCGTGCCTGCAGAGGGAATACCTGGCCTCTGGTTAGGTGTGTGGAGATTATGCACTGCCTCTGTGTTGACACCACTTCTTGACCTCTGTGACCGCTGTTCTGTTTTTTCTGCCGTCTGACAATTTGACCTGCATGGCCCTCTGACCCTGACTGTAGAACAGACACATGTGGAAGTCACCCCTGTTGACCTGCTAAATTCACATGAGAAAAGAAAACATTGTGATAGAGACATACAAGCCTTTACTATACGACCCTGATAGGACAGAAAGGCAAAGGTTACCATAAGTTCCCAGACGTTACTGCTACTGGCTGGCGTGCAGGTTGTGTGTGTGTATGTTGCCGTGAGTGTGCGTTGGTTCTCTTACTGTGGCAGAGGGAGTCGCTGACGGGGGTGCAGGTGCTCAGCTCCACCTCGATGCCCTCATCACATATGGTGCATGGCAGGCAGGGGTCCAGGTAGCTGTCCCGGTCGGAGTAGGTGTCATCTATACACTCCTCACACACCGTGTCGTGATTGTGTTCGCAGTGTGCCAACACGCCCTGGCCCGCCGGGCACACCGTGCAGGGCTCGCAGCTCCCAGACACCTCACTCAGGTAGTAGTTGTAGTCACACACGCAGATGGCATTGTTGGAGTCAGTGCAGGGTGTCTGCATGCGCATCAGACCTGTACACATGGTGCAGGGGATACAGGTGTCTGTGTGGCTGTAGGTCTCCGAGTAGGTCTCACCTGGAGGAGAAGAAAGAAAGGGACAGAGAATGATGAGGAGAGGATGAGACAGAGGGGTGAAGGGGAGAGGGGGGTGGAGGGAGAACATGTATATGAGAGAGAGAGACAGTCAGTCTAATGACATTAATCATTTAACTGCTGCTGTGTTCATCTAGAGGGGGGACACAGTGATCCAGTGGGCTCTAGATGATTTGTGTTCTGAGACATGAAAGGTGCTCTTGTTGAGGAAGGAGTCTGAAGCCCGCCGCGCTCATTACTATATTGATCTCTGTGTGGACTGTCCTGAGTGTGACCTGCTGTAATGATATACCTCTCTACTGCTCTGAACAGACGATGAAATGGCCTGTATTCAAAGTTAATCAAGCTGGGTTTACAGCTTGATTAAGGACAGTAATTTATGCTGTATGTGGCTGTAAAGGACAGTAATTTATGCTGTATCTGGCAGTAAAGGACAGTAAATGATTCTGTATCTGGCTGTAAAGGACAACAATCCATGCTGTATCTGGCTGTAAAGGACAGTGATTTATTCTGTATCTGTCTGTAAAGGACAGTAATTTATTCTGTATCTGGCTGTAAAGGACAGTAATTTATTCTGTATCTGGCTGTAAAGGACAATAATTCAAGCTCTATCTGGCTGTAAAGGACAGTAATGTATTCTGTATCTGGCTGTAAAGGACAATAATTCATGCTGTATCTGGCTGTAAAGGACAGTAATTTATTCTGTATCTGGCTGTAAAGGACTGTGACACTTTCTGACAGATAAAACGGTGGCCAATTGTTGTGGACCTGTCAACAATGTTTTGATTTCAATTCCAAAAATAAAACACATTGATTTTCGTTCTTCTCACTAACAGCAAATGGTTGCATCTTGTTATTATGTTTTTATGAATAAGTGTGTCCTCATATCCCCCATTTGCACAACATACTTGCCTGCTTGCAATACAATACTTCAACCAATCGAAAATGTGCGTGGAGGAAAGCACATTCTCAAGCCAATTTCACTTTTGCGTCCAAACTGGCGCACGCATGTTTTGTGGTATATTTTGTATCTGCGCAATGGCCCCTGATGACTTTTTGCTGAGCCAGTTGTAGTTGTCTTTATGAAGTTCAATTAGTAGAATGTGCTCTTCAGGAATGTTGGTGCTAGAAGTTGAGCCATGAAGGTGTTGACCCCAAACTGGGTTATTCTCATGCTGAGAGTTCTTAGCGGTACAAAGTCATCCATTAATATTTCATGTTCTTATAGAATTTTCTTGAGATATAATTGGAACCCTGCTGAATTATTCATAGAGTCTGTTATTTTAGTGGCTGTAGGAGATGAGAGTGGCATTTGGCAGGAGAGGAGGGGAGAGGAGAGGAGAGGAAGAGAGGAGAGAAGGAGAGGGAGGAGAGGAGGGGCTGGCTGGTTTGAATAACAGAACAGCGGGATCCCCACCGGATATAGAGTTCCCCAAATCCCTCTGTACTCCTGTGATGCTCTTCTAAAGTGGGAACAGGAGAGAGGAGGCATCTTGTGCAATCTGTTCAATGTAGAGCTTTAGAGGCTTCCCTTGCTATTAGAAACAGCAAGTGATGCATGTTTTTGTGTGCATCTGCGTGAGAGTACCGTGTGTGTGTGTGTGTGTGTGTGTGTGTGTGTGTGTGTGTGTGTGTGTGTGTGTGTGTGTGTGTGTGTGTCAGGACAAGCAGTGAGAAGTGTTGGGTGGCAGTTGTTGTCGTGTTCAGTAAGAGAAAGAGAGAGCGTATTGCTGGTGTGAAAAGCCCTGCAGCAATGTCCCAGCACTTGCCTTGCCTTGCCTTGTAAGCTCCTCCAGCATGTAAACACTAGCACAGGCTGAGCCTAATATCTCTAACACCTTGTAAACAGCAGCACAGCTTACTACCTGACAACACAGGGTGTCATCTCCCTTACTTTAAACACAGTGGAAACAGAGAATGTGAGAGGTAACGGCTTTGAAACATTAGTGGAGGATAAACAGAACAGGATTGGATAAAACAGGCTCATACTGTGAGAACAGGATTGGATAAAACAGGCTCATACTGTGAGAACAGGATTGGATTAAACAGGCTCATACTGTGAGAACAGGATTGGATAAAACAGGCTCATACTGTGAGAACAGGATTGGATAAAACAGGCTCATACTGTGAGAACAGGATTGGATAAAACAGGCTCATACTGTGAGAACAGGATTGGATTAAACAGGCTCATACTGTGAGAACAGGATTATTTCCTCTGAGTATCCAACTCCAACCATTTGAGGTAACACAGTGAAAAACATTGTTGATGGTTCAAAATTGGATGATCCAAACATGACAACATGTTACAGACCATCAAAAAGACCATCAAATAGTAAATCTAAATGAATATGATTCATAAGAATCAGGGAATATGTGACAGGGCAATGGAGAGACCTGAGGTTGAGCTCCCACCACTGACAGGTGGTGGCCCAGGTCCAGTGTTATTGTTCTCTTACATTTCTCTCAGCAGTGAGTGGTTCAGATGGTGGTCTGGTCTTTTTATATGGCTCTGGCTAGAGGTAGCAGAGCAGCTCTGACATTGACTGAGTGAGCGGGGCCTTCGATCTGGCGGATAAATAACTGACCTTAGGGTAAATAATGATTTGAAGTAGGACTCAGAGCTTTTCTTTTCTTTTCAGTCAGGCTTAACGGTACAACCTTTCCTCAACCTCCCCAATTATCCCACAGTGCAACAGGCTTCTACCTAATTTTAGCTTGCATGCATAAATCCCTACGCAGTCATTGTATATAAACATGTCTAAACGTGATCATATGCACCGTATGCTCCAGAACCACGCACATGTAGGACACAGAAGAGAGAGAGAGAGAGAGAGAGAGAGAGAGAGAGAGAGAGAGAGAGGGTGAAAATCAGTTACCATGCCCGTCACCACCTGAGACCATGCAGAACATTAAGGTTAGCAACATCTTTCCTTTCTTCCTGAATATGATCCTCATGGTTCCTCTCAACCTGACCACCCTCCTCTAGATATCCAGCAGTATGATCCTGTCAGCAGTTAGTGATTGAAGGCTGATGGATGTCGTGTAAATGTGCCAGTTCAGCCTGAGAAGGCCCCTCCTCTCACATTGAAGTGTTTCGACCCCATTAGATTAGCATCATTAATAATGCAGGTCTGGACATCTTTAAGCTTCTCCTGTGTCCATCCTCTTTCATCTTCTCCATTGTCAGCACTATCCTGCTGTGTTCTTCTAGGGGACCGTGGCCAATGGCCATTTCCCCACTAATACCAGACAGCTTTCCTTTCTTAACTCTTTTCTCTCTTTCTGCCATGCTAACATAACATACTGACCTTTCACTGGCTCTTGTTTCTCTGTAGGGCTATACGTTAAACATTCTGAAACCTGCATGCCGGTTTCTATTTGTCTTTTAAAACTTGAAACATTTCTTTAACAGTGTGTAATTATCGCCACGCTTCAGTGGTCTGCTTGGCTCGAGCCCAAGGTTTACAACATCTGTTTAGGGTATTATTAACATTACTATAATGCTATTATTAGGATATTAAAAAGTCATGTCTGGTGACAGTTACGTGTTATCCCTCATTAGCTCACCTAGTGTTGTTCTGGGATCAGTGGAGTAATGCAGTAGTTTCCGCTGTAGGAGCCACAGAGGACTCTCAAACTAATTTCTCCTCATTCCCCCATTACCCACTGATCCACAATCAGTCAGTCCTCTTTTACACACTCCATTGACTAAGGAAGCTGTGGTTCTCCTCTCTCTCTGTCCTTCTCCTTCTCTCTCTTTCTCTCTCTCTCTCTCTAAATCCCCAACTGAACCCCATTCAGTCAGAGGACTTTCTAAACGCTTCATTGACTGGCAGGGCTCTGCCTTTTCTCTCTCCATCCCCACTGATCCCCAGTCAGTTGCAGCCCCCTTTGTGATGCTTCACTGAGAAGCAGCTCTGGATGTGCTGTGTCCCATGACAGGCAGAGAGAGAGAAAGTGGAAAGGACTGATAAATATTTTAGCGGTGCTGACGTTGGCAGGCGTCTAGACCTGAAAGGATAGGGCAATGAGGAGGGGAGGTGTTAGCGGGACAGGAAGTAGAGTATCCAGAGAGGAAGAAGAGGTAAATAAAGATGCACCCATATTTACCATGAAACAGGAAATGGATGCTCTGAATGTCTTTTCACCTTTTAAAATATTAATACCTGTGCTTTATGAAATACTGCTTCTATCTACGTATATAACTTTTGTTATTTAGGTAAAGGTCTGTGTTTTCAGCCACTGACATCCATTTATAACACTCTCAGGCCCTATTTTTGTTAGTGTTTCAGGGATGCATCAAGCACATTAAGATTTTATTGGGACTAACAAAAATGGACAGGCAGAGAACAATTGTAAATTGACACAAACTAACGTAATTCTGCTAAATTGTGGAATGTTTACCACATTATTGATCCCATGTCTGTATCGTGGCTCAAGATAATTGTTTTCTATGGCCTCCCGAGTGGCGCAGCGGTCTAAGGTACTAGAGGCGTACTAGAGGCGTCACTACAGATCCGGATTCGATCCCGGACTGTGTCACAGCTGGCCGCGACCGGGAGACCCATGAGGTGCGGCTGGGTTCCGGGTTAAGCAAGCAGTGTGTCAAGAAGCAGTGCGGCTTGGTGGCGTCGTGTTTCGGAGGACGCATGGCTCTCGACCTTCACCTCCCCTGAGTCCGTACGGGAGTTGCAGCGATGGGACAACACTGACAACATTGTTTTCTGCATCCCTGTGTAGGATATCAAATGGGTGTGGCGCACTGGTATAATTAGTATGTCTAAATGTGTAAAGATGCAGTCATGTAACACCATGCAAGATGAATGAGCAGACCCTGCTCTTTGGTGCTTGATGCTCCCTCAGACCAGTTTTTGTCCCTGTTACAGCCGATGAGTCACATAAAGACTGGTAGGGAATGAGGTAGGGACGGTAGGGAATGAGGTAGGGACGGTAGGGAATGAGGTAGGGACGGTAGGGAATGAGGTAGGGACGGTAGGGAATGAGGTAGGGACGGTAGGGAATGAGGTAGGGACGGTAGGGAATGAGAGTGGAGTGCTCAGTAGTGGTTTAACATTTCCCATGAAAAAAAGTGACAGCATTTATACATTTTAATTTATAAATTATGGACTCTTAGGGCAGGCTTCAGCCAAACCTTAGAATACAAGTCCATATTAGGATGTCTCTGCTGCTTTTGCAGAGAAGCCAAGCGGACCCATTTTCCTGCTGTAATCACTGTGTAATTTGCTGATAATAATGATGAATTAGTCTCCATTCCTCATCCCCTCCTCTTCCATTTCCATTTCCCCTCCCTTACAGTTGTTCTCTTACCTCTCTATGTTCACTGTCTGGTTGGCTGTACACCAACTGACCAGCTGCTGTTGATGACACTTTGATCTTAAACTGCCAAGCTCCAGGAATGTTTTGATGTTACATTAAATAATATGTGCATACCATGTCTTGACACATTGTTGGCCAGCAGTTCACATGCATCCCAGGACAGTGTTGTGTCTGTAGGAGCTTGTTATGGTAATACTACATCAAGCAGCAACACAGGCCATCTTCTGACTAAATGACTTAATTGATCTAATTTTAGACCTCGTCTGTTCTGTGTCCTGCTCATATTGTGTTGGAAAACACTGGCATTCCTGGGATTTGTAAAGGACCTCAACTGAAGAATACTTTGTCAGTGAATTGTCACAGTTGTGAAAGAAGATCTTATTTGTATGACTCAGTCAATAGAGCAGACCTGACACCAATCATGAGTCACAACGCACTCTGACATTCTGCTCATCCACCACAACTATGCAGTGACCTGTGAGAACTACACTTTGACTCATAGAAGTGCTGTAGAATCCAGCAGACTCTCTCTCTCTGGATTCTATTTCTATGCTATGCAGTGACCTATGAGAACTACACATTGACTTCTACTATGCATCTTAACTACTGTAGAGGACAACAACAGAAAGAGAGTGAAAGAGAGAGGGAAAATGGTGAAACAAACCCTAAGATTAAGTGCATTTGTATGTTTGTGTTTGCTCTTCCTCTCTGTAGGACGTTCTAGCACAACACTGGCACCTCTCCCGTCTCGTTTTATCCTCCCTCTGAATCAGTGCTAATGGTTTTCAGCCTGAGTTGAAAGTGAACACATTTGGCCCCACTTACAGCCATCAAACATAGGAATTCCTGCCTGTTTCTAAAGAACACTTTGTTATTAAAGCAGAGACAGAAGGCTTTTTTTAGTAATGTGCAAATTGGACAGTAACATTTTTGTTCAGGCTTATTTCTGTTTTGATTGGATGGTTTTAGACGGTGGGGTATTAATGTGTAAATTGCCGTTGATGGTGTAAATGAGTGCATATAAGGTGAAATGTATAGTTCAGGGATTTTTATGCCATTGGAATCATTGAGGTCCAAACAGTGTAAAAGAAATTCTAATATATATATATATATACTTTTTTAAATACATTTTCAGGATAGAAAAACACTTTCAGTGTGTACTTAAACGACTAAAACCAGACATAAAGTGTGTAAAAAAGATAATGAACCTATATATTTTTTGATAATATAATCTTTGAGAACTAACGATCCCCAACATAAAAGCTAGACAGTCAGGGAGAATTGAAAATTCTAAAAACAATGAATTTAGCAGTATAGATGTTATTATGTTTGAACAAAAGAACACAACATTAGCTATTCTTTACCCAGCCAAGATGGGGGCTTCTAAAATTATGATGTGCCGGGCCAATGCCCCTGCCACGCCCCCTGCCACGCCCCCTGCCACGCCCACCACCTAAGCCCCTTTTTGATCCAGAAACCCCTCTAGTTGTGCACCTGAAAATAGCTGTGTGTGCGTGCCTGTGTGCATGTGCATAATACAGTATGTCTGTATAGATGTGTACTTGTGCATTTGAAGGATGAACTCACTGTCTAGGCACTGGGCGCAGACGGTCTGGTTGGCACTACACCTCCTCACCACCCCCTCTCCAGGTGGGCACACCTCGCAGCACTCTCCACTCTTGGTGTACTGGCCTGACTCACAGGGCACCTGCATCGCCCGCTCCGTCTTAGAAGCCACCAATACCCCAACCTGGCACAGACAGAGGAACAGACAGAAGGGTGTTAAAGCAGAGGTCACCCATAGTACTGGCTCATAGAGGGGAACGTTTTGGAGGCAAAAATGACAGCCAGATGTGTATTACAATCATGTTCCTAATCTAACCTCGTATCATGATTCGCAATAAATAATTTTGTCTACATCTAAATCAGAGACAAATTCTTCGACAGAGAAATAGATTGTCCCAACCCCCATACACACACACACCCATGCATGCACACACACACCCATGCATGCACACACACATGCACACACACACACTTCCCCCCAGAATTCCTGTTCCGATCATCCATGTCCAGCCCGCTGCCCTTCATACTGAAGCTCTCAGTGTGTCTGCAGGGTGTTTACAAAGACTCCTGAACCCATTCATTCATAAGGAGAAGATCTACCTTTGTTTTTCTAATACTTGATTTGTGTTTTTTTCCCCATAGGGGTTACTCTCCTCCTTATTTATTCGCTTGTAGTGTCAATGTTAGTTGAATACTGCTGCCTGGAGCATACTGCAAGTCCAGGTGGGACTGTTTCTGGAAGTAAAGCATTTGAGGATCTTATCTTTTTATTTAAGGCCAAGACAAACGGAGCTGTCTACGGGGCTATTGGTCAGACTCAGTACTGTTGATGGAGCCCCTGAAAGAGTTAACGTCCTTGTTTTTCGCTCTAATTGCTAGGTGTGGTAAAAGACAGATTCCTCTCTGGAATTTGCATAACGAGTCCTCATATTGCGCAACTTAAAACTATAAATTCACACACGCACGCACAGGCATACACACATGCTGCTTCCTGCTACACACAATCTTCTCTCTGTCTCTTTTTATTTCCACTCTTTTTCTTACTGCCTCTCTCCACTCTCCCTCTCTCTCCCCTTCTCTGTCACTTCCTCTCTCTCACTCTGATATAAATGCCAAACAGCTTCACAGGCACAGGACTAAAGCATTTTTTCATACATACAATACATTTAAATTAGGAAACAATAATGTGAAGCACATTCTGAGGTCATAACCATCAAAATCATTAGACTGAAACGCTTTAACATTTAATGCCTCACATTTTACTAAGAAAAACTGCTGGTCTCTCTCACTGAGATGCCTTCTTTCTCTCTTTAATTATCTCCCTTTTTCCCCCTCCCTCAGCCCCTGCTTTCATTCAGAAACAGATGCACTGAGAGCAGCCGCCAGCAAAGCTCTCTCTCTCTCTCTCTCTCTCTGTCGATCAACTGTAATCCGCTCTGTACATTTCTCCCTCTCTCTCTTCCCTCTATCTTCTCTGTGTGTGCGTGTGTGTCTGTGTGTGCATCCGTGCGTGCCCCCCCAGTGATATCCCCCACATAATCTCAAACCCTCTCAGGGGCGCAACTTTGGTTTTAGAAGTGGGGGGACATAACTTTTTTTTTTTTATTTAAACACTACCCGACCGCTCGGAGGCATCTGCATGGTCCTAAAGCACACCGCTGCCTCGTTTTGTATCACAATCCTGCCTCGTTTTGTATCACAATCCCCCAGTCCCCAGTGAAAGTTGCGCCTGTGACCCCTCTACTCATGGCATGTCTCCCTCTGTTGGAGAATTGCCGAAAGCATTGTTAAACCACACATAAGCATATTTTCTTATCCTTACTAATTTATGCAAACTTTGGCTCTAAACCTCTTTATTTGAATACGGTCATACACTAAAATCACCAGGTCGGTGAATGTGAACTTGGAATGCCGCCCAAACTCCCAAGTTTATCTGTATTTGTGTGCATCTTGTCAGTGAAATAAACTGGCAATTTACCAGCTTCACCTCTGATAAGGAGCCTGCTACCCTCAACATGATCTGAGTGACTGAAAGGTGCTGCATGGTCAATCCGCCATCTGCATTGGCCTGCATTGGGGTGATATGGCCTCTGCAGAAGTCAGGGCATTCACACTTCTTGAGCTTAGCGGAGCAGCGCAGAACGGTTGTGAAGGAAGTTGTCAAGAAATTGAGTCGGAAGTTTACATACACTTTACATTCTTGTTAAGAAATTATAGTTTTGGCAAGTCAGTTAGGACATCTACTTGGTGTGCATGACACAAGTAAATTTTCCAACAATTGTTTACAGACAGATTATTTCACTTATAATTCATTGTATCACAATTCCAGTTGGTCAGAAGTTTACATACACTAAATTGACTGTGCCTTTAAACAGCTTGGAAAATTCCTAAAATTATGTCATGGCTTTAGAAGCTTCTAATAGGCTAATTGACATCATTTGAGTCAATTGGAGGTGTATCTGTGGATGTATTTCAAGGCCTACCTTCAAATTCAGTGCCTCTTTGCTTGACATCATGGGAAAATCTAAAGAAATCATCCAAGATCCCAGAAAAACAATTGTAGACCTCCGCAAGTCTGGTTCATCCTTGGGAGCAATTTCCAAACGCCTGAAGGTACCACGTTCATCTGTACAAACAATAGTACGCAAGTATAAACACCATGGGACCACGCAGCCGTCATACCACTCAGGAAGAAGGCGCGTTTTGTCTCCTAGAGATGAACGCACTTTGGTGCGAAAAGTGCAAATCAATTCCAGAACAACAGCAAAGGACCTTGTGAAGATGCTGGAGGAAACAGGTAGAAAAGTATCTATATCCACAGTAAAACGAGTCCTATATCGACATAACCTGAAAGGCCGCTCAGAAAGGAAGAAGCCACTGCTCAAAAACCGCCATAAAAAAGCCAGACTACGGTTTGCAACTGCACATGGGGACAAAGATCGTACTTTTTGGAGAAATGTCCTCTGGTCTGATGAAACAAAAATAGAACTGTTTGGCCATAATAACTATCGTTATGTTTGGAGGAAAAAGGGGGAGGCTTGCAAGCTGAAGAACACCATCCCAACCATGAAGCACGGGGGTGGCAGCATCATGTTGTGGGGGTGCTTTGTTGCAGGAGGGACTGTTGCACTTCACAAAATAGATGGCATCATGAGGAGGGAAAATTATTGTGGATATATTGAAGCAACGTCTCAAGACATCAATCAGGAAGTTAAAGCTTGGACACAAATGGGTCTTCCAAATGGACAATGACCCCAAGCATACTTCCAAAGTTGTGGAAAAATGGCAAAGTCAAGGTATTGGAGTGGCCATCACAAAGACCTGACCTCAGTCCTATAGGAAATATGTGGGCAGAACTGAAAAGGCGTGTGTGAGCAAGGAGGCCTACAAACCTGACTCAGTTACACACCAAAATTCACCCAACTTATTGTGGGAAGCTTGTGGAAGGCTACCTGAAACGTTTGACCCAAGTTAAACAATTTAAAGGCAATGCTACCAAATACTAATTGAGTGTATGTAAACTTCTGACCCACTGGGAATGTGATGAAAGAAATAAAAGCTGAAATAAATCATTCTCTCTACTATCATTCTGACATTTCACATTCTTAAAATAAAGTGGTGATCCTATCTGACCTAAGACAGGGAATTTTTACTAGGATTAAATGTCAGGAATTGTGAAAAACTGAGTTTAAATGTATTTGGCTAAGGTGTATGTAAACTTCCGACTTCAACTGTACCTATCATCAACCAATCATGTCAATGAGGAGCTATCTGGAGCCTTCCGCATTGTCACAAAATTTGAGACGCGCACAGCGATGTGGTACGGAGCTCATTTTTGTCTCTGCATGCCTCCCCTCCAGAGACTCCGCAATTGCATCACACCATCCATACGGAGCCTCCGACCACATTTTCGGATCAAGCATAAATTGGCTTTAAGTCTTTAATTCAAAAGTGTAGAATAAGGCAATGCCCTCACGCATACACACACACACAAACATATACACACACCGGGTCACATCCCCAGCCTTGAGATGCCTGCTCCCCGATATCATTGTCAATTAGAGACTATTTCTGAATCAAATTCTACAAACGTGCTCTATACTACCACAATGTTGTAAAGAAGCTGTCAAAACAGACTGCTCCTGAGTCATGTAGAGGGCTGTTCACATGGTGAGTGAATGAACAAGCCTTATTAGACCAGCAGGTATTAAAATATCAGGAGGATTAGCCTATGACAGCCACTCACCAAATAATAGCAAATAGTTTGTAATCATCCCCATCACCATTATCATTATCATCACCCAACTATCGAAAATTCACATGCATGTCATGAATTGCTCAAAACTTTTTCAACTTCAGATAAGTCACTACCTCCACTTCAACAGACGCCTACTGCCAAAAAAAAAAGGGAATATGGGGATTTTAGGATTTCATAACAGGTCCATTCATAAAAACTGTTATTAGATCACATATAGACTGAAATGTTAAGGGTTTGGTCAGTCATCAGTAAATGGCACAGATCTGTTTCATATATGCATACTCCGTGTTGGGGAAGCTACTCTGAAAATATAGTTTACCAAGCTACCAATTACTTCACACTGGAAGAAGTTAAACTGGGTATCTGGGTGAAGTAGGCAATCATTTCCTTTTTTTCAGCATTAGACCTGCCTAATTCTCACTTGAAACATTCATTTTTTTGTTTCTTAGGCTAAATTACACATTATGTTAACATATGACCTCAATTGCAATTTGCCATTTCAGATTCACATATTAACGTTTTTTAAGAAGTAGTTTGGATGTAGTGAACTACTTTTTCAAAGTAACATTCGTTAAGTGTAGCTTTAGTGTAGCTTAACTTCTTCCAGTGTGAAGTAATTTGTAGCTTGGTCAACAATATTTTCTGAGTAGCTTCCCCAACACTGAGTATGCATATATGAAACAGATCTTTGCCATTTACCGATGACTGACCGAGCCTTTCATTTCAGTCCGTATGTGATCTTATCACAGTTTTTAATGGATGGACCTGCTATGAAATCCTACAAATCTAAAAGGAACCTTGGGCTATGGCACCTGCCTATGAAAACCTTCCAGGATGGTTGTTCTATAAAGGATTCAGATGAAGAGCATGGGGAACTATAACTGTTATTATAAAACACACATTCGGGTTTATTATGATCAGTTCTGAGAAGGGGGGGGGGGGGGGGGGGGGGGCGAGAAGCACCTTCCATCCAGCAGCTCTCCTCAGATTAGTATCGTGACTATTTTGCCAGCATTAGTTGGAGAAATACGAGGGACAGTGCAGGGATCCCCAGTCCAATACAACTCCAGTTTTATTACGCAAAGTAATAATATGCAAACAATGAACACGTTTCTCCCATGCTACCTATTCAATCAAAATGGAATATATTTTTATGAAATCAGAGTTATAAATCATGCCCCTACTCACCACTCCAAACAACATCACCAATGATAAGGTACCCGTCATGGTTCGGTTTCCTATAGTGTCATAAACAAATAGACTATACTAAATGGATACTGCAAAGGAACATACAGGACGAATTGTTCATTTTAATTCCAGTGGCAATTCTATATCAATGAGTCCGCAGTGAATTCCCCATGCTCTTCGCTGCCGTGTAGCGTTCGAGACCTTTTGAGAGTGAGATGCGTCGCTTTGGCAGGTCACTGGTGCGTGCGTGCAGCGTCCCGGCGCAGACTGACTGTACTGAGCGCTATCCAGCAGTGCACTGCGGAGGCAAGAGTCGTGCACGAACTGAAGAGAGGCACGTCCACTCTTTCCGGATTTACCCTGTGACTTTGCAGTAGACAACTTGTACGATCTACACCTGGGATCATCAACTAGATTCAGACGTGCGCCAATTTTTTCTTAAGTGGATGGTTGGGGGGCAAGAACATAATTAACAATAATTTTTAGACTTCAAATCGACCGCTTTAAGCCCAAACAGATATAATATTTGACTAAAACATAATAATTCCAAACCTTGCTTGCATTTGTATATGTGTCTCTATATTATGCATGGAAATACTTGGGAACAGAAATTCCAAATTAAAATAACTGATTGACATTGTTTTATGTCCAACAATGAAAATGCAACAAAAAATAAAAAAACACCTGCAGTACAAATTCGGCACTCTGGCCACCAGTTGGGGAACCCTGATCTACACAGACAAGAGACAAGGATAAACTGGAGTCACTTTTCGGACACATCTATATCTCGCTCTCTCTCTCTTTTTCTCTATCTCTTTCTCTCTATCGCTCTCTCTCGCTCTCTAGCTCTCCACCCAAAGCGTTGCATTGCATGTTGCTTGCCAAAGAAAGCATCCCCGGAAATCTACTTGAAATCTACTGGGTAGATGCGTTTTTCACATGCAGTTTTATTGATCATTTCTAATTTATGTGGTCTGTATTATTGCGTCAGCTGTATATTAATGAATGAATTTCATGAGCTGGTGCACACCCCAAAAGTTAGTACTGGTGCTGACCAATGGCGAGCAAACTATGAAAAAAAAGAGAGTCGCATACTCTATATAAAAGCTCCCCGTAATGTATTGGGTAAACCACCAACGTTTTGGCATCACTGTGCCCTCTTCAGGGTCTGGTGTTAAACACATCATCATTCTAGGCACAGCTTAATTCTTGCGCTTTCTGCATGGTACGTAGTAGGCTACGGTACGTAGGCCTATAGCCTACCACCAAAAAAGTATATATATACAGTATATGTAGCGAACAAAAGAAGTGGGAAGCAAATCCAGGCGTGAAAGGCAAACACCCGGGGAATTGTAAAGTGGCTCATTTAGCGAGGGCCGCCATACTGCCCCTTTCGAACGGGTAGGCACGTCGACTTTCTTTCAAACCCCTTTACAAGTATCTCTGTGCATTCCGATGGCCCAACGGCCGTCATCCTACTTTACACCAATGTAGCGAACAGAGAGAACGGCAAGCGAATGCTGGTCTCGGGCGTGAAAGGCAAACACCGTATGCATCGCGATAGTAGGGTTAACCCACTTGGTGGGAATTGTAACATGGCTTAAGGAGCTAGGATTTTACCAGCCACACCACAGTATTTTACACAATATAATGATGCACCACAAGAGGGAGACTGCTTCACTTGCGTAGTTGGTCATCCCTGAAGTAACACTACTGTGAATGATCAGGCTGTCAAGGTAAGACAGTTAAATGATAAATGAGGGATGTGCACTTTCAAAAAAGAAACAACTGAATTAATATTGACTCATGTTTTACAATCCATTTTATAACATAATTTAATGTCATGTAATTTCATACATTGACCTATCACTTGTACTTATAGTACCATGACACAACGCCATATGGTAAGTGAATAGAGTGAGAGAGAGTGTGAATTTTCAATTGAGCCATTATGCTCATACACACACCTCTGGGATATGCTGTATTGAACCTGTCCATCAAAGCAGATCACATGGTCCATTATGTGGTGTTTTTGGACAGGCTCCATTGTCCTTGATGATACACTAAATTTGGGAAGGCCACTGGAAGACCACTAATGCACGTCTGAGTTCTATAATTCTGTTTACTGCTCATTGAGGTATTTACACTCAAAGGCAAACCAGTGTTGATGGCTATTGATCTCGGACAATTTGGCCAGCCAATCAGGTTGCAGCACACTGAACCTGCTACCGTCATGTCCCACCTCCACTATAACCTTATTGTCCCCCTGACCCTGTCTGGCTCCACCCCTTCTGTACCTATCAGCTGAGGGGGTCTGCTCTACTCTATGGGCTGAAGCCCCCTTGTATTGGCAGGCTGGTTGGGTTTCACTGTTGACATCTAAATACATTCCTTTATTGATCTCTGGCACATCAATGAACCCACATCCTCCATCCTCCCAGAAGACCAGCCCCCACTCCTCACACCCCCATGTCCCCCATCCAGAGGACATGGACCAACCAGTCACTTTAATCTAAAACATTGCATAGGAAATACACAGTTAAGAAAGTCTTCTACTGTGTCACTGACTTTTACAGATGGTGTCACTCAAGTTGTTTTTTTGTTTGTATGCGTACAGCCACAATATGACTCTTAAGACTATATTATTATACATTATGGTAGGCGGTAGGTCTACCATAGGTTGTTGTCATACACTTGGTTGGTTTGTTAAGATGATTGTCATGGCAACTTGCTAATGGATAAACAGCACATTGAAAGAGGTGATGATGAATATGATGGTGATTACATGGTTATGAAGGTGTATAGAACTTATAGCTGAAATGTATCTATCCAACTGGCCATAAATAGCAAATAGCCAGTGAACGAGATCTCTTTAAGTAGTGTTATGTATATACTGCTGGTGTGCTGACAAGGCCTTCTATGAGTCATGCATTATTCTCTCCCCACATATCATGTTCCTGTCCTTGTGATTAGTCAGCATACTGTAAGCCAATGTCATTCCACTCTGCAAGGTCACTCATAAAATATAGTCTTGATAAAGATTTGATGAGGCTGAATGTTTTAAAGGTTTGAATTGGTAAAATAGCTGAATGGCCTATTCATTAGGATAAGTAATGAAACATGACAAGTTTCTTCAAGTAACTTACTCATGACTTTCCCTCATAGAGTCTGTTACAGTTTGGTATGGTAACATGGACAGTCTCACTATGAAGAGACTAGAGAGGGTTGTGCTGAAAGCCTCAAAGATTACTGGCTGTCCTGGGACCTTCCCTCTGTGAGCTTTCTGTACACCAAGCGCACCTCCAAATGTGCAGAAAAAATAATCAACGACCCCTCCCATTCATCCAATAATCAACGACCCCTCCCCTCTGGTAGGTGCTACAGGTCATTGACCACCAAAACTGTTTTTCCCCCAGCAGTCAGAACATTGAACTCCCTTCAATAATATAGAGCTACACTACTTGTCCAAAGTATGTGGACATCCCTTAAAGTTAATGGATTCGCCTATTCCAGCCACACCTGTTGCTGACAGACGTATAAAATTGAGCACACAGCCATGCAATCTCCATAAACAAACAGTGGCAGTAGAATGGCCGGTACTGAGAAGCTCAGTGACTTTCAACGTGGCACCGTCATAGGATGCGATCTTTCCAACAAGTCAGTTTGTAAAATTTCTGCCCTGCTAGAGCTGCCCCAGTCAACTGTAAGTGCTGTTATTGTGAAGTGGAAACATCTAGGAGCAACAATGGCTCAGCCGTGAAGTGGTAGGCCACACAAGCTCACAGAACAGGACCCCCAAATGCTGAAGCGCGTAACTCGTAAAAATCGTCTGTCCTCAGTTGCAACACCCACTACCGCGTTCCAAACTGCCACTGGCAGCAACATCAGCACAATAACTGTTTGTTGGGAGCTTCATGAAGTGGGTTTCCATGTCCGAGCAGCTGCACACAAGCCTAAGATCACCATGCACTATGCCAAGCGTTGGCTGAAGTGGTGTAAAGCTTGCTGCTATTGGACTCTGGAGCTGTGGAAATTCGTTCTGTGGACTGATGAATACCGCTTCACATCTGGCAGTTCGACGGACGAATCTGGGATTCGCCGAAGCTAGGAGAACGATACCTGCCCCAATGCTTAGTGCCAACTGTAAAGTTTGGTGGATACAGAATAATGGTCGGTCTGGGGCTGTTTATCATGGTTCGGGCTAGGCCCCTTAACACTACAGAATACAATGGCATTCTAGACAATTCTGTGCTTCCAACTTTGTGGCAACAGTTTGGGGAAAGCTCTATCCTGTTTCAGCCTGACACTGTCCCCGTGCAGAAATGGATTGTAGAGATCGGTGTGGAAGAACTTGACTGACCTGTGCAGAGCCCTGACCTCAACCCCATCGAACAACTTTGGGATGAATTGGAATGCCAACTGCGAGCCAGGCCTAATCGCCCAACATCAGTGACCGACCTCACTAATGGTCTTGTGGCTGAATGGAAGCAAGTCCCCGTGGCAATGTTCCAACATCTAATGGAAAGCCTTCCCAGAAGAGTGGAGGCTGTTATAGCAGAAAAGGGGGGACCAACTCCAACTGAATGCCTATGATTTTGGAATGAGATGTTCGACGAGCAGGTGTCCACATATCTTTGGCCATGTAGTGTACCATGCTGTGCAGTAAACAAATACCACCAACATTGGTTGCGTGGAAACAAAGTACCTTGTATTTTGCAAGTGAATGTGCAGATGCAGCTCTGGTTAGACAAAACTCTATTTGGTCTGGAGCAGCCCCTAGAGCTGTTGCATAGGGTTACAACAACATTTAAAACATATCAGCACAGTGTACTGGAGTTAGAGCCTATCAGCACAGTGTACTGGAGTTAGAGCCTATAAGCACAGTGTACTAGAGTTAAAGCCTATAAGCACAGTGTACTAGAGTTAGAGCCTATCAGCACAGTGTACTAGAGTTAAAGCCTATAAGCACAGTGTACTAGAGTTAGAGCCTAACAGCACAGTGTACTGGAGTTAGAGCCTATCAGCACAGTGTACTAGAGTTAGAGCCAACCAGCACAGTGTACTAGAGTTAAAGCCTATAAGCACAGTGTACTAGAGTTAGAGCCTATCAGCACAGTGTACTGGAGTTAGAGCCTATCAGCACAATGTACTAGAATTAGAGCCTATCAGCACAGTGTACTGGAGTTAGAGCCTATCAGCACAGTGTACTGGAGTTAGAGCCTATCAGCACAGTGCACTGGATTTAGAACCTTTCAGCACAGTGTACTGGAGTTAGAACTTATCAATACAGTGTACTGGAGTTAGAGCCTTTCAGCACAGTGTACTGGAGTTAGAGCCTATCAGCACAATGTACTAGAATTAGAGCCTATCAGCACAGTGTACTGGAGTTAGAACCTATCAATACAGTGTACTGGAGTTAGAGACTATCAGCACAGTGTACTAGAGTTAGAGCCTATCAGCACAGTGTACTGAAGTTCGGGCCTATCAGCACAGTGTCCTGGAGTTAGAGCCTTTCAGCACATCGTGTACTGAAGTTAGAGCCTATCAGCACAGTATTTGGTATTTTTTATATTTTATTAGGATCCCCCATTAGCTGTTGCAAAAGCAGCAGCTACTCTTGCTGGGGTCCACACAAAACATGAAACATGACATAATACAGAACATTAACAGACAAATTATGAGTTAGGGCCAATCAGCACAGTGTGCTCTGAGGCTGGGACCGGGCAGGTAGAGGCTGATCTAAGAGGTGAACTGTTCCCTATGAGGTCACAGCCTAGTTTGCATTTTAGCATGGAGTGGAGAGAGTGGACACCACATATGTATCTATTGCCAAGAAGGGAATAGGCTATCACCTGAGAATGGTTACAGAAAAGCCCAACATCTTAAAACAAGAAATATGGTTCCCTTACATAAAAGAGCGGCGGTTCAAATAGTTTGTAAGTATAGAAAGGCAGGGGGAAAATATTAAAATGAGGACTTTAGCCAAGACTGCAGCAGGGGAGCATTTTTCATTGGCCAGCCATCTTTGTGTTGTCACATTAATTTTGCATTTACCGTAACCCTGACAGATTGATGGAGTTCTGTGTTCAGATCAGATGTCAAGGGATCAAAGAGGATGATGAAAAAGGATGCACAAAATGATGATCCCATCAGGACCATTATATAAATACCCCTCTCCCCCTTAAAGTGTTATTATTGGAACCACATTCAGGTGGAGTTGTTGATTGCTTAGAAACCTGAAGATTCTGCATCGTTCTGAAATCTGTTTTCATTAGAACATCAGGTTATGGGGGGGGGGGAGTCATAGCCGTGCTCCCCTTTCAATCATAATGTGATGCTAAGTGCATTAGTTATGTGTTAATTAGCCCTCTCGTTAATGGGCTGACTAATGATATCCATTCTGTTTTGGGGCCTGTGGTCAACAAGTCCAAAATCACAGATGACTCTAATCTCTCCCTCTGTTTCTTTTAGGGAACATTCCTTTATTCTAGTTATGTGTGTGCATGCATAACTCTCCCCTGTGAGTATTTTGCTAGATTGAGTCATGTCTACTATGCTTTGTACTATGCTGAAATCCTCTAACTGACATGGACAGTGAATTCAAATGACAGCTCTGTATAAAATCAAAGGGAAAAAGCAAAACGCATACAACATGTTATACAGCACCCCTGTATCTTCAAAGTGTAAACTCATACCTCATGTCTCGAGTCACAGTCCTCCTCGGACATCTGTGAGGCCAGTGGGAGTTGGGTTAGGGCTGGTAGGAGGCACTGATCATGACCAGACTTTGACCCAATCTACCCCTGGACTCTGTGGCTCAGAAGGGAAAGCTAGTGCAGAGTTATGGGTCATATTATAGCTCCCTGAGACGCTCATTCTATCTGGGAGGAGACAAGGGAAACCACTGTCCAACCACTGTCCAAGCCCAACCACTGTCTCCACACAGCCCGTGATGGTGCAATGTGTTTACACTGACTCGACCCACGCACCCACTAACACTACCTTTCTCAGCTCACTAACCAAGCACCCACAATACTAACATAAACAATGGGCAGGTGTTATGTAATGGTCCTGAGTGGTTGTAAAGTCCCTCGACCCTGTTCCTGGTTACAAACCTGGAGACAGGCCCGTGTCACCCTTCTGGCTCACACCCACTCCCCTGCTGTTATCTCGTAAGGCAGCAGCACGAAGCCAAACAGATTCAGTGGTCTGCCCTGTTAGAGGGGATTATTCTGAGGATATCACAGGGAAGTGGCCATGGCTCCCTGTGTTTGTACAGGAGACAGACCTGTCTATTACAGTATGGTCTATCTGGCCATTAGAGCATTGAGGAATGAGAGGGTGTCAGACAAATACAGGCATGGTGGTCCTCTGTTGGCCCTGAGGATGTGGTCTGAGAATTCAGCAAACAGGATGGAAGTCCAGTGTGCCCCTGACATCCCCCAGATGTGAGAAGGATGTTGTCCATAAGCACGCAGGTCAGCTAATAAACACAGCATCCCGTTTCGATTTGTGGGATAGATGCTAGGTTGTTCATGTTGTGTGTGTAGACTAGAATGGAAAACTCCCCACTGGGCACACACTGGTTGAATCAACGTTATTTCCATGTCATTTAAATTGAATTACTTTGAACCAACGTGGAATAGATGTTGAATTGACGTCTGTGCCCAGTGGGTCCTGCCTCCCTTCTCCTACTGATTGTACAGAGTGTCATAGAGCACATGGGGGCACATGTAGGAACTCAACCTGGTGGATGGATGCATAACAGTATTTTGCAACTGGACACTCACCACCACATACTGGCAACAGAAAAGAGAGGAGTGATTCTCTTTAGTCTCCCTCCTGCTCTCCCCTCCCATTCTAATCAGTCTGGTTGAGCTACTAGCTCTAATCAGCTAAATGGATGGTCTGCTCTGGGTGAATATTGATGATGTTGGGAGGTGGGGACCTTGAAACCTCCGCCTGGGTCTTCTCTGGGGGGGCAGGGAGATTATTATTGCATATTGTTGTGGCAGAATTTGAATTTTCCACAACAATACTGTTATTACTGTATTGTGTAAAATGGTGTGTATAACATTTCATGAACATATCAGTAATGTATTTTATTATGAGTATATCAGTATCAGTAGTTTGCTATTTGCACTATGGTATGGTTTCATTTATATCTCTCAATACATACAATATGTATTGAGGGGAGGGGGGGTTAAGGCATCGCAGCTATTTTGTTCTGGACACACGCAGCTAGTCATGTATTCAGTATATCAAACAGTGGAATGATCAAAGTGTCTTAGTGTATGTGAGAGTGCATGGGAACTAAGCCAGGAGACCATCGTTTAAACCTCTCATCCTCTGTATGAGTGTCCTGGGATCCTTAACAACCACTGAGACCAACACCTCCACTGGATGTCTTCTTCTTATCTGTTAAATGGACAGCACCAAGGAGGAGAGGAGAGGAGAGGAGAGGAGAGGAGAGGAGAGGAGAAATATAATAGAGGGGGGAGAAAACGGGTGAGAGAGGGGGATGAGAAGGGGAAGAGATGAGTGTAGCAGAGAAAGAGGAGTGGAACTGAAAGAAAGAGTGAACGAGGGAAGGAGGAAAGGAGAAGTGTTAACACAGACGATCTTAGTGATGAGTATTGACAGCCAGGCACAGAGAGGGACTAATCTGATTGGTTGGTGGCCTGGTATTGAATAGCCATCAGTGTCAACCTGATCTCCTCTCTCTTCCTCCCTGCTTCCTTCCCTTCCACAATGTGATCTGATCTCAGGCTCTCATTGAACTCTGCAGGCACTGGACTTCCTCAGCTCCATTCTATTGAATAATACTAACTAATGAATTATTAAATGTAATAGGATAATCAAAGTGTGTGCCTGATCCAATGTAATAAACCATATAAATAAATAATACACCAATTGTGAAATGGCAATCCAAAGAATGCTTACTTATGAATCCAAAACATACAAACACAAATGTAGGCCTACATTATGTTTATGTGTGTGCTTCAATATGTATTTAGTCTTCTTTGTGTGTAATTTTACTTGCCACCCAGGGCGGATGTGGAAAGATAAAAGTGTGCGTGTGTGTGTTTGTGTGTGTCTGTCTGTCTGTCTGTCTGTCTGTCTGTCTGTCTGTCTGTCTGTCTGTCTGTCTGTCTGTCTGTGTTGTGCATATGCTTATTTGCACGGGTCAGTCTGACCATATTGTTTGCCTCATTGGCAGTGATCAAAGCCTTTAACCTTGTGTGGCTGGGACAGGTTCAGTCAAGCAGCACACATGGCTTCAAGCTAATGTCCTGGAAGTCCCCAACAAGCAAACAAGGAGAACGTAAATGTTCTGTGTGTGTGTGTGTGAGTGTGTGCGTTTGCATGTGTGTGTGTGTGTGTTTGCGTGCGTGTGCATGTGTTTGCTTGTGTTTGTACAGTACGTGCCATGCAAGTGTGTATACAGGATGTGTTTGTGGCAGTGTGTGACATGCTTATGTCTCTATGTTTTTGCAAATGGATACTAGAATTTGCACTTTAACTCTTTCCCCTTTCTCCTCCTCCTCTCTATCCTGTTGTATTTTCATAATCTCTCTCTCTAATCAGCAGCCCTATAAACCTCATCATAGAGAACCTTACATGCTGCATCCCTACAGGCTATATACTGCTCTTTGTGTCTCTTATCATTCCAGCCACAAAGAAATAGCCTTGCTGTTATATCATCACAGTGTCCTCTCTATACAAACCCCATCCGTATCAGAATTGTTTACTTGTGAAAAAGACCGTCCATCAACAATCACAGAAATATCCAGACATGCCATTTCATAACAGGAAGGAATTCATATTAAGCTAGGTTATTTGTAAGAGCACTCTATCTGTGGCCACAGCTCTTGAGGCAACAGGGCAACAGTTTTTCCATCCCACTGCATCTTCATCCAGTAATATATGATGAGAAGTAGATTAAAATGTCTGAAGGTTCAATAGAGCTCAGGGTCAGATAGAGGTAAACCCAGTCCTCATCGACTAGGAGAGGGTCTTCTCATAGCCTTCTTCTCAGTGGATTTGTAGCATCAACCCTGTCAATAGTTGTTCATGTACAGTATGTAGCAGAGCAGTGGTTGAGGTTAATGATTTAGCAGGTACCAGTCCCTGAGAATTGGGCACCTTTTCCTGCAACTTTGTACTTGAGGTTTCCCTCGACCTGGGATTTGCTGGTGGGGGTAGGGGGGACAGGGGGGTTGGGGAAGGTTCAGTTCTTGAACAGCTAGATAGTTAAAATAAAATAAAATACAATTTTATTGGGCACATACTGTCAGGCTGTGTGTAACTGGTGAAAAAGGAGTCAGGCGCAGGAGAGCAGAGATGCGTGGACAAGGTATTTTAATAAAGAAGCACCAGTACAAAACAATCTCTCAGTCACTAACACAACGGGTGTAAAAAATACAAAACCCGGAAATAACAATACCAGCCGTCAGTAAATGCCAGAAACATAAAGCAATCACGCACACAAACATGGGGGAAACAGAGGGTTAAATAATGAACATGTAATTGGGGGATTGAAACCAGGTGTGAAAACCAAAGACAAAACAAATGGAAAATGAAAAGTGGATCGGCAATGGCTAGAAAGCCTGTGACGTCGACCACCAAAAGCCACCCAAACAAGGAGAGGCACCAACTTCGGCGGAAGTCGTGACACATACACATGGTTAGCAGATGTTATTGCGAGTGTAGTGAAATGCCTGTGCTTCTAGTTCCGACAATGCAGCAATATCTAACAAGTAATCTAACAATTCCACAACAGCTACCTAGTACACCTAATGCACACACATCTAAGTAAAGGAGTGGAATAAGAATATATACATATAAAGATATGGATGAGCAATGACAGAGCGGCATAGGCAAGATGCAATAGATGGCATAAAATACAGTATATACAGTTGAAGTCGGAAGTTTACATACACTTAGGTTGGAGTCATTAAAACTCGTTTTTCAACCACTCCACAAATTTCTTGTTAACAAACTATAGTTTTGGCAAGTTGGTTAGGACATCTACTTTGTGCATGACACAATACATTTTTCCAACAATTGTTTACAGACAGATTATTTTACTGTATCACAAGTCAGAAGTTTACATACACTAAATTGACTGTGCCTTTAAACAGCTTGGAAAATTACAGAAAATGATATCATGGCTTTAGAAGCTTCTGATAGGCTAATTGACATCATTTGAGTCAATTGGAGGTGTACCTGTGGATGTACTTCAAGGCCTACCTTCAAACAAAATCAGCCAAGACCTCAGAAAAACAATTGTAGACCTCCACAAGTCTGGTTCATCCTTGGGAGCAATTTCCAAACGCCTGAAGGTACCACGTTCATCTGTACAAGCAATAGTACGCAAGTATAAACACCATGGGACCACGCAGCCGTCATACCGCTCAGAAAGGAGATGCGTTCTGTCTCCTAGAGATGAACGTACTTTGGTGTGAAAACTGCAAATCAATCCCAAAACAACAGCAAAGGACCTTGTGAAGAAGCTGGAGGAAACAGGTACAAATTATCTATATCGACAGTAAAACGAGTCCTATATCGACATAACCTGAAAGGCCGCTCAGCAAGGAAGAAGCTACTGCTCCAAAACTGCCATAAAAAAGCCAGACTACAGTTTGCAACTGCACATGGGGACAAAGATCATACTTTTTGGAGAAATGTCCTTTGGTCTGATGAAACAAAAATAGAACTGTTTGGCCATAATGACCATTGTTATGTTTGGAGGAAAAAGGGGGAGGCTTGCAAGCTGAAGAACACCATCCCAACCGTGAAGCACGGGGGTGGCAGCATCATGTTGTAGGGATGCTTTGCTGCATGAAAATAGATGGCATCATGAGGAAGGACAATTATGTGGATATATTGAAGCAACATCTCAAGACATCAGTCAGGAAGTTAAAGCTTGGTCGCAAATGGGTCTTCCAAATGGACAATGACCCCAAGCATACTTCCAAAGTTGTGGCAAAATGGCTTAAGGACAACAAAGTCAAGGTATTGGAGAGGCCATCACAAAGCCCTGACCTCAATCCTATGGAAAATGTGTGGGCAAAACTGAAAAAGCATGTGTGAGCAAGGAGGCCTACAAACCTGACTCAGTTACACCAGCTCTGTCAGGAGGAATGGGCCAAAATTCACCCAACTTATTGTGGGAAGCTTGTGGAAGGCTACCCGAAACGTTTGACCCAAGTTAAACAATTGAAAGGCAATGCTACCAAATACTAATTGAGTGTATGTAAACTTCTGACCCACTGGGAATGGGATGAAAGAAATAAAAGCTGAAATAAATCATTCTCTCTACTATTATTCTGACATTTCACATTCTTAAAATAAAGTGGTGATCCTAACATACCTAAGACAGGGAATTTTTACTAGGATTAAATGTCAGGAATTGTGAAAAACTGAGTTTAAATGTATTTGGCTAAGGTGTATGTAAACTTCCGACTTCAACTGTACATATGAGATGAGTAATGCAAGATATGTAAACATGATTAAAGTGGCGTTATTAAAGTGACTAGTGATCCATTTATTAAAGTGGCCAATGATTTCAAGCAGCCTCTGTGTTAGTGATTGCTGTTTAACAGTCTTATGGCATTGAGATAGAAGCTGTTTTTCAGTCTCTCTGTCCCAGCTTTGATGCACCCGTACTGACCTCGCCTTCTGGATGGTAGCAGGGTGAACAGGCAGTGCTGTAGATGTCCTGGAGGGCAGGAAGTTTGCCTCCGGTGATGTGTTGTGCAGACCGCATCACCCTCTGGAAGGCCCTGCGGTTGTGGGAGGTGCAGTTGCCGTACCAGGCGGTGATACAGCCCGACAGGATGCTCTCAATTGTGCATCTGTAATAGTTTGTGAGGGTTTTAGGTGACAAGCCAAATTTCTTCAGCCTCCTGAGGTTTAAGAGGTGCTGTCACGCCTTCTTCACCACACTGCCTGTGTGGGTGGACAATTTCAATTTGTCCGTGATGTGTACGCCGAGGAACTCAAAACTTTCCATCTTCTCCACTGCTGTCCCGTCGATGTGGATAGGGGGGTGCTCCCTCTGCTGTTTCCACGATCATCTCCTTTGTTTTGTTGACATTGAGTGAGAGGTTGTTTTCCTGACACCACACTCCGAGTGCCCTCACCTCCCTGTAGGCTGTCTCATCGTTGGTGGTAATCAAGCCTACTACTGTTGTGTCGTCTGCAAACTTGATGATTGAGTAGGACGCGTGCATGGCCATGCAGTCATCTGTGAACAGGGAGTACTGGAGGGGGCTGAGTACGCACTCTTGTGGGGCCCAGTGTTGAGGATCAACAAAGTGGAGATGGAGATGCCTGTCAGGAAGTCCAGGACAAGGCTGGGTTGAGACCCAGAGCCTCAAGCTTAATTATGAGCTTGGAGGGTACTATGGTGTTGAATGCTGAGCTATAGTCAATGAACAGCATTCTTACATAGGTATTCCTCTTGTCCAGATGGGATAGGGCAGTGTGCAGTGTGATGGCGATTGCATCGTCTGTGGACCTATTGGGGTGGTAAGCAAATTGAAGTGGGTCTAGGGGATTTCTTTCCTCTAAAAATAACCCAGTGTTGCTATTGACAAAGGTGAATATTGGATGTAGAGAGTTTAAACTAGAGGTTGACAAAAAAAACAGTATTGAGAGGAAAGGACAATTGTCTGGCTGGTTCTGCCTAAGTTTCAGCAATTCTACAACGTCTGAGTATCAATCGTTTTTACAGTACTGCCTATCTGGTGTATGTGACAATAAAACATATATTTTTTTCATCATTC
>QNTS01001476.1:83001-120216 GCA_003317085.1 Hucho hucho | reverse complement strand
AATTGCACAGGGCGGGGTTGAGACCCAGGGCCTCAAGCTTAATGATGAGCTTGGAGGGTACTATGGTGTTGAATGCTGAGCTATAGTCAATGAACAGCATTCTTACATAGGTATTCCTCTTGTCCAGATGGGATAGGGCAGTGTGCAGTGTGATGGCGATTGCATCGTCTGTGGACCTATTGGGGTGGTAAGCAAATTGAAGTGGGTCTAGGGGATTTCTTTCCTCTAAAAATAACCCAGTGTTGCTATTGACAAAGGTGAATATTGGATGTAGAGAGTTTAAACTAGAGGTTGACAAAAAAAACAGTATTGAGAGGAAAGGACAATTGTCTGGCTGGTTCTGCCTAAGTTTCAGCAATTCTACAACGTCTGAGTATCAATCGTTTTTACAGTACTGCCTATCTGGTGTATGTGACAATAAAACATATATTTTTTTCATCATTCAGTCAACGTTGTAACCTTGTTCCGAGGGTCCAAAAAATAATACCTTGGCAAAAACATTGTTTTAATGTCTTCCCATTTACGGATTTCAACAAAAAATGCCCTATAAAAACACTTTACTTTGAGGTTCTTATATGTTGGCTTGACTGTAGATTGACCTTAACTGCACCAGGCTTTGCAAAGTGTTTACTTACCCAGCCAGAAATCTATTAGCCGCTGTATGTGTCTGTGTGACTCATCTCTCTGGCTCTTGGGCAAATTCTGAAAGGGTTTAGAAATGTAGCCTTCCAGCTTTATGGTGTTCTCAGCTAACACAATGTCTGGTCTGACCGAACCAACTTCCTGTCTTTCATTAACTGGAGATTGAAGGTAATTTAGGGCATGTTCTGTTTCTGCATCTCTCTCGCTCTCCCTCTCTCTCTCCCCCCTAGCTCTCTCTTGTGCAGTCTCTCTCTCTCTCCCTATTCCTCCCCCTTTCTCTCTCTCTCTCTCTTTCTTTCTCTCCCTCTCACACACCTCAGCATGTTGCAAGATGGAGAGCAATTGTGAATAGCACCTGAAGTTTTTCCTAGCCATGTGATGTGAAGAGGAAAAACTCCATGCCCTTATTTATGAACAGTAGCTACCCAATGTGAAGACCTACAGTATTTCCCTTCCAGTTGTGCATCAGCCCAGTTCTACTGTACATGTTCTGCTTCTGCTGTAGAGAGATGAGTCATCAGCCTGTGGGCTGAGGCTGGGGCTGCAGCACCTGCAGACAGTCACCACACCACAGTCAGACAGTTTTTCATCCTCAGCTTACCCACCACCTAAGAGGGTCACGGCTCTCAGTCTTTGTTGCTGTCAATTCTTTTTACATTGACTCGAACAAGTCATCCCATGAGCAAACACAAAAAAAGAGTTGCCCCTTGGATGGAGAGATACTTTTAGGATGTTTTTATGATATGATATGTTACTTTTATGGCATGACACATGTGCTGTCATCTGGATCCTGATATGTCTGTCTTTATAAAATAATAATCTAGGAAATGATCAGCAATAACTGATTTAAAATGACTGGTATCTTGCATAATAATGGAGTGAAATATTTAATGTAGTGAATAGATACAGTAACCTATGCAGGAGACCAACCCCCACAATTGCTTGTCAGAGGGCTCCTCCTTGTGGAAACACATGACATCATAAAGTTAATATACTGCCTCGGCATTAGCGTTAACTCCATCAATAAATCAATACTGTTAATTAGTTGTTACCTGAATAATGATGTGAGGGCATCATTAGATAAAACAAACCAACCTATAACTTTCATTTATGTTATTGTTGAACATCTCTCCTCTAGCAACTTTCCTCCACTTCTGCCTCCCCTGCATCAGAGGGCACAGCAGGCTCCTGTGCTGCTTTACTTTTGTCACTGAGTTCCTGTATGATGTCACAGCTGCGCTCCAGACTCTGTCTGAGCTCCAGCAAGTCTCTCTGCATCCCTTCCAGGATGTCCAGCTTAGACAGCTTCTTGTCAATGGATGACAGCACCTCCTGGCCACCCTTATTTACAAGATCCTCCCCAACATCATCCAGCTCTGGGCTGTTGCTGGTGAGACAGTCCTCCTCCTCTACTATGAAAGAACCCATGGTTTTCTTCCACACCATTTCAAAATAGGAGTCAATGAAGGATTCAAGCTCCTCCAAATTACTGTTCCCCCATTGGTCAATCAAGGCCTGCAGGCATCCTGTTCTGGCAATCTCCTTGAGGATCCTGTCCCTCAGCCTGGGGTGTCCAAGGGACTGTATATCCACAATGTCTTCCTGTTTCTCCACCAGCATTTCTTCTGGTTCTTTCGGTTGCTCCACAGGTATGACCAGGAGGAGAGCGTGGTGTCCTGGAGAGAACAGGGTGACCGGTTTTCTACCATTCTGTCCATTCCATCTCAGATGATGGCTCTGAGTAGATCCAGTGTGGAGACAGTCTGGGAGGTTCACCACTAGCGTCTGTCTGCCCCCCATGTTCCACATCAGCCCCTCCTGATTCCCCTGAAGCACACTGGCCATGCTGGACAGAAACCCCTCCACATCCAGGATGGAGTGATTTGCTCCGGTCCACCATCCTCCGCTGGCCTCTGGTAGTGTCAACTCCTGTCCACCAAAGTCTGGGGCTCCTGAGTCATCTGGGGTTAGAAGGTCCTCTGAACTGGCCACTTCACACGCTGCAACACAAGAGAGCTCCGTCAGAATAAATAGTAAATTCATCATGAAATGATGCACTGTAAGTTCTATCAAATGTGCATCAGTCTTGCTTACCATCATGTGTGTGGTTTTGCTATTGTTGAGGACATGATACCTGTGTGGTTTGCTGCAAGGACCTCTATGCTCTCTCCCATCACTCCATCCCCCTCTGGCTCCTGCATCACTGTGAGACTCTTCCCAACCTGTTCTCCTCTCTGTAGAACCTCCAGCCTCTCCTCCACCAGCATCTCCTCTATATTCTGTAGCAGCTCAGTGACCTGTGCACCAGTCCCCTGGCTCTTACTGTCCAACACGTGATATCTGTTGGCACACTTCTCGACAAGCCTCTGGAGGGGCTCTCCCTCACTCTCCTCTGTCCTCCACTCGTTACCTGTATTAATGGCACCTGTTTGAACTTGTTATCAGTATAAAAGACACCTGTCCACAACCTCAAACAGTCACACTCCAAACTCCACTATGGCCAAGACCAAAGAGCTGTCAAAGGACACCAGAAACAAAATTGTAGATCTGCACCAGGTTGGGAAGACTGAATCTGCAATAGGTAAGCAGCTTGGTTTGAAGAAATCAACTGTGGGAGCAATTATTAGGAAATGGAAGACATACAAGACCACTGATAATCTTCCTCGATCTGGGGCTCCACGCAAGATCTCACCCCGTGGGGTCAAAATGATCACAAGAACGGTGAGCAAAAATCCCAGAACCACACGGGGGGACCTAGTGAATGACCTGCAGAGAGCTGGGACCAAAGTAACAAAGCCTACCATCAGTAACACACTACGCCGCCAGGGACTCAAATCCTGCAGTGCCAGACGTGTCCCCCTGCTTAAGCCAGTACATGTTCAGGCCCGTCTGAAGTTTGCTAGAGAGCATTTGGATGATCCAGATGAGGATTGGGAGAATGTCATATGGTCAGATGAAACCAAAATAGAACTTTTTGGTAAAAACTCAACTCGTCGTGTTTGGAGGACAAAGAATGCTGAGTTGCATCCAAAGAACACCATACCTACTGTGAAGCATGGGGGTGGAAACATCATGCTTTGGGGCTGTTTTTCTGCAAAGGGACCAGGACGACTGATCCGTGTAAAGGAAAGAATGAATGGGGCCATGTATCGTGAGATTTTGAGTGAAAACCTCCTTCCATCAGCAAGGGCATTGAAGATGAAACGTGGCTGGGTCTTTCAGCATGACAATGATCCCAAACACACCGCCCGGGCAACGAAGGAGTGGCTTCGTAAGAAGCATTTCAAGGTCCTGGAGTGGCCTAGCCAGTCTCCAGATCTCAACCCCATAGAAAATCTTTGGAGGGAGTTGAAAGTCCGTGTTGCCCAGCGACAGCCCCAAAACATCACTGCTCTAGAGGAGATCTGCATGGAGGAATGGGCCAAAATACCAGCAACAGTGTGTGAAAACCTTGTGAAGACTTACAGAAAACGTTTGACCTCTGTCATTGCCAACAAAGGGTATATAACAAAGTATTGAGATAAACTTTTGTTATTGACCAAATACTTATTTTCCACCATAATTTGCAAATAAATTCATTAAAAATCCTACAATGTGATTTTCTGGATTTCTTTTTCTCATTTCGTCTGTCATAGTTGAAGTGTACCTATGATGAAAATTACAGGCCTCTCTCATCTTTTTAAGTTGGAGAACTTGCACAATTGGTGGCTGACTAAATACTTTTTTGCCCCACTGTATAACATAAAATGAATGAATACTGTAGACATAAAATGAATGAATACAAAGTGTTTCATCCACATTGTCAGATTTAAAGCTCTATGAATGAATGGAAAATGTTCATCCTAAATATTTCACACCAATATGAATGGAATCAGACACCTAAAGTGCATTTTGAGAGAGATTGATTTAGCTCACCCAATAGAGATCTGGCAGTCTCTATTTGTTTCTGGCTCCTTGTCAGTCTCTCCCCTGCTCTTTTCTGTTCTTCCCTCCTCTTCTCCTCCAACTCCTGCAGAACGCCACCCTCAATCTTACAGTAACAACTGCTGTTGCATGACATCAGTTCCTCAATCTTTCTCATCAGTTCCGTAACCTGAAATCCTGAATTGCTTATATTGTTGAGGACATGATACCTGTTGCCACACTTCTCCACAAGCCACTGGAGGGCCTCCCCCTCACTCTCAATGTGATGCTCGATGGTTGTGTCTCCCAGCCAGTCCCCAAAGTTGAACAGGACGATGATGTGAGCTCAGACTGTGTCTGTGATGAGCTCTAGGTGCTCCTGCACAGCTCTCCTGTAGGTCTCTGTGAAGGACCGGTCCACACGCGCCATCAGCAGGAGGGCATGTGGACCAGGGGAGCAAAGAGATACACTACACACTATCTCCTGTCTGTCAAAAACAGGACTATCCTGAGAGAAGTAATTAATCCACCAGCCTGGAGTGTCCACCACGGTGACTTGTCTCCCGGCAACATCCCCTGCTCCCATCATGCATTGCGTTGTTTCCTTCTGACCTCAAAGCTTCCTCCTTGACCCAGGATGGTGTTTCCTGCTGAACTCTTCCCTGAGCCCCGAGCTCCAAGCAGCACGACTCTGATGTCGGAGAGATGACATGAGTCCCCTGGTAGAAAAGAAGGAAACAACACACCATCATAATAGATAGTGCTTTACGCTGTCCTTTTTTTTACATGGAGCACGTGTGCGCCTAAGTTGGAAAATGTAGGAGCACACAAAGAAATGTAGGTCACAAACAAATATTTGAGGTAATAAAGCTAGAATCCTTCATTTTTTAAATTCCAGGTCACACAGCAAAATATTTTGCCGCATATGCGAGTAAAATGGTCGCACTGTAGAGCCACGATAGAACAAAAATATTATAAAATCTACTGTTGGCAATTTGGCAAAGCATTGTGTCCTAAGAACCATCTCAGTGATAACTCACCATTGAGCAGAGATTTCTGTTTCTGCATCTTCATCAATCTCTGCTGAGCCCTTTGCTCCACTATCCTCTTCTTTTCCTCCACCTCTTGTAAAAGCAGTCCCTCCATTTTAAAATAGCTGTCACTATTTTCTGTCACCCGTCTCTTCATCTTCCTGAACAGCTCTGTGACCTGATTTCCACCTGGTCCGCTCTTCAAGTTGAGGCAGTGATACCTATGACTGCATTTCTCCACCAGCCACAGGGGGGCGTGCCTCCTCTCTTGACTTGCTGCTCCATGGGCATGTGTCCAGGCCAGTCACTGCAGGTGAAGACGACCATACAGTGACTCCACACTCTCTCACTGAGGAGGGCCAGGTGCTCCTCTACAGCCCTGTGACGCTTCTCACAGAACACTGAGCGTGCCTTAATGATGATAAGGAAAATATGGGGTCCCGGGGTGCACAGAGAGACACTGCGCACTATCTCCCTTTTCACCAGCTGAGGCGTGTCCTGCACCTTGAAGTCACACCACCAGCCAGGTGTGTCCACCACAGTAACCCACCCACCTGCCACCTCTCCCACTCTCCTAGAGCACGTGGTCCGCTCCTTGATGACAAACTCCTCCCTGCCCAGCAGCACATTGCCCACTTCGCTCTTCCCAGAGTTTCTGCCGCCAAGAAGGACAACTTTCAGGTCTGAGAGAGACACAAACAAGAGACGTGAGAGACAGAGTTACTGTTCATGCTAGTGCACATGTTGTGTTATACTGCCTGACATTAAGCTTCCATTTTAAATGGACTGTCATTCCCACAATGATTAACGAAGAAATTGTAAAAAACACACACATACAGTCACAAGTACACATACAAACACACACACTTACAGTCACAAGTACATACACAAACACACATGTACAGTCACAAGTACACACACACACAAACGTACAGTCAGAAGTACATACACAAACACACACACATACAGTCACAAGTACAGTACATACACAAACACACACAGATAGCATGGACCTGTGTGTGTATTACGCCACTATGAAACTACTGATAACGTGGTGTATTGACAACTCACATGTTGCTTTATCACACACAGTATGTACCTGCTACACACAGTATACATACAGTACATGAGGATATCATAAAGTAGTTGCTATAAGTAATGGTATTGTTGCCTAGAAATATCAGTACACACACCACATTGATAGAAGAGGGCAGTTAATCATCTTAACTTACATTAAACTGACCATATTAGGGTTAGAGTAATACTTTTACACTGATTGATGCTAAAGTTATTAAAAACGACTTCATGAGCCATGTGTAAATTGTCCTTTATGTACAGTACAACCTTTTTCTCAAGTTGATATGTAAGACAATTGAGATGAAAAAACTTACCACATGTTGATGATTCTCTGGTTGCCATTTCTCTTGATCTTAAGCTTTATCTGTACTTAGCTTCTCCCCAAAATTGTTACAATCCAACTCATTTTAATCATCATGTCAATGCCCAATAACAGTCATTTTCCTTCTGGCTTACAACAAGTTCCTGAAAGACTGGGGTGTAGCTTTTACTCTGAAGGGAGTGGACACTTGCCTTGATGACTTGTGATGTCTTTATGAGTCTGAAGGTTGGCAGTAATAAGCAGTAATAATGTTGTGTTTATAACCAAATGGGAAGATGGTAATTACGAGTTGTGAAGTTGTAAATATGAATTGAATGCTTGAGAATAAACTGAGAATAAAAATGGGTTTAGTAGAAAGTAAATTATTCAGTAGACATTCCTATCGGTCCTAGACTATGGCGACATCGTCTATATAAATGCAGCTGCCACTTCATTAAAGCTGTTAGTTGCAGTTTATCATAGCACACTGCGATTTATACCGTAGTCATTTATTTATCTTGCTCCTTTGCACCCCAGTATTTTTACTTTGCACATTAATCTACTGCACATGTACCATTCCAGTGTTAAATTGCTATACTGTAATTACTTCACCACCATGGCCTATTTATTGCCTTATGTTCCTTATCTTACCTCATTTGCACACATTGTATATAGATTTGGTTTTTTGTCCTACTGTATTATTGACTGTGTGTTTGTTTACTCCAATGTGTAACTATGTGTTGTTGTATGTGTTGAACTGCTTTGCTTTATCTTGGCCAGGTCGCAGTTGTAAATGAGAACTTGTTCTCAACTTGCCTACCTGGTTAAATAAAGGTGAAATAAAACATTTTCAAGAAATTACGGGCGACAATTTTAGTACTTATCACTGCATTCTCTACCAGAATGTTGGTTGGCCCTCTTTGATGTCACGTAGGTTGATATATTGCTATGTTTTAATTTATAAAGCCCTTTTACAAAAAGACCCACTGTACTTAACATCAGAACTAAAATTTAGACATACTAGCTACCACACCTGGTCTCAGGGATGGCTAACTCTGGAAATTCCTTTGGTCTCTACTGAGTTTTCTTGCACCTTAATTGTGGAACAATTGGCCTCTAGGCCAATTCGGAAAGCTGATTGAGGACCTTATTACTGATGAATGTGTTTGTTTTTTATGACCGTGTTTTTCTTTCTGCTTGTATTTTGTATTTATATTTTGATGTGTGTATTTCTGTAATTTATGTAATTCAGGGCTAATCTGTAAAATAAACCTTGGTCTTAGAATGACTCACTGATAAAATAAAGTTTAAATACTTCCTGAAAATGCTGGTATCAAGATAATTTCCTTAGTAGGTGATGTCAGAGTTCAGCATGTGGGAGAAGTCGGAGCTCAGGGATGACAGACGAGCTTCCCAATAGTAATTACCCGTTGGAGGGCCATTCAACAGGATTTTTAACAGTCGTATATGTGGTAAATACTAATACTACTAAATACTACTACTATGAATGCAGCATAAGTAAGGAGCCAGCCATTTATTGCAGTTAAAGAGACATCAACAAGCCACTCCTCTGAGTCAGCATGCCTTGCAAAAGTAAAAGATAAGGAAGAAAAATAGTTAGGCTGGTCTTTATTGACCCAACTTTATGACATGACTCATCCGTCTGAGTTTGTCATTGCCCAGCCCACCTTTGTCATTGATGCAGTACATCTGTACAGTTATTATCCTATGTCGACTTGCCCATGACTGAGAGGCAGTATAGACATCATGTTGTTAAGCATGTCTTAAGGAATTGGTGCAGTCTGATTTTTGCAAACTATGCAATTGACAGACAATTGTCCATTGTTTTAAAATACTGATACTGCAATTGTTTTTTGCTACAAAGTTGGATTGTTCATTGCAGTGTCACCAATAACGACCCAAACCTCACCTATATGTCTATAGTATTTGCCATTCTAACAGATGATCAATAATCTCAGAGAAGGGAAGAAGAAAGGGAAAGGATGGATGCATTTCAAAAGTATTGGAACAGGTCCCTGTTAGTATTTTCTTCCTGCTTTTTCTCGCTCCTCCCACCTCTGGTTACACCAATCAAAAGCATTTCTCTGCTCATACGCTTTAGCTAGCTAGTTAGCCTTTTTAGCATCTGTGTTACACAATCGTGTCTTTAGGTCAAACCAGAATCAGCTTATCGAGAAGAAGGAACTAGCAAGCTAGCTAGTTTCTTCAACAGCCATGGGTGTGCAAGTCAAAGTCGAATACTGGTATGTTTATTTTCCATTTATTAGATTATTCGCCTTTTTTCTAAGCAGCGTTTAGTTAGCGTTTTTCCCATGCGTTTTAGCTAGCTGTAGCTACAGTAGCTAGCAGCTCGAACCAGCCACCTTCATAGCGCAGAGTATCCACTCTTTTATTATGAAACGGGCTATGTTTTATGCTAGCAAACGTTAGTTGATGAATGTTTACCTTAGACATTGCTTTGACATTTCCCCCCAACTACTTTAGGGTTTATTATTAATCACCAAGCCATGTTTTTGTTTTGTCGTTGTCTTTAGCGGTGGATGAGGGTACGAGCCCCGCTATCAGGAGCTGGCGCGGGTTGTCACCGCGGAGTTCACTGAAGCGGAAGTGTCAGGCTTCGTAGGAAGGCAAGGTAAGTTGGTCCTTTCTACATAGCCTACTACCGACAATACAGGTAGGTACAGTGTTGGTAAGTACACTATTTTGACATCGCTATATATTTCTTCTGTGTAGCTCACTGGACAGTTTATTAGAGATTCGTGCAAAGGCTGAGTGAGTAGTGGCAGTGATGGGAGCGCACTGCCCTACGGACCCCCCTTTGCCTCCAGAACAGCCTGAAGTCTTGGGGGGGAATGGATTCTTCAAGTTGGACACATTCCAAAGGGATGTTTGTCTACACTGATGCGAAGGCATCATGCAGTTGCTGCAGATTGGATCGTGGTACACCACCGCCACCAGCCTGTACCATTGACACCAGGCAGGATGGGTCCATGGACTCATGCTGCTTACGCCAAATCCTGACTCAGCCATCAGCATAACGCAACAGGAACCGGGATTTGTTGGACCAGGTGACGTTTTTCCACTTCTCAATTGTCCAGTGTTGGCGATCGCGTGCCCACTGGAGCCGCTTCTTCTTGTGTTTAGCTGATAGGAGTGGAACCCGGTGTGGTCGTCTGCTGCAATAGCCCCTCCGTGACAAGGACCGCCCTCCGTGACAAGGACCGGTGAGATGTGCGTTCTAAAATGCCGTTCTGCACACCACTGTTGTACTGGGCCGTTATTTGTCTGTTTGTGGCCCGCCTGTTGGCTTGCACAATTCTTGACATTTTCCTTTGACCTCTCATCAATGAGATGTTTTTGCCCACAGGACTGCCACTGACTGGATTGTTTTGGTTTGTCGCAACATTCTCGGGAAACCCTAGACACTGTTGTCGTTGAAAAGCCCAGGAGGGCGGCCGTGTCTGAGATGCTCGATCCGATGTGCTTGGCACCAAGGATCATACCACGCTCAAAGTCACTTAGGTCACTCGTTTTGCCCATTCTAACATTCAATCGCACAGCAACTGAATGCCTCTGCCTGCTTTATATAGCTAGTCACGGCCACATGACTCACTGTCTGTAGGAGTGAACCATTTTCTTGAACAGGGTGGTGTATCTAATAAACTGTCTGGTGAGTGTATGTCTCTACTATATTTTCAGACTACATTGTTTTCCTGATTTGATGCTTTTGTTTCTTTAGGTAGTTTTGAGATTGAGATCAACGGACTAGTAGTCTTCTCCAAGCTGGAAACAAGCGGCTTCCCGTATGAAGACGACGTAAGTTGTTAACTTCTTACAAGGCTGTCATTTTAATGTCTGACACACTGTATGTGTCAACTGCCAATGACTACCGCCATTGACACAAGAAGTCTTATCGCCTTGCAGATCATGGACGCTATCCAGAAAGCCCATGATGGCAAGCCAGTGGAGAAGATCACCAAGAGCCGCCCGCCTTGTGTCATCCTGTAGATCTCCTCTCCCTCTATTCTCCAACCCTGCCCTCTCCTGACAGCAGCATGCTGAAGACAGGACAGTGCGCTCCCATCACTGCCACTGTCATTACTCACTCAGCCTTTGCACTAACCGGGCATGAGGGTGACACACAACTCTCTGTTGAAACTACACTAGCAGAGTTGGACTAAGACCACTGAAGCCGCTCTTTGATTTAGAGTACAACCTGTCAAAGGTTTTGTTGTGCCTTCTTTCTCCCCTCTCTCTCTGCTCCTATTGCGGTGTTCCAGGACTTATATGATTACTGTAGCCCAAATCTGAAATGTTTATAGTATGATGACCCCAGTCCTGGCAGCTCCTATGTTATTGGATCAGAGAAATGGAGGAGACCGTAAGATTGAGGGGCAGATGGGTTGGGGGGGGAACACCCTGTTATATTCCAAAAGCCTCATTGCCTGGCAGACAGTTACTGCCTGATTGTTCTAATTCCTCTCAAATAATACAGCACCTTCATTGGCAAGACAAAGTTTTTATGAACATAAAAGATAAATGTTATCGAGCACCAAAAGCAAGAAGGGAAGGAGCTCAATTATTTTCATCCCTCTGTGAAAATAATTCTATCACCAAGCTCTAAGCATCATAAGCCCTGTTTCACAACTTGTATCCTGTACCCTACTATGATGATGAACGTGCTGCTTAAACCTGTCGCTGTCAATGCAATGTTTGTCAATTTATTTAATTAGATGTGTTCTAAAGTCTATGAAGTGGAGACACTTTAACAAGGTCGAAGCTTAGACTTTTTACGGTTTTTGTGTTCAGTTCTGTCACTACAACATCTTTAAAACTTTGTATCTCAATGTCGGAACTTGGATGTAATCAGGGTTTTTTTCTTCAGTTTTGTCTATCTTATAGCTAATCTCTTTAACAGTGAACTATATTTCTGTTTTGAACTGTTCTTTCACTGAAACGTGAGAAAGACCGTAGTAGCCAAACCTCTTGTGAATTTGCAATTGTATACTGCCACTGAATTATAGAAAATACATTTTCATTGACTCTGTGGCTTTTATATATGATCAGTTTTACTATTAGTAGAGCTGACCTTGCAAGTAGATAAATCCTTAGTTGTTTTAAAAGCCATCTCTCACTGGTCTGTCTCACTAACGACACCTCATCAGCCCCTGTTTATGCGCACAGTTTATTGAATATCATCTCTGAATACTATTTTGTCTGTTGCCCAAGGCTGTCAAGTATGATACCCATTGGGAGAACTTCTATCACAAAATAAAGTTATGGATTATTTAACTGTATAAATATGTTAGTATTGTCTTAATGTGTCATGTTCAAAACTACTTAACATGTTTTTTTCTTTGTTTCACTTCTGTAATAACTACTCAACTCCATTAGAACTGAGAACATGTCAGTTCTAAAGGGCTATGTAACAATGTATTACCATATTATTAGAGTATTGGCTCATTCACAGGTCTGAACTGTCCATACAGTACATCCCCATGGCAACATAGCACCTCAGGTGTGTTGCTCAGGTAGGTCTCAGTAATTACTCTCTTGTTGATGCTCACATTCAGACATGTAATGCCACGTTCATGTGATCATTCTATAGGGGGAACAGCTGTAGGCTACACCCACGCTGTAATGTCAACACAGAGCCAGCCATGACAACTGCAGTAGGAAGAGAAGAGCCTTTGGAGCAAGAAGCATCTTGGTACGTTTCATACATTGCGCCTATATTGATCAAAGCCTGCTGACTGGCTACAGTATAGTATGTCTGAGTGTTTTTTACTGTATTGAATGTGTTAAGCAGGGTTGCGGTCAATTTTAATTAATTAAATTCAGGAAGTAAACTGACATAATTCCACATTGAAAAGAAGTTGAGGGAAATTGGAATTTAAATGTCAGTTTTCCTGAATTAACTGGTGTTCAGTTCAAAAATACCACTGCCATCAAGCTAGCTATGTACTTTTGTTAACTGAAATGTTTCCAACTCACTCTGAGTAGGAATAGATCCTCTCAGATATTACATTTTGTTGATGTGTTGTTCCTGCATGTTATGGTCTTGACACTACACACATGGAATCCAATACCCTGCCCAGCTATATTATTGTCTCAATACACGTTTCAACGTTTTTCTATAACTTATCCATTACTAAATAACAGGATAGAAACTTCAAATAACTCAGGATGATGAGCCTTTGGAGACTCGATTGTCAATGATTTTTGTTTTTGCAATGTTTTATTGTTTTACATGAAAAACAGTTAACGATCATGTAGTAACTTGCCTGTTTCAGTTGCTCACTGGCCCAACCCAACCTGGGACAGTAAACCTGTAATCCAATATACCCCTTTAGACTTACTTATGACTAAGGAGGCAGGTTACGATTACTCCTGTTGTATTTTCATATTGAGGGTTCTTACTCCTCCTACCTCAGTCATCCAGGCAAAACACCTTTACATCAGCAAAGCACAATCAAGAAGAAAGTAGTGAGAAGAAGAATCTGGGTCAAAAGCCATGGATGTGGTGCAGATCAGAGTGGAATACTGGTAGGTTTGTATTAATTTATATTTGGGAGGATGCGTTTGTTTAACAAAGAGGCCGGAAACTATGGAAGTCATGGAACATTTCCATTATGCTAACTATGGAAATATGGTAACTGCCATACCTTTTAACACTCAGGTTGAGTCTGTATGTTGGGTTTTTTATGCCGTTTTAATTATTCATGTTAGGTTTTCAATCAATGTTTTAGTGGCCAATGAGGGTACGAGCCCCGCTACAAGAAACTTCAGCAGGCTGTCGCTGTGGAGTTTCCTGAGGCGGAGGTGTCAGGCTTTGTAGGACGAAAAGGTCAGCTGGATAACCAATCAATCACATTTATTTTATAAAGCCCTTTTTACATCAGCAGTTGTCACAAAGTGCTATACAGATACACAGCCTAAAACCCCAAAGAGCAAGCAATGCAGATGTAGAAGCACAGTGGCTACAGTGACATTTATTGTGTACATATTGTAATATTTACCTATTCTTTTGGTAAAATACCAGTTTTCACACCTGTTTGGTGTACGTGTCCATCAAGGTTAAACCTACATATTGTTTTGAAGATAAGTGTGATGCTGTTGTTTCTGTAGGCAGCTTTGAGTTGGAGATCAATGGGGAGCTGGTTTTCTCCAAGCTGGAAACAGGTGGCTTCCCCATGGAAAAGGATGTGAGTACTGGAAGCTTTCTCCTCTGAAGTTGCAGAACTGTCAACTTCAGCCAGTTTGTTTACATCACTGAAACGGACACAAATGGTCTCAACAACGTGTATGCCCCTTCAGGTCAGGGACGCTCTCCAGAACACCTATGATGGCAAGCAAGTGGAGAAGTGGACCAGAAATCGCCCACCTTGTGTCATCCTGTAGCTCTCAATTCCCTCCATCCTCCAACCATTATCAATCAATGCTGCTGTCTGTCACCACTCACACAGCAGAGACTCTTTTCTGTTCCTTCTCTCTCTGATCCCATTGCAGTGTTCCAGGACTTTATATGATTACTGTAGACCAAAGTTGAAAGGTTATAGTATGATGACCCCAGTCCTGGCAGCTCCTATGTTATGGGATCAGAGAAAGGGAAGACATGGGAAGACTGGTTGGGTGGAACTTCCTTATTCCAGATATTCTTTGCCTATCTGTTTACAGCACCATCATCAGCCAGATAAACCATCAATTTGAGCTGCTGAAGCCTGTCTCTCGTTGTGTTACTGTGTATTGATCTCCCATATTGCAACTGATGCTTTGCGATTAGCTTTAAGTAGAACTGGTCAGTTGAGTAGATGAATTGCTAGTTATGGTAATGAAGGCCACCACCCACTGGTCTGTCTGCTACACTAACGAGACATCAGCCCATGTTCATCACACGCCATTTGAATTATCATCGCTGAATACTGTTAATGATTGCTGATGACAATGTTTGATATGCACTGGGAGGACTTTAATCTCCAAATGAAATAAAATGACATTGTTTGTTTCCCTCCTAATTGTTGTCATGTTCAGAGCCCAGGCTTTACTGGTAACACAGGAGGAAGGAGGAGCCTGCAACCCATACAGACACTTGTTCTCACTCAGGCACATTTGTACACTAGAGGGTGACACATGCAACATCCTTTGCCTACAATTTTCTATTTCTTGCCATACTCAACTCAGTGTTAAAAAGTCCTATTCTGTAAAGTGGTATTTGCTGAATAAGTTTTCACATTTATCTGACTTCTACAGTATGTTCTGCGTAGTGTACTGTGTTAAATTCCTTTTGCTTGGTTGATGGTTTTGCACTTTGGCCCTTTATGAGTTTCTGCTCCTTGGGCGGGAAGTGGCTGACAGGCTAGGTGGGTCCAGGGTACAGGCTCTGGTAAGGAGTGATAATTCATGCAAGCCTGCTTGCTCTATGCCTGATAGAGCCTATCGTCTCAGTCTATGAGCTCCACAGTACTGTCACCATCTCTGCCGCACATTTTGTGCCACACAATTCCCCATCAGAACTTTATGAATTGAAGCATTCAAAATTAGCATTGTGTAATTCATAGATAATGGGGTTGCCATGATAATTTTTGCAAGAGACCCCTCCATACCAGTCAACAGTAATTTCTCATCTCTGTGAAGTATGAATTTGTATAGTGTTGTTGGTTTGTCATATGATTTGTTAGGAGATCCCCTCCTGCATCGGTTTTGATCACGTATGAAGCTGGTAAGTCACTGTATGTCACAAGAAGGATGCAACAAACAGCCTCTTTAGTTTTTCAATATTGTACCTAATGGCCGGGAATAAATCGTTCCTTGCGGGGATTGAACCGAGGACACCATGACTCCTAAGACAAACAACCCCAAGAGAATAAAGGCCTCATCTATGATCTGCATATTACATACGATAATGCTAAAGAGGTATAGTACAGAGGCATATGGACACAGCAGATGGCCCTCCACTATTAATGATAACCGCCCTGTGCCACAGCAAAATCGCTCTTTTCTCTATCCCTGTCCGTCTCTCTCCCTCTCTCTCAGGCTTCTCCCCTTTTGATTTGTCCAATTATTTGTTTTCTCAGAAATTAAATACCTTTGATACTCCCTCAACAAGACACCCTATTATCATTTCCAGAATGCTTCAGTTCCTGCTTATAACATTTCATTTACATATACATAACATAAAAAGCTGATCAGAACACATGTTCACAATGAGTACATTACAATACCATTTAGCTCCGAGACAGGTGCCATACATTGAATGGGAAATAGCATCGGCGCTATAGTACATGAGGAAACATAGTGAATGCAAAAGCCCAAGTGCAGTGAACATCTAGAGCCCTGAAATTCAACTGGAAGACTTGAAGCCAGTTCCACTGCATTTTTTTCATTGTTCCCCTCTAATAAGGGACTGATTTAGACCTGGGACACCAGGTGGGTGCAATTAATTATCAGGTAGAACAGAAAACCATCGGGCTCCAGACCTCATAGGGTAAGAGTTGAATACCCCTGATCTAGAGTAACCACATGGGTGTGGTCCACTGCTTATCTAGTAACCCCTCTGTCATGAGCATGGATGAACATACTGTCATATTTATAATTGCCCAATTCATGCTTTTCACAGATTGATTCAGCTTGAATTGACTACTGGCAAGAATGGTGGTGGTGCATCAATAACATTTACGTTTAAAGTAACAACAGTTGTTGAGTGGTAACAGGGGATGTTATTGATTTCCACTAGGTTACCTCACCAAAAAAGAAAGATCCAACAAGCATTGAGCCAGTTATTAAAAATACATTTCATACCGTGCTATACGGTTTTCAATTGCAAGGGCCGGCATTTACAGTAGTATAAACATTTTGTTATTTCCCTTGCAGGAGGTGCACAAAATAGAGAAAGTTCCTCACGCAAAGCTGGAGAGATCGTTCATACAGGTATTCAGATAAAAATACCGATACAGTATGTTGTGTGTTTTGTAGAATCTGAGCAAATGGAAATATAGTTGAATATTTCAATCTCTGTTCATCTCATTAAAAGCCAGGATGGATGTCCCTCTCCTGTCTCACAGAGGTAAGGCACAGGTCACCCACAGACGACCACCATCAGGCACTCTCTATATTTGGATACACAAGATATATTTACTTGTTTCTACATATGTTGCTGTCATGAGTTTATAGTGTTTGAGAACCAAGACCCAATCAAGGCCCTGAATGGATCAAGATTGATCTGATGGTCTGAACATTAAGCCACAGGGTGATGGGGGAGGTACAGTAGGTCATACAGTATGGCATGTGTCAGTGGCGGCCTGGGTAACACTTTATTTGGATAGTCCATTTGTAGATGCTATACGGACTATCTACAGACTATCAGTAACATTTCAACTAACTATCTACTAACCCTAGCTCTAACCCTAACCTTAACCGTTGTCCTAACCCTAACCCTAAACTTAACTCTAACCCTAACCCTAACCTTACTCTAACCCTTATTCTAAACCTAACCCTAACCCAAACCCGACCCTAACCGTAATCTTAGCAAGGAGTTGCTTATTAACAGATTTTTGATAGTTTGACCATCTGTAGACCATCTACTGATGGAAAATCCGGACTATCCAAATAAAGTGTGACAGAGGCCTGCTTATAAGTTTGGCAGCTCTTAATGGAAAAAAGTTTCATTTAATAATAAAACCCACTCAAGGTCATCATGAGGGGGAATCCCTCCCTTCATAGAAGGGAATCCCTAGTACGTAAACAAGATGACGTCAGAAGTCAAGATGCTCACGTCCTGATAGAGTGCCCCCCTTGCATACCCCCTTTCCCCTCCATGCAGAGTGAAGATGGTCCTGTTGGTCCATACAGGTTTGGTCTCTCTGGCACCCTGTGTCCTGACTTGGCAGCATTCCAAACAGAGAGGGCGGAGGGGAGAGAGGAGGGTTGGGATATCCCTGGCCCAAGGTGGGCCACATCGATAGGGCTGTTTGTCTGTCACACAGGCCTTATCTCTCTATTCCCTTTGGTGCTGAACGTAGTACAGCGTTTCTTGCCCCGACGTACTTTCAAATGGGTGTTCCCTCCATTTTCTCTCTTTCTCTCTCTGTGCCTCTCCATCAGCCCCAGGTCACTCTATCATTGGGTACGTTTACGTTAGCATCGTGGCGATCAATCTATTTCTTCTGCCACAGACTAGGCTGGATCACCTTGGTGCAGGTAAGGGTGTGGCCTCCCAGGCCGGGGGTCCGTTACTGGGGTCTGTCATTGAGGGGGCTTGGGGGTCAGTGGTATTGAGTGGAGTACAGGTGAGAAAAGGTGGGAATTTGAATGGAACATACAACAGACAACTTTATCTAACTTTCCATGTATCTGAGGTTTACACTAAAATTGTATCATATATGCCTATCAGTGAGAATACATTTTTGGAATGACATAGCTGCAAGTTGGAGTTTGTCTTTCTACAACCCAAGTCTCGCAATCAGTCTGTTGCTAACTAACCGTACAATGACCCAGGTGTTTTTTTTGTAGTTTGTAATTGGTACAAAATTGACTGTAAAATCTAACCAGCATTATGTGTGAGTTGTATAGTATAATTTAAGGTCTGCAGTGTTTGGTTGTGGCCCGTGATGTTTCAAATAACAGCTAACATCACACTTCTCTTCATCAGTTTAATTAGTGATGGTATATGTGAAGAAAGTTGACTTGTTTTAGTTTTCCCGCTCACCTTAATAGTGGTCGACGGAGGTTTAAAAAGCTCAGGGCCACAAGGTTTGAGAGACTATGGCGGTAGTGAACAATGTTTTCTTATCTGTCCATCAGCCTCTGTTGTTCTAATGTTATATACATTTGCGTAGCATTTCTAATCAACATTGTTTTATGTGTATTTGGAGCACTACATATTCATTGTGTAACCAGATATATGAAGACACAATTTTAAGTTAATACACATTAAAATATTCTACTTCTTACTGTACACTTAAAGATTTTTATTGCCTGTCATTGTACCACGAGTTACCACCAGCCTTTTTTTTTTTCTTTACTGTTTTTGGAGTAGAGTAGATCTGTTAAATTACGAGTTACTGTACAAAATAGTTGTTACAGTATGAGTTGTAATATTGTATGTTACTGTAATGGATGACTAGAGCACTAGGGTGTCTGTCTGGCCTGAGGAGGGCGTAACCCAGAGATAAGACTCTGTGAGTCTCCTACTCAAACCACTGCAAGGACCACACTGTCTCAACGGCTGACTCATGGTTAGGAGCACGGCTCATAGGGGCTGTGACACGAGCTGGCGGTATCTTGATTAAATGGGCCTCAAAATGTGTCATACGTGTGCTTATAAGGCTTACTTGTGTAGAGGTTCATATGCTCTGTTGGTAGGGCTTGTGACACATTGTGACCAATTTTGGTTCACTGTGTGTATGAGTAGTCCATGAAAACATGATCAAAACAGTCCATTTAGAGTTTATACCAGATTACCCCAGATAAAGTTTACCCCAGATTAGCCCAGTTAGAGTTTACCCCAGATTACCCCAGTCAGAGTTTACCACAGATTACCCCAGTCAGAGTTTACCCCAATTAGAGTTTACCCCAGATTACCCCAGTCAGAGTTTACCCCAGATTAACCCAGTCAGAGTTTACCCCAGATTACCCCAATTAGAGTTTACCCCAGATTACCCCCAGTCAGAGTTTACCCCCAGATTAACCCAGTCAGAGTTTACCCCAGATTACCCCAATTAGAGGTTACCCCAGATTACCCCAATTAGAGGTTACCCCAGATTACCCCAATTAGAGTTTACCCCAGATTACCCCAGTCAGAGTTCACCCCAGATTACCACAGTTGGAGTTTACCCCAGATTACCCCAGTTATAGAACTGATGCAGGGGCAGTTGTGTCTCAGGTATTCCCAGAATTATTCTTCAGGCCCAGGGCCATAAGCCCCTCCCCCACCCACTTCCCCAAAATGGTCAAGATAGAGATGAGAGGTCTAGACTAGAGCAAGGTCTTATTCGATGTCACTGTTGAACCATTGATTGTGACATTAGAGGGAATCCCCTAATATCCCCCCTCTATATGAGAGCGGGCTGTCATTCCTTAGCTCTTCGGAGACTTAGTCATTGGTACGTTTCTATTTATAAGGCCATACTGAGACAGCTCCCTTTTCACCTGTGTACCTACATTGTCCAACTATCGCCTGCGCTCACATGACTATGCATTGTTGATTGTGCCTAAGGCCCGTACAGAGCTAGAGGAAAACGTTTTTTTAAATGTTTTATTATTTAACTAGTTAAGAACAAACTCTTATTTACAATGACAGGCTACCAAAATGCAAAAGGCCTCCTGTGGGTACAGGACCTGGGATTATTATATATATTTTTTAAATACAATATATATACAGTATATATATATATATATATATATATATATATATATATATATATATATATATATATATATAGGACAAAACACACATCACAACAAGAGAGATACAACACTACATAAAGAGAGACCTAAGACAATAACATAACAAGGCAGCAAAACATGACAACACAGCATGGTAGCAACACAACATGACAACAACATGGTAGCAACACAACATGGTAGCAGCACAAAAACATGGTACAAACATTATTGGGCAAAGTCAACAGCACAAAGGTCAAGAAGGTAGAGACAACAATACATCATACAAAGCAGCCACAACTGTCAGTAAGAGTGTCCATGATTGAGTCTTTGAATGAAGAGATTGAGATAAAACTGTCCAGTTTGAGTGTTTGTTGGTATACAGAGATGACCAGTTTACAGAGGAGTATAGAGTGCAGTGATGTGTCCTATGAGGAGCATTGGTGGCAAATCTGATGGCCGAATGGTAAAGAACATCTAGCCACTCGAGAGCACCCTTACTTGCCTATCTATAAATGATGTCTCCGTAATCTAGCATGGGTAGGATGGTCATCTGAATCAGGGTTAGTTTGGCAGCTGGGGTGAAAGAGGAGCGATTACGATAGAGGAAACCAAGTCTAGATTTAACTTTATCCTGCAGCTTTGATATGTGCTGAGAAAAGGACAGTGCACCGTCTAGCCATACTCCCAAGTACTTGTATGAGGTGACTACTCAAGCTCTAAACCCTCAGAAGTAGTAATAACACCTGTGGGAAGAGGGGCATTCTTCTTACCAAACCACATGGCCTTTGTTTTGGAGGTGTTCAGAACAAGGTCAAGGGTAGATAAAGCTTGTTGGACACTAAGAAAGCTTTGTTGTAGAGCATTTAACACAAAATCCGGGGAGGGTTCTCTGACCCTTCCATTTGGAACAAGCTTCAAGAAGTCCTGGAAATTACAAGAGCTCCTACGTTTAAATTTGTTTAAAGCAGGGGTTAACACTATGATATAAAATGAATTGAGGGGCTGTCAATGTTTTGACCCTTAGTTGCATGACACTTCCCTAAACCATGTTGATGCTCAATGTGTACATTTATTTTTTTAAACTGTAGTGTTTTGCTTTTTTGGCCAGGTCTCTCTTGTAAGATATTGTTCATTCCAATGGTAAAATAAAGGTTAAATGCATGTCTGTATTTCACGTGTCTAATTCTAGTGTGTTTGTTCATTTATGTCAATGTGCATTCACATTACAGGGTATGCACAAACGTTGCTGAAAGTTTAAGGACAGACGAAGCAAGCACTGACACACTCCAATGGAGAACGATCTGTCTTTTGGAGAGGTGGACAAAACACATTTTTATTGCAATAATGCAGTAGATGGGATGGGGAAATATGAATTGTCAATTCAAAATATTTGTAACATTTTATTTACATATTTTACTTTGACCCCCTCTCTGTCTCTCTCTCTGTCTCTCTCTCTCTCGCTCTCTCTGATTCCATCCAGGATGTCATGTCCTATGAGGAGAGTGACTCTGCTTTCCCATCTCCGATCAGACCGTGAGTGCTCTCCCCTCTTAAAAGTTAGATATTTTTTGTCTAATTAGCATTTCCTCATACAAGAAGTCCAACCTGAACAATATTAGAAGGAATTAAATGAATGGGTGAAAGAGTCTAATACAAGATGTTGTGAATGCAGCTACATCAAGTGGTTGTCTAGATTGTCTGTGAGAGTGATCAGAAGTAGGCCTACTGTAAATGATTGTACAACACCTCCCCCCACTGGTCTAAGCCAGCATGACGTCCATATCTGAGAAGGCAGGACTGATAATGCAGGGCTTTCCCAAGTCTCTCACTGAAGTCACCAATCTCTTGTAACGCAACCAGCGAATGGTTCTGAGGCTACAGAATATACAGATGTCATACAGGCTTTTGCTGCCCCTTTTGGCCAGAACACCAAACACCAGGAGCTGCAGGTACTTCATGAAAGAAAAGAGCACAACCTGGCTTGTTGTCTGTAAGAACTGGTGAGACATATACAGGTGTTGAGGAGCAGCACACCTGCGTCCCGTGCCCCCCCTCACTAACCTCGGTTTCCCCCCTCCCTCCCCAGGACCTTACTGGGCCACAGTGGCAACTATGACCTGGAGCAGAGCAGGCAGGAAGAAGACAGCGACCAGGCCATCCAGAGCATCGTCATTCACGCCGACCCAGAGGGTGAGCACTAAACGCCCATCAACACATTCTCTCTACTCCCCTCTGTATGTCTCTCCTACACAAGTACACCTCCAATGGAGTGCTAGGACTGAACACTACCTCTCTGTATTTCAGCCTATCTGAACCTGAACACCAATGCCAACACCAGAGGGGATGCTCAGGTAAGCCCCATTTGGGGTATAGCTTCAAATAAACGGATACCTAGTATATTGAAAAGGAAGTTGCCATTTTGAACCTGAGCATGACGTTGTGTGCGTGTGTGTCTCAGGCCTATGTGGAGCTGAATGAGCTCATGGGCAGCAGCTGGCAGGAGACTGGCCGCTGGGTGGGCTATGAGGAGAATTTGAACCCAGTAACGGGCAAGTGGGGCCCCTCCCACATCTCCTACCTCACCTTCAAGAGTCTGATCCAGCTTCGCAGGATCATGAGCACAGGTGACTATCTGGAACAAATGCACTGTGTTTATCACTCAATCTATAATAATGTCTGGACATAATCTGGATAAATTCATGAGGTTATTATCAAATGAATCTTTTCTCAGAGCCACCATATGAAACCGTATTTCCAACAATAGATGGCAGGCAGCAACAGGCCATGTTTGACCTATCCCAAAACTCTGTCTGTGTGTGTGTTCAGGTGCGATCATTCTGGACCTGCAGGCCAGCAGTCTGTCTGCTGTGGCTGAGAAGGTGGTGGATGAATTGCGGAGCAAGGGTGAGATCCGTGCCACTGATAGAGATGGCCTGCTGAGGGCTCTACTGCAGAGACGCAGTCAGTCTGAGGGAGCTGGGGCTCGACCCGTGGGAGGAGACATCGAGATGCAGACCTTCTCTGTCACCAAGCAGGTAACACTAGGCTTAGGATCTATATCCCACCGCTAAATCTCAATATCACTCCAGCCCTTCATGACTTCATTCAACCTCTCGTCCTCTTTCTTTGATAAATCTATCTTTCTCTCCCAATATCTCACTAACTTTCCTTCCTACCTTCGCTTTTCAGAGAGATACAACTGATAGCGTGGAAGCCTCCATTGTCCTCTCAGGTAAGACCTGTGTGAAAAGTTAAATACAACTCACCACCAACTTTTTACATTTCTTTTATTTAACTAGGCAAGTCAGTTAAGAGTAAATTGTTATTTACAATGACGGCCTACACTGGCCAAACCCGGACGACGCTGGGCCAATTGTGCGCCGCCCTATGGGACTCCCAATCACAGCCGGTTGTGATACAGCCTGGAATCGAGCCAGGGTGTCTGTAATGACGCCTCCAGTACTGAGATGCAGTGCCTTAGACCGCTATGCCACTCGACTCGGGAACCCGACTGGATACTCTGCCTGATTTGCCTATTTAACCATTTATTCTAAAGAATATGGAGACTGTAATCTAAGCTCTATGTGTGTGTGTTTGTTCCAGGGGTGATGGACTCCCTGGAGAAGCCTGCTGTGGCCTTCGTCAGGCTGGGGAACTCTGTGGTGATAGAGGGGGCCCTGGAGGCCCCTGTGCCGGTGCGCTTCGTCTTTGTGCTGGTGGGCCCCAGCCAGGGAGGAGTGGATTACCATGAGAGTGGCCGTGCCATGGCTGCCCTTATGGCTGACTGGGTGAGAAAATAGGAGTGGAAAGAGGGATGGGACTTATTAAGGCCAAGGAGCGCAAGGGGGGAGGGGAAGAATTAAGAAATGCTTCATAGTATCTAGATTAATCTTTTCAGTGTTTTACAATAGCTAACCATCCTCTCCCCACATCTCCGGTCCTACAGGTCTTTAGTCTGGAGGCTTACCTAGCACAGACTAACAAGGAGTTGACCAATGCCATCGCTGATTTCATGGACTGCAGCATCGTCATCCCGCCCACTGAGATCCAGGACGAGGGCATGCTCCAGCCAATCATCGACTTCCAGAAGAAGATGCTGAAGGACAGACTCCGCCCCTCTGACACCCGAATCATGTTTGGTGGCAGGGCCATAGGTCAGTCACACAGACTAACCCTGTAGTTACAACTAATCTAAATCTACATTTCCAAATTAGGGATTGTTTACGTTTGGCCTAAATTTCCTTCTAATATGATTTTTCAAATAAAATGGATTGATGTTGAGAAAATGCAGATATTCTGGAGATTCTAGTCTAAACCCATCCAAAATGCTGTGTCTGTGCTCATTTCGAGTCATTATTTGTTTTGTTTTTGTGTCCAGCTGATGAGGCCGATGAGGAGCCAAAAGAAGACCCGCTAGCCCGGACAGGCATTCCCTTTGGCGGAATGATAAAGGACATGAAGCGGCGGTACCGCCATTACATCAGTGACTTCACAGATGCCCTCGACCCCCAGGTCCTGGCTGCTGTCATCTTCATCTACTTCGCTGCCCTGTCCCCTGCCATCACCTTTGGAGGCCTGCTGGGTGAGTTCATGTCTGAAGGAGGGACCGACCCACCTAGTATCATAGAGGACAGGAGCACTGACTGACTCTATATAGGAATTGTGGGTAGGCCTACATAACAGCGGTTATAATCATGACCTTCATCCCCCTGACCTCTGCCTCCAGCCGATAAGACGGAGCACATGATGGGCGTGTCTGAGCTGATGATCTCCACCTGCGTCCAGGGCATCATCTTCGCCTTCATCGCAGCCCAGCCTACACTGGTCATCGGCTTCTCTGGACCACTGCTGGTGTTTGAGGAGGCCTTCTTTGCGGTATGTATCATAGAACTTTCACATAACAGCTCAATGAGCCCTAGCTCTGACCCCTGATGACAGTATGCTGAGCCATCACTGCTTTATGTCCTCAGGATGTCAGTCATATTAGACATGATTTGCATCGGCTATTATGATAACTATGAATTTCAAAGTTACAGTGCAAGTACATCATTAACATAAGCAACTTATTTTTATAAATCCCATTGTCTAGTTCTGCAAGTCCCAGGAGATTGAGTACATTGTGGGCCGTATCTGGGTAGGCCTGTGGCTGGTGATCATCGTGGTGGTTATCGTGGCTGTGGAGGGCAGCTTCCTGGTCAAATTCATCTCCCGCTTCACGCAGGAGATCTTCTCGATCCTCATCTCCCTCATCTTCATCTACGAGACCTTCAGCAAGCTCGGCAAGGTACCACACATCACTCCACCTTATCTCCTCACATCCATCCCAACATTTACATCCATCCACCATCCTAAGCACTTTTTTTTACCTCAACTGTAAATACAAAAATAAAACCTCTTTCTACTTTCCTTCACACCCTTCCTGTCCTCCGCTGCTAATTCATCTACCTACCTACTTTTCTTCTCGTTATTCAGATCTTCAAAGCTCACCCTCTGGTTCTGAACTACGAGCACTTGAACGACAGCCTGGAAAACCCTTTCCACCCGGTGGTCATGGAGCACGTAGAGTTTCATGATGATGGCAACCAGACAGTGCACGAGGTCATAATTGAGAGGGCCTACCCCAACACCGCCCTGCTTTCCATGTGTCTTATGTTCGGGTGTTTCTTCATCGCATACTTCCTCCGTCAGTTCAAAAATGGCCACTTCCTCCCTGGACCGGTAAGAGCCACAGCTGTTTTCAACAGTGATGACTACTGTATGTCTGTGAGCAAAATGAACTTTTAACAACCTGGTGCTTACACAGTATGTTACTGCTGGACAGTATTGAAGAGAGATGCGTCCGGATAGGGTATTTTAGGGCTGGAGAGCCCCCTCTGTGTTCTGTGTGTGATAGCCTTCACTTCATATGTTTTCCCTATCACCAGATTCGTCGGATGATTGGAGATTTTGGTGTTCCCATCGCCATTTTCTTCATGATCGCTGTGGATATCACCATTGAGGATGCCTACACTCAGGTTAGTGATTTATAGGTTTGTGTTGCCTTGACTAAAAGGTGATCTCGGTGTATAACATATTACTCTATCCTTAAACTGTTTCATGTAAAAAGGGATATCTAGTAATAGATTAAATACAGCATATGTATTTTGTGTGTCCCCTGGCAGAAACTTGTGGTGCCCAAGGGTCTTATGGTGTCCAACCCCAATGCCAGAGGCTGGTTCATCAACCCCCTGGGAGAGAAGAAGCCTTTCCCCGCCTGGATGATGGGGGCGTGTTGCGTGCCAGCCCTGCTGGTCTTCATCCTCATCTTCCTCGAGTCCCAGATCACTACGTTAGTAAAATCGTCTTCATGTCCATAGTCCCTCCACAACCACCAAGCCTCCTCTCATTGTTTGACCTCTGACTTTTCTAGGCTGATTGTGAGCAAACCAGAGAGGAAGATGGTGAAGGGCTCAGGTTTCCATCTGGACCTGCTCATCCTGGTCACCATGGGGGGCATCGCCTCCCTGTTTGGGGTGCCCTGGCTGAGTGCCGCCACTGTGCGTTCTGTCACCCATGCCAATGCCCTCACTGTCATGAGCAAGGCACCCAAGCCTGAGATCGAGAAGGTGCTGGAGCAAAGGATCAGCGGCATGCTTGTGGCCGCCATGGTCGGTAAGTGCTACCATATAGGCTACTGAAATTTAGCTGATGCAGTGGATTCCGACGAACAGACAGAACACTGGGTGTCTAAAGAAAAGGTCAGCACAGTCCTTTGTTGATCTCCTAAAAATGTCTGAGAAATGTTTATTGTTCCTGCTATTCCCAGGTGTGTCTATTCTCTTGGAGCCTATCCTGAAGATGATTCCCATGACGGCTCTGTTTGGAATCTTCCTCTACATGGGTATAACCTCACTCAGTGGGATCCAGATGTGGGACCGAATGCTTCTGCTTATTGTACCCAGGAAATACTATCCTGCTGATGCCTACGCACAAAGGGTATGCTGCCTCTCTCCACCCACCAATTGTCCTCCTTTCTGTTTCATCGTTTTATACCATTATTTAATTTATGAAACATACCAGACAATTCCTACACAATAACACACTGTGGCAATCCCAACGTAATGATCTGAAAAATCATAAATTACCTTTGCACTTACAAGTTTTACACCATAGTAAATATCAGGAGCGCAATTTTGGTTTTAGAAGTAGGGGGGACATAATTTTGTATTTAATTTTTATACAATCGGATAAACACTCCAAACAGCCTACCCGACGACTCGGAGGCATCCGCATGGTCCTAAAGCACACCATTGCCTCGTTTTGTATCACATCCCAAAGATAAAACTGTGGGGGGGACAAAAATGCAATTTCAGAATGTGGGGGGGACATGTTGCCCCTGTCTTAACCCTCCTTCTCTCATCTCCTTACTGCAGGTAACTACTCTGAAGATGCACTTGTTCACTCTGATCCAGATGGTGTGTTTGGGAGCTCTCTGGATGGTGAAGATGAGTGCCTTCTCCCTGGCTCTGCCCTTCGTCCTCATCCTCACCATCCCCCTGCGCATGGCCATCACTGGAACACTCTTCACTCACAAGGAAATGAAATGTGTAAGTGGCACACAAATGTTTTAATGTGGTTAACTACAATCACAACACATGCATATGTTTTGGGTATGAGCCTGGTCCCAGGTCAGTACCTTATGTTGTCATGCCGATGAGTGGTCAGAAGAGTTAGCTAAATCACATACACATGAGAACAGTATGGACCTGATGGAATCTGCAGAGAACATTTTCAAAATACCCATTCAGCTGTTGATCAATAGAATGGCAGTGCAGCTATTCATTTTCTACATATTGGGTTCAGTTTCATTTCTATTGGAAATGCTATCTTTCAAATCATTTTAGGAGGTTTAGAATAAATTCTGCCTCTCCTAAATCAGTGTGACTCGACTAAACTGTGTGTTTCTCTAATGAGACTGTGTGTCCTGATGCAGCTGGATGCCTCTGACGGCAAGGTGAAGTTCGAAGAGGAGCCAGGAGAGGATATGTACGAGTCCCCGTTGCCATGAACACCTGGACACGACCTTTCATTTCTCAACTCACTGCGAGGATCCAGTGAACTCAAACAATGCTTTGATAGGGACCGGTGTCTAACACATTTATTAGTATGTGCCAACAAAAAATATTCTTTAGGAAAATGTATTTTCAACCAACTGTCCTTAAACATTATTGCAATTGGGTATGTTTGTGTGCCAAGCTAAAATGAAGGTCTCGGATAAACATTCAAACCTTTTTAATAACAGGTAGCCTAATATTCTACACTATTAATATGACAACATTTATCTCTCAAATACCCAAATAATGCCAAAAATATAATCCCATCAGTATTAGGCAGATAAATAGATAAATGCTTTTCTATGGGACTGTTATTTTAGCCTTGGTTCTGTAGCCTATTTTATACCCTAGTTACATTATTCTCCTTACAGTTTGGTTTTATGCTTCATTGTTATTAATTGTGTGCTTATTGAATTAAAGTATTATGTAGATTACCTTTTGTTCTTCCTGTTCTGTTTAGTTGCAAGCTAAAGTGTGAGTTTGGAGTTAAAATCATCTTAGTTCTATTTTTGGGTGTCCAGTGGTGTCACTCATTCAGTTCTTATACACAAATACATATTTACTTAAGGATGTAATGCTTTCGGGATTGCAAAGGTGAGAGGGAGACATATAGGAAAATTATTGATTAATCACTGAATGAATTGTAACAATATAATGATGATGTGGGGGAGAAATGTGTAAATATGACAAATGAATCACAGCAATAAGATCTGACTATAGGCCTATTGCACAATTTTATCATTGATCAGGGACAGGTGTAAAAGGACAGATGTATATTTGGTTTATCGTATGTTGATGTGTGCTTGAATCACTGTACAACTGCTGTTTGGATTTTCACCCAACCAATTAAAGACATTTTAAACCCTTCCATTTCTTCATTTGAGACATTCCATCACTTTATTCATCAATGGGAGGAGGGCTGACAGTGCTGGTCCACAGGAGCACTGAGAAGGGCGCCACTCCAACGCGGTTTAACGAGGCTGTGCGCTCATTGGAAAGTCATTTGTTTCCAATGGATCTGGCTGTCTGGATTGGATGGCTGGATTACGCCCACAAACTGACAAGGTGGAGTTGGAAGAAATTACGTGAGTGGGAAAATGAAACCGTCAAATAGGCTCCTAGACTTTGCAAATAGGAGCACAACTAAAAGTATAGGCCTATCCATGGAATACAATTCCAGTGTCGTTTTCGCAATCTGCCAAAAGAGTTAGCGCTGGCATGAATATATGTTTATGACACATTTTTTTTCTTCAAAATGTTCAGTAGGCCTTAACACTGCAGATTGTTATTAAATGTTATTATGCTATAATTAGTGAAATTACTTTGATTTAACAAAAGCTGACTAAAGTTCCACTTAAATATAAGCAGCTGTCTGGGACAAAACTTTTACTAAAGTATCGGTAGTCTAAATGATTTGCACTGGCTCATTGTCCTCGGTTGGCAACGGCGGGTCGGACAGCTAAATGTAGAAAAATAGTATGGCTGTGGGTGATGCGTTCCGCAGCGGGGGAGAGATCGAAAATGCGGATGTCTTTGCTAAGAGAAATGGTCGGATCGAGAGAGCTACGCGTTGAGTGGAAGGAGAAAGCAAGTGAGATGGAGGCGGGGGGAAGTTCCCATCTCTGCGGGGACTGGAGCGCCTGTGCCCTGGACCGGCGGCGCAGTGCTGGCTAACATTCAACCCAACCCTTGTTCCACAACGAGCTCGACTCACGCTGAGACAGGTAAGGCTCACAGCCACCTCATTCGTCAATTCCACTGCTCAAAAAATATATAAACAAAATTATTTCCACAAACAATTTACGCTCAATATGGTTTATTTTCTCCCTTGACTAATTTTAAAAGAACACCTCATCTTGAATGCCTTGTGTTAGCAAAACACTGACTGCTGTAGGGTAGACCATTCCGATGTCGCCATACCCGAATTTCTTCTCCTTTACCACGGGTAAGAAATGCGAACTAATAGGGTCTAAATAATATGGTATAAATTGATAACATATGCATTGATTATGGACCACCGTCAATTTGGATTTTAATTCGCCAATGTATCTTATTTTCTGCTAAGAATTGACTATTTCCGCGCCGAGACCTCCATGCGGTTGTTGACAGAACCAGCCGCCTCTATGGTTAGCCATCATGGATCTCAGTTTCATATCTCACCGTGTGGGCTCGCCCTCTATCTCGCTTGACAACCATCAATGCCAACCTGCGAAAACCAGTCTTTGGTACTGTTATAGTTGCCTATGATCCTGGTGTGGGTCAGGTTAGTTGCACACCCAGGCTTACTTTAAACCCAATTTCTTGCTAAGAATGTAGTGCGCCATATGAGCTTGTCACGGTCGGTGTCCTAACTGACTCGCGCTTTGCCTGTAGCATGGCGGCTCTGGAACCATCCTCACGCCAGTGAACCATTTGCAATCTCGGATGTACAAATATTTCATTCTGTGTGGTGTCAACTTGATACAATGTAACCGCGGATGATTGAAACCTTGTGAATGATGATAGATTTTAGTTATGTATCCTCATTTCAGTTCTGAAGATTGTTACAATTTATTTCCCCTTTTCTTCATTCGTGTGCCTCAGTCTTCATGACCCATCCTCGCCACACGGCTACAAAACCTCGTTTACCCCGTGTTCAACGACAGCTGAAAGAAAAGTCGGGGTGGATAGAACCGTTTCACGGTGAGTTTGTTCATTTAAATCGTCGGTTTTCAAGAAACACAACAGTGAATTTGTCTGTCTGAGATGAATGATTTTCTACACATGATTCCCTTTCGTGTAGACGAGGTCAGTGTTCGGGTCGCTGTCGTTTGGAACTGGATTTTCGCCTATGGGTTACTGCAAAACTAGTAACGTTAGGCCAATACGTAATATTTTGAACGACCAATTACAAATGCATTTAGCTAGTTAACGTTACCTGCACCCTAAATGTATATTCGAAATAAAAACGTAAATCAATGTCCATGGTGAATCCCCTGAAGTTAGCCAAGCTTTAGCTAGCTAGCATAAAAGTTGACTGCTCTGGTGGTGGTTTTCCTATTTAAAATGTACAGTAGCTAGCTACTACCGTTATACATTTTTAAATCTTAAAATGTATAGATTTTTATAATATAATGTTATAGATTGTCATTTGATTATTTTCGCAGGTGGCCACCGTGTTGGCTAACATATTGCTGTAAATTAATGTAACTCTTATGGTTTCTAACATAATATAGCTAGCGAGTTAGCAGCTAGCTAGCCATTGCTTTGAACCAGCGTAGTGCGATTGCAGCTAGCTAGCGCGGTCGTTGGCTCGGTTGGAGTTTGTGGACCCCCCAAACCAACTTATCATACCAGGATATTACTTTTAAATTTCCCATAAACTGCATTGATTTATTGAGACACTAGCTAACTATGTCCAACCACTGTTTTAAACGCATCATTAGACCAGCGATAATTGTATCCCCCCTTTAAACACACTGGCAGTCCAACACAACTCGTGCGTACTATATCACCCATAACGGGTCAACAACAGGCGGGGTGCTGACTGCAGAGTCGCCATCACATATCCGAAATCGGTTACGCCTCGCGCAACAATGTCCTGCTTTTTCGAGAGTCGGTTTGGTTATGGTTGCCCGCTTCGATACTAAAATAATTAAACCATAGAAACGGGTCTCTGAGGACTATGCACAACACTTTTAATGTATTATAAAGCGTAATATGTATCCCTCTTTGGCCCCTCACAAGAGTCGGCCGATAGAGATTCAAGGCGGAGGCAGGTTTCAATTCCACGTCAGTCGAGTGGTTCATTTGGTAGTAATGTTCCCTGGCCGCCATTCCCCCTCGTCGGAGACCGAAAGCAGATCTCCCGTCCATAGTCAGCTGGTTGCCTACAGCTGCCTCTAAACGTTCGCTTCCTCCTTCTGTGGTACCTCCCCACCACCACTCCGAGAAAATCCTCCATTACCGACCGACAGAAGACATGGTCGACAGAAAGTAAAATGAGTAGCTACTTTAATGTAGAATGAGCTAGCCTATTTTCCAAATCGACATACAGAGAACATTACCAGTCGTAGCCTTCTGCGGTGTTATTTGAGACGCGAAACAGTCACAAGCTATAGCCTGTCTCACCGTGTAGCGTAAACGTTTAGGGGCGGTGTAATAAACATTAATAACCATCATGTCGAGGTCGGTTTTAATTTCCAGGATTTTAAAAGGCTGGAATTTCTTACCTAATAGCTTGTTTGGAATGATTAAAAGCAATCGAATAATCTCTGTCCAATAAATCTTGTTTTCAGTATCACATTTTATACACATTTATTTTAATATGCAAATCAATATATTAGTAGAATGATATACATTTTTAACTTCTAACCAATGCCATTTCAAATGTTTAACCTCCAAGCCTATTTTCTTTCTAGATATTTCCTAATATCACAAGGCATAGCATTGGCCAAAGTAGTTTTCTGTTACTTTCTCGCATGCATTAGGTGTATACATAGGTAACTTGGCTGTTATGTATCCTGTGTATAATTATTTTGCTGGCACAGTAGTGAGAGTAAATTGTTGGTAAGATTAACAATGACTCACTGCACCTTGTATATTATTCACAGCCATTAAAAGAAAGGGATAGTGTTTTATTAGGATCTGTTTTTATGTGCAGGTAAAAGAAAGTACAGATGAATGGAGAAATGGACGCGTCCACTAAAGACCAAGGTGAGATCATAGTCAATCAACGTGAGATCATAGTAGTCAATCAAGGTGAGATATAGTCACAACATGGAACTTCCATCCCATTCAGAATATTGTGCAAAATTGAGAGATTTATGTTTTTGTTAACATCAGCCAGGATAATGGTTGCAGGGCAGGCAAGCTGATGTGTGTGTCCTTGTGTGGCTATAGTGTGGACGCAGGACGACCTTCTCAATCTGCTAGAGGCAATGAAAATCAATCTTCCCCAGAAGGACCTGGCCAAGTACAAGACGTCGGAGTCCCATCTGGACTGGGAGAAGGTGGCCTTCAACTCATTCACAGGAGAGATGTGCAAACAGAAGTGGAACGAGGTCTCCAAAGTGGTACGCCATGTCTCTATCATGCTATACTGTGGACTGGGGTATTGTGTATTTGAGAATAAAAGTAGATTTCCAACTCTTGTCAGTTCAATATGTACATACTGCATCTTGCCTCTGCAATGCGTTTTATGTTGTTCTGTGTCTTTGGTTCAGATCCGTAAATTTCGCACATTAACAGAGCTGATTTTCGATGCCCAAGACTTCATCAAGAACCCTTATAAGGGCAAGAAGCTGAAGGTGAGCTGCATATCCTCTTTTTATGATGGACACTATCAGTTGATACTTTCACAGGTAATACATTATTTTCTTAGCAAATTCAGTCATTTTATGACTGATTTGACTGTCTTTTTGTGTGTAATTGTACTCATATTTGGTATTGTTCTTTCGAATGTTCTTTTGTTTTATTTTTCACTGAACAGAAGCATCCAGATTTCCCCAAAAAGCCCCTGACGCCATATTTCCGCTTCTTCATTGAGAAGAGGGCCAAGTATGCCAAGCTGCACCCCGAGATGAGCAACCTAGACCTCACCAAGATCCTCTCCATGAAGTACAGAGGGCTGCCTGACAAAAAGAAGGTCAGAAGCAGGGAGAGAGTGCAAAGGAAAGGAAGAGATGCAATTAAAGGGAGGGATATAGTGATGTTTGGGATGGGGGGAAACATGTCCTCCCTGGTAGATACAATTTATTTGAACGGAGTAATTTGCTGACGTTGCTCATGTTTGACTGACTTGTTTTTCTGACAACAGAAAAAATATCTAGAAGACTTCCAGAAAGACAAAGAAACGTTTGGGCACAGCATGTCAAAGTTCAGGTGAGGTTCAAATTTAGGTTATCTGCAACTGGAGTGTATATATATATATATATATATTTTATTTATTTGAAGGGGGGGATTGCTCCATTGTGTTGAATGTGTTTTAATTTGCTTGATAAGTACGTGTTTATTTTTATTTAACTAGGCAAGTCAGTCAAGACGGCCTACCAAAAAGGCAAAAGGCCTCCTGCGGGGACGGGGGCTGGGATTAAAAATAAAATATAGGACAAAACACACATCACGACAACACTACATAAAGAGAGACCTAAGACGACAACATAGCATGGCAGCAACACATGACAACACAGTATGGTAGCAACACAACATAATAACAACACGGTAGTAGAACAAAACATGGTACAAACATTATTGGGCACAGACAACAGCACAAAGGGCAAGAAGGTAGAGACAATAATACCTGTCAGTAAGAGTGTCCATGATTGAGGCTTTGAATTAAGAGAATGAGAATAAACTGTCCAGTTTGAGTGTTTGTTGCAGCAAACTGAAAAGAGGAGCGACCCAGGGATGTGTGTGCTTTGGGGACCTTTAACAGAATGTGACTGGCCGAACGGGTGTTGTATGTGGAGGATGAGGGCTGCAGTAGATATCTCAGATAGGGGGGAGTGAGGCTTAAGAGGGTTTAATAAATAAGGATCAACCAGTGGGTCTTGCGACAGGTATACAGAGATGACCAGTTTACAGTGGAGTATAGAGTGCAGTGATGTGCCCTACTGATCACCCCAATCCACGAAAGTGGAGACAAATTTGACCCCAATTACTACTGTGGGATATGCGTCAACAGCAACCTTTCCTCAGTGAAAACAATGTACGTAGCAAATATCAAATTGGGTTCTTACCAAATTATTGTACGACAGACCACGTATTCACCCTGCACACCCTAATTGACAAACAAACAAAGGCAAAGTCTTCTCATGCTTTGTTGATTTAAAAAAAAACTTTGGCTCAATTTGGCATGAGGGTCTGCTATACAAATTGATGTAAAGTAGTGTTGGGAGTAGTTAGCCTAGGGGTTAGAGCGTTGGGCCAGTAATCGAAAGTTTGCCCGATCGCCGAGCTGACAAGGTAAAAATCAGTCGTTCTGCCCCTGAAGAAGGAAATTAACCCACTGTTCCTAGGCCGTCATTGTAAATAAGAATTTGTTCTTAACTGACTTGCCTAGTTAAATAAAAAAAAAAGGAGCATTTGTGGCAAATTTGATGGCCGAATGATAAAGAACATCTAGCCACTCGAGAGCACCTGTACCTGCCGATCTATAAATTATGTCTCTGTAATCTAGCATGGCTAGGATGGTCATCTGAATCAGGGTTAGTTTGGCAGCTGGGGTGAAAGAGGAGCGATTACGATAGAGGAAACCAAGTCTAGATTTAACTTAAGCCAGCAGATTTGATATGTGCTGAGAGAAGAAATGTGTACCATCTAGCCATACTCCCAAGTACTTGTATGAGGTGACTACCTCAAGCTCTAAAGCCTGAGAAGTAGTAATAACACCTGTGGGAAGAGGGGCATTCTTCTTACCAAACCACGTGACTGGGAGGGGCCAGCTAAGTATAAGACTGTATCATCTGCATATAAATGGATGAGAGAGCTTCCTACTGCCTGAGCTATGTTGTTGATGTAAATTGAGAAGAGCGTGGGGCCTAGGATTGAGCCTTGGGATACTCCCTTGGTGACAGGCAGTGGCTGAGACAGCACCTTTTCTGACTTTTATACACTGCACTCTTTGAGAAAGGTAGTTAACAAACCAGGCCAAAGACCCCTCAGAGACACCAATACTCCTTAGCCAGCCCACAAGAATGGAATGGTCTACCGTATCAAAAGCTTTAGCCATGTCAATAAAAATAGCAGCACAACATTGCTTAGAATCAAGGGCAATGGTGACATTATTGAGGACCTTTAAGGTTGCAGTGACACATCCATAACCTGAGCGGAAACCAGATTGCATACCCGAGAGAATACTATAGACATCAAGAAAGTCAGTCAGAAAAATAGAAATAGGCCTATAACAGTTCAAATCAGATTGATCTCCCCTTTTAAATATAGGACAAACCGTGTTCGGAGATAGGCTTGGCGGTGATAGGGGCAGCAGCCTTAAAGAAGAAAGGGTCTAAACCATCTGACCCAGATGTTTTTTTGGGGTTCAAGTTTAAGGAGCTCCTTTAGCATCTCGGACTCCGTGACTGCCTGCGTGGAGAAACTTTGTAGTGGGGCAGAGGAGAAAGAGGGAGAAACATCAGGGATAGTCACATTAGAAGGGGTGGGAGATGAGGAAATGTTGGACGGGCAATGAGGCATGGCTGAGTCATAGGAATCCTGACTTAATGAAGTGGTGATTTAAAGAGCTCAGCCATGTGCTTCTTGTCAGTAACAACCACATCATCAACATTTAAGGATATGGGCAGCTGTGAGGAGGAGGATTTATTCTCCAGGTCTTTAACTGTTTTCCAGAACATCTTGGGGTTAGACCCATAGAGAGAGAACTGCTTTGGCCTTCCGGATAGCCTTAGTGCACTTATTTCTCATTTGCCTGAATGAGTATGCGTGTGCCGACCCTTTCGGAGATCACGGTTTGTCCTATATTTAAAGGGGAGATCAACCCTTTCGCCTAATGCAATTCTTGAGGTGGAGTAACTCTGCAAGATCACGGTCGAACCAGGTGCTGGACCTGTTTTTAATTCTCATTTTATTTACGTGTGCGTGTTTAACAATACCACTGAAAATATCAAAAGATAAGGTTCAAGTGTCTTCGACAGGGGATCAACCTGATTCTATACCATTTAACTGAGGCCAGTTCATGAAGGAAGGCTTGCTCATTAAAGTTTTTTAGCAAGCGTCTATGACACATCAGGACAGGTTGTTTCACTGAGCAGCCATTACGAACACA